>JAPDVU010000009.1:0-15000 GCA_026230045.1 Corynorhinus townsendii
CTAACCCTAACCCTAACCCTAACCCTAACCCTAACCCTAACCCTAACCCTAACCCTAACCCTAACCCTAACCCTAACCCTAACCCTAACCCTAACCCTAACCCTAACCCTAACCCTAACCCTAACCCTAACCCTAACCCTAACCCTAACCCTAACCCTAACCCTAACCCTAACCCTAACCCTAACCCTAACCCTAACCCTAACCCTAACCCTAACCCTAACCCTAACCCTAACCCTAACCCTAACCCTAACCCTAACCCTAACCCTAACCCTAACCCTAACCCTAACCCTAACCCTAACCCTAACCCTAACCCTAACCCTAACCCTAACCCTAACCCTAACCCTAACCCTAACCCTAACCCTAACCCTAACCCTAACCCTAACCCTAACCCTAACCCTAACCCTAACCCTAACCCTAACCCTAACCCTAACCCTAACCCTAACCCTAACCCTAACCCTAACCCTAACCCTAACCCTAACCCTAACCCTAACCCTAACCCTAACCCTAACCCTAACCCTAACCCTAACCCTAACCCTAACCCTAACCCTAACCCTAACCCTAACCCTAACCCTAACCCTAACCCTAACCCTAACCCTAACCCTAACCCTAACCCTAACCCTAACCCTAACCCTAACCCTAACCCTAACCCTAACCCTAACCCTAACCCTAACCCTAACCCTAACCCTAACCCTAACCCTAACCCTAACCCTAACCCTAACCCTAACCCTAACCCTAACCCTAACCCTAACCCTAACCCTAACCCTAACCCTAACCCTAACCCTAACCCTAACCCTAACCCTAACCCTAACCCTAACCCTAACCCTAACCCTAACCCTAACCCTAACCCTAACCCTAACCCTAACCCTAACCCTAACCCTAACCCTAACCCTAACCCTAACCCTAACCCTAACCCTAACCCTAACCCTAACCCTAACCCTAACCCTAACCCTAACCCTAACCCTAACCCTAACCCTAACCCTAACCCTAACCCTAACCCTAACCCTAACCCTAACCCTAACCCTAACCCTAACCCTAACCCTAACCCTAACCCTAACCCTAACCCTAACCCTAACCCTAACCCTAACCCTAACCCTAACCCTAACCCTAACCCTAACCCTAACCCTAACCCTAACCCTAACCCTAACCCTAACCCTAACCCTAACCCTAACCCTAACCCTAACCCTAACCCTAACCCTAACCCTAACCCTAACCCTAACCCTAACCCTAACCCTAACCCTAACCCTAACCCTAACCCTAACCCTAACCCTAACCCTAACCCTAACCCTAACCCTAACCCTAACCCTAACCCTAACCCTAACCCTAACCCTAACCCTAACCCTAACCCTAACCCTAACCCTAACCCTAACCCTAACCCTAACCCTAACCCTAACCCTAACCCTAACCCTAACCCTAACCCTAACCCTAACCCTAACCCTAACCCTAACCCTAACCCTAACCCTAACCCTAACCCTAACCCTAACCCTAACCCTAACCCTAACCCTAACCCTAACCCTAACCCTAACCCTAACCCTAACCCTAACCCTAACCCTAACCCTAACCCTAACCCTAACCCTAACCCTAACCCTAACCCTAACCCTAACCCTAACCCTAACCCTAACCCTAACCCTAACCCTAACCCTAACCCTAACCCTAACCCTAACCCTAACCCTAACCCTAACCCTAACCCTAACCCTAACCCTAACCCTAACCCTAACCCTAACCCTAACCCTAACCCTAACCCTAACCCTAACCCTAACCCTAACCCTAACCCTAACCCTAACCCTAACCCTAACCCTAACCCTAACCCTAACCCTAACCCTAACCCTAACCCTAACCCTAACCCTAACCCTAACCCTAACCCTAACCCTAACCCTAACCCTAACCCTAACCCTAACCCTAACCCTAACCCTAACCCTAACCCTAACCCTAACCCTAACCCTAACCCTAACCCTAACCCTAACCCTAACCCTAACCCTAACCCTAACCCTAACCCTAACCCTAACCCTAACCCTAACCCTAACCCTAACCCTAACCCTAACCCTAACCCTAACCCTAACCCTAACCCTAACCCTAACCCTAACCCTAACCCTAACCCTAACCCTAACCCTAACCCTAACCCTAACCCTAACCCTAACCCTAACCCTAACCCTAACCCTAACCCTAACCCTAACCCTAACCCTAACCCTAACCCTAACCCTAACCCTAACCCTAACCCTAACCCTAACCCTAACCCTAACCCTAACCCTAACCCTAACCCTAACCCTAACCCTAACCCTAACCCTAACCCTAACCCTAACCCTAACCCTAACCCTAACCCTAACCCTAACCCTAACCCTAACCCTAACCCTAACCCTAACCCTAACCCTAACCCTAACCCTAACCCTAACCCTAACCCTAACCCTAACCCTAACCCTAACCCTAACCCTAACCCTAACCCTAACCCTAACCCTAACCCTAACCCTAACCCTAACCCTAACCCTAACCCTAACCCTAACCCTAACCCTAACCCTAACCCTAACCCTAACCCTAACCCTAACCCTAACCCTAACCCTAACCCTAACCCTAACCCTAACCCTAACCCTAACCCTAACCCTAACCCTAACCCTAACCCTAACCCTAACCCTAACCCTAACCCTAACCCTAACCCTAACCCTAACCCTAACCCTAACCCTAACCCTAACCCTAACCCTAACCCTAACCCTAACCCTAACCCTAACCCTAACCCTAACCCTAACCCTAACCCTAACCCTAACCCTAACCCTAACCCTAACCCTAACCCTAACCCTAACCCTAACCCTAACCCTAACCCTAACCCTAACCCTAACCCTAACCCTAACCCTAACCCTAACCCTAACCCTAACCCTAACCCTAACCCTAACCCTAACCCTAACCCTAACCCTAACCCTAACCCTAACCCTAACCCTAACCCTAACCCTAACCCTAACCCTAACCCTAACCCTAACCCTAACCCTAACCCTAACCCTAACCCTAACCCTAACCCTAACCCTAACCCTAACCCTAACCCTAACCCTAACCCTAACCCTAACCCTAACCCTAACCCTAACCCTAACCCTAACCCTAACCCTAACCCTAACCCTAACCCTAACCCTAACCCTAACCCTAACCCTAACCCTAACCCTAACCCTAACCCTAACCCTAACCCTAACCCTAACCCTAACCCTAACCCTAACCCTAACCCTAACCCTAACCCTAACCCTAACCCTAACCCTAACCCTAACCCTAACCCTAACCCTAACCCTAACCCTAACCCTAACCCTAACCCTAACCCTAACCCTAACCCTAACCCTAACCCTAACCCTAACCCTAACCCTAACCCTAACCCTAACCCTAACCCTAACCCTAACCCTAACCCTAACCCTAACCCTAACCCTAACCCTAACCCTAACCCTAACCCTAACCCTAACCCTAACCCTAACCCTAACCCTAACCCTAACCCTAACCCTAACCCTAACCCTAACCCTAACCCTAACCCTAACCCTAACCCTAACCCTAACCCTAACCCTAACCCTAACCCTAACCCTAACCCTAACCCTAACCCTAACCCTAACCCTAACCCTAACCCTAACCCTAACCCTAACCCTAACCCTAACCCTAACCCTAACCCTAACCCTAACCCTAACCCTAACCCTAACCCTAACCCTAACCCTAACCCTAACCCTAACCCTAACCCTAACCCTAACCCTAACCCTAACCCTAACCCTAACCCTAACCCTAACCCTAACCCTAACCCTAACCCTAACCCTAACCCTAACCCTAACCCTAACCCTAACCCTAACCCTAACCCTAACCCTAACCCTAACCCTAACCCTAACCCTAACCCTAACCCTAACCCTAACCCTAACCCTAACCCTAACCCTAACCCTAACCCTAACCCTAACCCTAACCCTAACCCTAACCCTAACCCTAACCCTAACCCTAACCCTAACCCTAACCCTAACCCTAACCCTAACCCTAACCCTAACCCTAACCCTAACCCTAACCCTAACCCTAACCCTAACCCTAACCCTAACCCTAACCCTAACCCTAACCCTAACCCTAACCCTAACCCTAACCCTAACCCTAACCCTAACCCTAACCCTAACCCTAACCCTAACCCTAACCCTAACCCTAACCCTAACCCTAACCCTAACCCTAACCCTAACCCTAACCCTAACCCTAACCCTAACCCTAACCCTAACCCTAACCCTAACCCTAACCCTAACCCTAACCCTAACCCTAACCCTAACCCTAACCCTAACCCTAACCCTAACCCTAACCCTAACCCTAACCCTAACCCTAACCCTAACCCTAACCCTAACCCTAACCCTAACCCTAACCCTAACCCTAACCCTAACCCTAACCCTAACCCTAACCCTAACCCTAACCCTAACCCTAACCCTAACCCTAACCCTAACCCTAACCCTAACCCTAACCCTAACCCTAACCCTAACCCTAACCCTAACCCTAACCCTAACCCTAACCCTAACCCTAACCCTAACCCTAACCCTAACCCTAACCCTAACCCTAACCCTAACCCTAACCCTAACCCTAACCCTAACCCTAACCCTAACCCTAACCCTAACCCTAACCCTAACCCTAACCCTAACCCTAACCCTAACCCTAACCCTAACCCTAACCCTAACCCTAACCCTAACCCTAACCCTAACCCTAACCCTAACCCTAACCCTAACCCTAACCCTAACCCTAACCCTAACCCTAACCCTAACCCTAACCCTAACCCTAACCCTAACCCTAACCCTAACCCTAACCCTAACCCTAACCCTAACCCTAACCCTAACCCTAACCCTAACCCTAACCCTAACCCTAACCCTAACCCTAACCCTAACCCTAACCCTAACCCTAACCCTAACCCTAACCCTAACCCTAACCCTAACCCTAACCCTAACCCTAACCCTAACCCTAACCCTAACCCTAACCCTAACCCTAACCCTAACCCTAACCCTAACCCTAACCCTAACCCTAACCCTAACCCTAACCCTAACCCTAACCCTAACCCTAACCCTAACCCTAACCCTAACCCTAACCCTAACCCTAACCCTAACCCTAACCCTAACCCTAACCCTAACCCTAACCCTAACCCTAACCCTAACCCTAACCCTAACCCTAACCCTAACCCTAACCCTAACCCTAACCCTAACCCTAACCCTAACCCTAACCCTAACCCTAACCCTAACCCTAACCCTAACCCTAACCCTAACCCTAACCCTAACCCTAACCCTAACCCTAACCCTAACCCTAACCCTAACCCTAACCCTAACCCTAACCCTAACCCTAACCCTAACCCTAACCCTAACCCTAACCCTAACCCTAACCCTAACCCTAACCCTAACCCTAACCCTAACCCTAACCCTAACCCTAACCCTAACCCTAACCCTAACCCTAACCCTAACCCTAACCCTAACCCTAACCCTAACCCTAACCCTAACCCTAACCCTAACCCTAACCCTAACCCTAACCCTAACCCTAACCCTAACCCTAACCCTAACCCTAACCCTAACCCTAACCCTAACCCTAACCCTAACCCTAACCCTAACCCTAACCCTAACCCTAACCCTAACCCTAACCCTAACCCTAACCCTAACCCTAACCCTAACCCTAACCCTAACCCTAACCCTAACCCTAACCCTAACCCTAACCCTAACCCTAACCCTAACCCTAACCCTAACCCTAACCCTAACCCTAACCCTAACCCTAACCCTAACCCTAACCCTAACCCTAACCCTAACCCTAACCCTAACCCTAACCCTAACCCTAACCCTAACCCTAACCCTAACCCTAACCCTAACCCTAACCCTAACCCTAACCCTAACCCTAACCCTAACCCTAACCCTAACCCTAACCCTAACCCTAACCCTAACCCTAACCCTAACCCTAACCCTAACCCTAACCCTAACCCTAACCCTAACCCTAACCCTAACCCTAACCCTAACCCTAACCCTAACCCTAACCCTAACCCTAACCCTAACCCTAACCCTAACCCTAACCCTAACCCTAACCCTAACCCTAACCCTAACCCTAACCCTAACCCTAACCCTAACCCTAACCCTAACCCTAACCCTAACCCTAACCCTAACCCTAACCCTAACCCTAACCCTAACCCTAACCCTAACCCTAACCCTAACCCTAACCCTAACCCTAACCCTAACCCTAACCCTAACCCTAACCCTAACCCTAACCCTAACCCTAACCCTAACCCTAACCCTAACCCTAACCCTAACCCTAACCCTAACCCTAACCCTAACCCTAACCCTAACCCTAACCCTAACCCTAACCCTAACCCTAACCCTAACCCTAACCCTAACCCTAACCCTAACCCTAACCCTAACCCTAACCCTAACCCTAACCCTAACCCTAACCCTAACCCTAACCCTAACCCTAACCCTAACCCTAACCCTAACCCTAACCCTAACCCTAACCCTAACCCTAACCCTAACCCTAACCCTAACCCTAACCCTAACCCTAACCCTAACCCTAACCCTAACCCTAACCCTAACCCTAACCCTAACCCTAACCCTAACCCTAACCCTAACCCTAACCCTAACCCTAACCCTAACCCTAACCCTAACCCTAACCCTAACCCTAACCCTAACCCTAACCCTAACCCTAACCCTAACCCTAACCCTAACCCTAACCCTAACCCTAACCCTAACCCTAACCCTAACCCTAACCCTAACCCTAACCCTAACCCTAACCCTAACCCTAACCCTAACCCTAACCCTAACCCTAACCCTAACCCTAACCCTAACCCTAACCCTAACCCTAACCCTAACCCTAACCCTAACCCTAACCCTAACCCTAACCCTAACCCTAACCCTAACCCTAACCCTAACCCTAACCCTAACCCTAACCCTAACCCTAACCCTAACCCTAACCCTAACCCTAACCCTAACCCTAACCCTAACCCTAACCCTAACCCTAACCCTAACCCTAACCCTAACCCTAACCCTAACCCTAACCCTAACCCTAACCCTAACCCTAACCCTAACCCTAACCCTAACCCTAACCCTAACCCTAACCCTAACCCTAACCCTAACCCTAACCCTAACCCTAACCCTAACCCTAACCCTAACCCTAACCCTAACCCTAACCCTAACCCTAACCCTAACCCTAACCCTAACCCTAACCCTAACCCTAACCCTAACCCTAACCCTAACCCTAACCCTAACCCTAACCCTAACCCTAACCCTAACCCTAACCCTAACCCTAACCCTAACCCTAACCCTAACCCTAACCCTAACCCTAACCCTAACCCTAACCCTAACCCTAACCCTAACCCTAACCCTAACCCTAACCCTAACCCTAACCCTAACCCTAACCCTAACCCTAACCCTAACCCTAACCCTAACCCTAACCCTAACCCTAACCCTAACCCTAACCCTAACCCTAACCCTAACCCTAACCCTAACCCTAACCCTAACCCTAACCCTAACCCTAACCCTAACCCTAACCCTAACCCTAACCCTAACCCTAACCCTAACCCTAACCCTAACCCTAACCCTAACCCTAACCCTAACCCTAACCCTAACCCTAACCCTAACCCTAACCCTAACCCTAACCCTAACCCTAACCCTAACCCTAACCCTAACCCTAACCCTAACCCTAACCCTAACCCTAACCCTAACCCTAACCCTAACCCTAACCCTAACCCTAACCCTAACCCTAACCCTAACCCTAACCCTAACCCTAACCCTAACCCTAACCCTAACCCTAACCCTAACCCTAACCCTAACCCTAACCCTAACCCTAACCCTAACCCTAACCCTAACCCTAACCCTAACCCTAACCCTAACCCTAACCCTAACCCTAACCCTAACCCTAACCCTAACCCTAACCCTAACCCTAACCCTAACCCTAACCCTAACCCTAACCCTAACCCTAACCCTAACCCTAACCCTAACCCTAACCCTAACCCTAACCCTAACCCTAACCCTAACCCTAACCCTAACCCTAACCCTAACCCTAACCCTAACCCTAACCCTAACCCTAACCCTAACCCTAACCCTAACCCTAACCCTAACCCTAACCCTAACCCTAACCCTAACCCTAACCCTAACCCTAACCCTAACCCTAACCCTAACCCTAACCCTAACCCTAACCCTAACCCTAACCCTAACCCTAACCCTAACCCTAACCCTAACCCTAACCCTAACCCTAACCCTAACCCTAACCCTAACCCTAACCCTAACCCTAACCCTAACCCTAACCCTAACCCTAACCCTAACCCTAACCCTAACCCTAACCCTAACCCTAACCCTAACCCTAACCCTAACCCTAACCCTAACCCTAACCCTAACCCTAACCCTAACCCTAACCCTAACCCTAACCCTAACCCTAACCCTAACCCTAACCCTAACCCTAACCCTAACCCTAACCCTAACCCTAACCCTAACCCTAACCCTAACCCTAACCCTAACCCTAACCCTAACCCTAACCCTAACCCTAACCCTAACCCTAACCCTAACCCTAACCCTAACCCTAACCCTAACCCTAACCCTAACCCTAACCCTAACCCTAACCCTAACCCTAACCCTAACCCTAACCCTAACCCTAACCCTAACCCTATCCCTAACCCTAACCCTAACCCTAACCCTAACCCTAACCCTAACCCTAACCCTAACCCTAACCCTAACCCTAACCCTAACCCTAACCCTAACCCTAACCCTAACCCTAACCCTAACCCTAACCCTAACCCTAACCCTAACCCTAACCCTAACCCTAACCCTAACCCTAACCCTAACCCTAACCCTAACCCTAACCCTAACCCTAACCCTAACCCTAACCCTAACCCTAACCCTAACCCTAACCCTAACCCTAACCCTAACCCTAACCCTAACCCTAACCCTAACCCTAACCCTAACCCTAACCCTAACCCTAACCCTAACCCTAACCCTAACCCTAACCCTAACCCTAACCCTAACCCTAACCCTAACCCTAACCCTAACCCTAACCCTAACCCTAACCCTAACCCTAACCCTAACCCTAACCCTAACCCTAACCCTAACCCTAACCCTAACCCTAACCCTAACCCTAACCCTAACCCTAACCCTAACCCTAACCCTAAACCCTAACCCTAACCCTAACCCTAACCCTAACCCTAACCCTAACCCTAACCCTAACCCTAACCCTAACCCTAACCCTAACCCTAACCCTAACCCTAACCCTAACCCTAACCCTAACCCTAACCCTAACCTACCCTAACCCTAACCCTAACCCTAACCCTAACCCTAACCCTAACCCTAACCCTAACCCTAACCCTAACCCTAACCCTAACCCTAACCCTAACCCTAACCCTAACCCTAACCCTAACCCTAACCCTAACCCTAACCCTAACCCTAACCCTAACCCTAACCCTAACCCTAACCCTAACCCTAACCCTAACCCTAACCCTAACCCTAACCCTAACCCTAACCCTAACCCTAACCCTAACCCTAACCCTAACCCTAACCCTAACCCTAACCCTAACCCTAACCCTAACCTAACCCTAACCCTAACCCTAACCCTAACCTAACCCTAACCCTAACCCTAACCCTAACCCTAACCCTAACCCTAACCCTAACCCTAACCCTAACCCTAACCCTAACCCTAACCCTAACCCTAACCCTAACCCTAACCCTAACCCTAACCCTAACCCTACCCCTAACCCTAACCCTAACCCTAACCCTAACCCTAACCCTAACCCTAACCCTAACCCTAACCCTAACCCTAACCCTAACCCTAACCCTAACCCTAACCCTACCCTAACCCTAACCCTAACCCTAACCCTAACCCTAACCCTAACCCTAACCCTAACCCTAACCCTAACCCTAACCCTAACCCTAACCCTAACCCTAACCCTAACCCTAACCCTAACCCTAACCCTAACCCTAACCCTAACCCTAACCCTAACCCTAACCCTAACCCTAACCTAACCCTAACCCTAACCCTAACCCTAACCCTAACCCTAACCCTAACCCTAACCCTAACCCTAACCCTAACCCTAACCCTAACCCTAACCCTAACCCTAACCCTAACCCTAACCCTAACCCTAACCCTAACCCTAACCCTAACCCTAACCCTAACCCTAACCCTAACCCTAACCCTAACCCTAACCCTAACCCTAACCCTAACCCTAACCCTAACCCTAACCCTAACCCTAACCCTAACCCTAACCCTAACCCCTAACCCTAACCCTAACCCTAACCCTAACCCTAACCCTAACCCTAACCCTAACCCTAACCCTAACCCTAACCCTAACCCTAACCCTAACCCTAACCCTAACCCTAACCCTAACCCTAACCCTAACCCTAACCCTAACCCTAACCCTAACCCTAACCCTAACCCTAACCCTAACCCTAACCCTAACCCTAACCCTAACCCTAACCCTAACCCTAACCCTAACCCTAACCCTAACCCTAACCCTAACCCTAACCCTAACCCTAACCCTAACCCTAACCCTAACCCTAACCCTAACCCTAACCCTAACCCTAACCCTAACCCTAACCCTAACCCTAACCCTAACCCTAACCCTAACCCTAACCCTAACCTAACCCTAACCCTAACCCTAACCCTAACCCTAACCCTAACCCTAACCCTAACCCTAACCCTAACCCTAACCCTAACCCTAACCCTAACCCTAACCCTAACCACCTAACCCTAACCCTAACCCTAACCCTAACCCTAACCCTAACCCTAACCCTAACCCTAACCCTAACCCTAACCCTAACCCTAACCCTAACCCTAACCCTAACCCTAAACCCTAACCCTAACCCTAACCCTAACCCTAACCCTAACCCTAACCCTAAACCCTAACCCTAACCCTAACCCTAACCCTAACCCTAACCCTAACCCTAACCCTAACCCTAACCCTAACCCTAACCCTAACCCTAACCCTAACCCTAACCCTAACCCTAACCCTAACCCTAACCCTAACCCTAACCCTAACCCTAACCCTAACCCTAACCCTAACCCTAACCCTAACCCTAACCCTAACCCTAACCCTAACCCTAACCCTAACCCTAACCCTAACCCTAACCCTAACCCTAACCCTAACCCTAACCCTAACCCTAACCCTAACCCTAACCCTAACCCTAACCCTAACCCTAACCCTAACCCTAACCCTAACCCTAACCCTAACCCCTAACCCTAACCCCTAACCCTAACCCTAACCCTAACCCTAACCCTAACCCTAACCCTAACCCTAACCCTAACCCTAACCCTAACCCTAACCCTAACCCTAACCCTAACCCTAACCCTAACCCTAACCCTAACCCTAACCCTAACCCTAACCCTAACCCTAACCCTAACCCTAACCCTAACCCTAACCCTAACCCTAACCCTAACCCTAACCCTAACCCTAACCCTAACCCTAACCCTAACCCTAACCCTAACCCTAACCCTAACCCTAACCCTAACCCTAACCCTAACCCTAACCCTAACCCTAACCCTAACCCTAACCCTAACCCTAACCCTAACCCTAACCCTAACCCTAACCCTAACCCTAACCCTAACCCTAACCCTAACCCTAACCCTAACCCTAACCCTAACCCTAACCCTAACCCTAACCCTAACCCTAACCCTAACCCTAACCCTAACCCTAACCCTAACCCTAACCCTAACCCTAACCCTAACCCTAACCCTAACCCTAACCCTAACCCTAACCCTAACCCTAACCCTAACCCTAACCCTAACCCTAACCCTAACCCTAACCCTAACCCTAACCCTAACCCTAACCCTAACCCTAACCCTAACCCTAACCCTAACCCTAACCCTAACCCTAACCCTAACCCTAACCCTAACCCTAACCCTAACCCTAACCCTAACCCTAACCCCTAACCCTAACCCTAACCCTAACCCTAACCCTAACCCTAACCCTAACCCTAACCCTAACCCTAACCCTAACCCTAACCCTAACCCTAACCCTAACCCTAACCCTAACCCTAACCCTAACCCTAACCCTAACCCTAACCCTAACCCTAACCCTAACCCCTAACCCTAACCCTAACCCTAACCCTAACCCTAACCCTAACCCTAACCCTAACCCTAACCCTAACCCTAACCCTAACCCTAACCCTAACCCTAACCCTAACCCTACCCTAACCCTAACCCTAACCCTAACCCTAACCCTAACCCTAACCCTAACCCTAACCCTAACCCTAACCCTAACCCTAACCCTAACCCTAACCCTAACCCTAACCCTAACCCTAACCCTAACCCTAACCCTAACCCTAACCCTAACCCTAACCCTAAAACCCTAACCCTAACCCTAACCCTAACCCTAACCCTAACCCTAACCCTAACCCTAACCCTAACCCTAACCCTAACCCTAACCCTAACCCTAACCCTAACCCTAACCCTAACCCTAACCCTAACCCTAACCCTAACCCTAACCCTAACCCTAACCCTAACCCTAAACCCTAACCCTAACCCTAACCCTAACCCTAACCCTAACCCTAACCCTAACCCTAACCCTAACCCTAACCCTAACCCTAACCCTAACCCTAACCCTAACCCCTAACCCTAACCCTAACCCTAACCCTAACCCTAACCCTAACCCTAACCCTAACCCTAACCCTAACCCTAACCCTAACCCTAACCCTAACCCTAACCCTAACCCTAACCCTAACCCTAACCCTAACCCTAACCCTAACCCTAACCCTAACCCTAACCCTAACCCTAACCCAAACCCTAACCCTAACCCTAACCCTAACCCTAACCCTAACCCTAACCCTAACCCTAACCCTAACCCTAACCCTAACCCTAACCAACCCTAACCCTAACCCTAACCCTAACCCTAACCCTAACCCTAACCCTAACCCTAACCTAACCCTAACCCTAACCCTAACCCTAACCCTAACCCTAACCCTAACCCTAACCCTAACCCTAACCCTAACCCTAACCCTAACCCTAACCCTAACCCTAACCCTAACCCTAACCCTAACCCTAACCCTAACCCTAACCCTAACCCTAACCCTAACCCTAACCCTAACCCTAACCCTAACCCTAACCCTAACCCTAACCCTAACCCTAACCCTAACCCTAACCCTAACCCTAACCCTAACCCTAACCCTAACCCTAACCCTAACCCTAACCCTAACCCTAACCCTAACCCTAACCCTAACCCTAACCCTAACCCTAACCCTAACCCTAACCCTAACCCTAACCCTAACCCTAACCCTAACCCTAACCCTAACCCTAACCCTAACCCTAACCCTAACCCTAACCCTAACCCTAACCCTAACCCTAACCCTAACCCTAACCCTAACCCTAACCCTAACCCTAACCCTAACCCTAACCCTAACCCTAACCTAACCCTAACCCTAACCCTAACCCTAACCCTAACCCTAACCCTAACCCTAACCCTAACCCTAACCCTAACCCTAACCCTAACCCTAACCCTAACCCTAACCCTAACCCTAACCCTAACCCTAACCCTAACCCTAACCCTAACCCTAACCCTAACCCTAACCCTAACCCTAACCCTAACCCTAACCCTAACCCTAACCCTAACCCTAACCCTAACCCTAACCCTAACCCTAACCCTAACCCTAACCCTAACCCTAACCCTAACCCTAACCCTAACCCTAACACCCTAACCCTAACCCAACCTAACCCTAACCCTAACCCTAACCCTAACCCTAACCCTAACCCTAACCCTAACCCTAACCCCTAACCCTAACCCTAACCCTAACCCTAACCCTAACCCTAACCCTAACCCTAACCCTAACCCTAACCCTAACCCTAACCCTAACCCTAACCCTAACCCTAACCCTAACCCTAACCCTAACCCTAACCCTAACCCTAACCCTAACCCTAACCCTAACCCTAACCCTAACCCTAACCCTAACCCTAACCCTAACCCTAACCCTAACCCTAACCCTAACCCTAACCCTAACCCTAACCCTAACCCTAACCCTAACCCTAACCCTAACCCTAACCCTAACCCTAACCCTAACCCTAACCCTAACCCTAACCCTAACCCTAACCCTAACCCTAACCCTAACCCTAACCCTAACCCTAACCCTAACCCTAACCCTAACCCTAACCCTAACCCTAACCCTAACCCTAACCCTAACCCTAACCCTAACCCTAACCCTAACCCTAACCCTAACCCTAACCCTAACCCTAACCCTAACCCTAACCCTAACCCTAACCCTAACCCTAACCCTAACCCTAACCCTAACCCTAACCCTAACCCTAACCCTAACCCTAACCCTAACCCTAACCCTAACCCTAACCCTAACCCTAACCCTAACCCTAACCCTAACCCTAACCCTAACCCTAACCCTAACCCTAACCCTAACCCTAACCCTAACCCTAACCCTAACCCTAACCCTAACCCTAACCCTAACCCTAACCCTAACCCTAACCCTAACCCTAACCCTAACCCTAACCCTAACCCTAACCCTAACCCTAACCCTAACCCTAACCCTAACCCTAACCCTAACCCTAACCCTAACCCTAACCCTAACCCTAACCCTAACCCTAACCCTAACCCTAACCCTAACCCTAACCCTAACCCTAACCCTAACCCTAACCCTAACCCTAACCCTAACCCTAACCCTAACCCTAACCCTAACCCTAACCCTAACCCTAACCCTAACCCTAACCCTAACCCTAACCCTAACCCTAACCCTAACCCTAACCCTAACCCTAACCCTAACCCTAACCCTAACCCTAACCCTAACCCTAACCCTAACCCTAACCCTAACCCTAACCCTAACCCTAACCCTAACCCTAACCCTAACCCTAACCCTAACCCTAACCCTAACCCTAACCCTAACCCTAACCCTAACCCTAACCCTAACCCTAACCCTAACCCTAACCCTAACCCTAACCCTAACCCTAACCCTAACCCTAACCCTAACCCTAACCCTAACCCTAACCCTAACCCTAACCCTAACCCTAACCCTAACCCTAACCCTAACCCTAACCCTAACCCTAACCCTAACCCTAACCCTAACCCTAACCCTAACCCTAACCCTAACCCTAACCCTAACCCTA
>JAPDVU010000009.1:617500-933958 GCA_026230045.1 Corynorhinus townsendii
GGAGAGCCCGTCGCAGAGGCCGTGGCGTCCATCCCCTCCCGCCTCCCAGGCCTATGGAAACGGGGCACATGGAGGGTTGCCTGACGTTAGCGGGGGGGGGGGGGAGGGAGGGAGGAGGGAAGGGAGCAGGCCTGCTCAGGGTCTGACACACCCACCCGCCCGTGATCACTCTGTGTCCGGCCCAGCACGCGATGAGCACCCTCGAACCCGGGGCCCCGTGTACCCAACAGACTGACCAGTGGATGCTCCTTGCCTGAACCCACTGTCCGTTCGGGGGCTGCACAATTGTGACTTCCCAGTGTTCTCACCGTCCCTCATTCAAGAGCCATTGGGGGGGGAGGGGGCTGTCAGGAATACTAATATGCATATGCAGACGATGTATCACAGGCCTGTACACCTGAGACCTACATAGCTTAGTAACCAATGTCACCCCAATACAGTCAGTTCTTAAAAAAGGAGAAGACGTGCTTCCCCCTCCTTTTTAAAAAAATACGTATTGACTCACTGCCATGGCTCAGGGGCGGTGCTTCGCCCTAGGAACCAGGAGGTCACAGTTCGGTTCCCAGCCAGGGCCCAGGCCTGATTTGAGGACTCGGTCCCCCTTGGGGGGCATGCAGGAGGCAGCTGATCAATGGTTCTCTCTCATCATTGATGTTTTTCTCTCTCTCTCTCTCTCTCTCTCTCTCTCTCCCCCTCCCTCCTCCCCTCCCTCCCTCACCCTTCTTCTCTGAAATCAATAAAAATATTTTTAAATTCTTAAATATTAATATGAATTCTTAAATATTAATATGAATTCATGGATTCTTTTTCCATTCAGTTATTCTTTTTGATGCTCCAATGAATCCAAATTCAGCCAGTGAGCCCAGACCCGCTTCGAGCTGGTTCCTGTACTCCTTTTCGGGGGGAGGGGGTGATTTTTTAAAAATATTTTTATTGATTTCAGAGAGGAAGGGGGAGAGGGAGAGAGAGAAACATCAATGATGAGAGAGAATCATGGATCGGCTGCCTCCTGCACACCCCCCCACTGGGGATCCAGCCCACAACCCCAGGGCACGTGCCCTTGACCAAAATCGAACCTGGGACCCTCCAGTCTGTAGGCCAACGCTCTACCCACTGAGCCACACCGGCCAGGACTGGGCGGGGGGTAATATTATTTCAAACTTGGAAGAAAGGCTCTGGAGCAGCCAGAAGCTCCCCCGTGCATCTCGGACGGGCCCACGGCTGCTCACAGGCTGCCCTACCTGCTCTGTGGCCTCTGACTCCACATACATGTCCTGTTGTCCTGAACCGTTGGAGGGTAACAGACATGCGTGCCGTGGCCAGCAAGCACTTCCGTGTGTTTCCTAAGAGCAAGGCCTGCTCCCATCCAACCTCCACGCTGCTGCACACACTGGGAAGCCCGCGGCCATCCGCACGCCCGGCTCCCCCCGCCCTTACCCGCTCCTTCCCGCTCCCTGCTGTCGCCGGAAGAGAGTTTTTATGAGTCTGAGTCAAACTTTTACACTGCTGGGGACAGCACAGTCACCATTCACATCACGCGACATGCTATCGGGCAGCAGATAAGAGGCGGCTGCGTGGTCCGGTCGGTCGTGTAGCCTCCTGCTTCGCTCCGGGGGGCCCTGAGGGCTCGGGGTTGGGAAACTGCTCTGACATTTCAGAGGTTAGCTCAGATGCACAGATACCCCAGCAGGTCAGGCTCGCTCCCCCAGGACATTCCCAGCACCTGCGAACCCAGGGCTTCCCAGGACAGCCCTCAACCCTGTGGAGGGGGGGGGGCGGGGGGAGGGGCAGGATGCAGAAGCCATTGCCTGGGGCTGAGCCGGCTCGAAGCTGCTGGGGTGTCCCTGCTCCCCAGGTCCCTGCAGGGGACAGAGCTACACCCTGAAAGCACCCAAATGCCTCCCTCCAAGCCACGCTTCCTCCCCTTCCTCCCGCCTTCCAGATTGCGATTTTGACCGAATTGTATGAAATTGTCACTATCCTACCACTTTCTCTTTTTTATAATATATTTTTATTGATCTCAGAGAGGAAGGGAGAGGGGGCGAGAGAGAGAGGAACATCAAGGATGCGAGAGAATCACGGATCTGCTGCCTCCGGCACGTCCCCTACTGGGGACGGAGCCCACAACCCAGGCATGGGCCTTTGTCTGGCATCGAACCCAGGACCCTCCAGTCTGCAGGCCGACGCTCTATCCATTGAGCCACATGGGCCAGCCAGGGCGAGATGACACTATTTTTAAAACTGACTTTGAGGGGGAGGCATCCGTGTGGGAGAGACATATCGCTCGGTCGCCTCCCACCCAGGCCCCACCAGGGACCGAACCTGAACGCTGGGTTTGCGCCCTGACCTGACGGGGAATGGAGCCGCCGACCTTTGGTTGCACTGGGTGCACCAGCGACACTCCAGCCAACCGAGCCACCGGGGCAGCCGGGCGAGAGGTCACACCACGGACTTCCCGCAGTGCGTTTCCACGCCGTCACCCCAACTGAGAGCACGGCCGTCGCCGCCCTGGGCCGAGGCCCCTGCTCAGCCCGAGCGTCCTCCTCTGAGGAGGGGACGGTGAGTCCCGGGGGGACGCTGGGACTCAGCACCACCCGCTCGGGAAGGCAGCGGGCCCGGAGGGGCAGGACGGCCACCTCCCTCCCCTCCTCCCAGGGAGAGGCTGACAGCTGTTCCCAGGGTCTGCTTTGAATTACAACGTGGCGTGGCCCTTTAAGAGCAGCATCTGCGCCCGCGGCCTGCTGCCCCCTTTGATGTCGCTGGCGCTGACAGGTTCCCAGGGGCAGATCTGAGGGTTGGGTTCTGCCTCCCCAGAGGCCACGTGCGGATCACAGGGTGGGAGGGAGGGTGGGCCGAAGGTCACATGGCGGGCTGGCCACGCTGGCCGGTAGCCTCTGCATCGGCGCTGGGCACCAGCCGGCCGCACAGATGGGGACCAGCCGGCCTGGAGCTCCTGAGCCGCAGCAGAGCCAGCAGCTGGGAGCTGAGGAGGCGCTGACACAGCCTCCCCGGGCCGGGCCGCCGACCTTCCCCGCGCCCCTCCTCACCTGTGCGGAGACCAGCAAGCACATCTGGCACCTGGGGATGCCCAGGGATACCCCAGAGGCCTCCTCCCCACCACGTGCAGGAAGGCCCTCCTGTCCCCATACCGCTCCTCCCCCGCTCTGCAATGTGGCCAGTCCCGGGGTCGGGGGAGGCGGGGGGGGGGCCCCCTGGCAGCCTAGGCACCTCAGGTTTGCCGCAGGCCAGCCCCAGGAGGACCCTTCACTTTGGGGATGGGGAGGGCGGGGTGGGCAGGGGTGCTGAGAGCAGGGCGGGTCCTGCCTATTAACTAGTGAGGTCCAGGGCTTCCAGGGGATGAGCCGGAGCCCAAAAAGCCCACCCCTGGTCCTCTGGCTGGGGGTGGGGGTCAGAGCAGAGAGACTGGAGCATCTAGGACTCGGCTTCTTTTTATCATTATTTAACATCCATGATGAGAGAGCCATGCATCGGCTGCCTCCTGCACGCCCCCTCCTGGGGATGGAGCCCACAAGCCGGGCACGTGCCCCGACCTCCTGGTTCACAGATTGACGCTCAACCACTGAGCCACACCAGCCGGGCATCCGACTCAGCTTCTGCCCACAGCCCCGGGGGCTCTCACCCCTGAGGGAAGGGGGCTCTGGCTCCCAGGTGCTCTCCGTTTCAAGGCAAGGGGTGTGTGTGGTCCCTTCTGCCAGGTGACCCCAGGCTGCTCACGCCAGGCCCTGCAAACAGCCATCTGGTCCCCGGGAGAGGACACCCCCCAGCATCAGGCCCAGGAGCTCCCCAGTGGCCCCAGCTCCCCGCCCTGAAAGCTCCGGAGCTTTGCTCACCAAGGTCCCAGGCCACGAGGCCGCGGGGTTCCTACGGAGGGGTCTCTGGGGAAACAAATGGGGATTCCAACTCTGTGATGGCAAGCCTGGCCTTGAGGCCCCTCCTGGCTCGGCGCTGGAGCTGGGCTCTCGGCTGGCAAGGGAGAGGGCCTCCCCTCGGGGTGAGCCTCCGGGGGGGACGGGGGCGGGGGGAGTGGGGTGGCCGCCCCCTCCCCTGCCCTCTTTTGCCTCAGCAGCTGGGGCTCGGAGCCGCCCAGGTGGCCGTGCGAGGCGGGGTGGCTGAGGCAGAGGCAACAGCTGGGCCCCAGACAACCGGCAGCAGCTGGAGCACAGAGCTGCCTGCCCGGGGCCCAGGAGGGAGCCAGCCTGCGGCAGGGGGCAGGCCTCTGTCCCCACAAGGGCCCTGGGTCTGGAGCTCCCGGACATCACCATGCTCTGAAGGCCGGGGATGGGTCTGTTGGAGTCGGAGCTGGGTCCCAGGGAGGGGCCCTGGGCACTGACCGCCCTCCACACCCTCCTCCCTCTACCCCAGAGCCCCTCCTCCCCCCGCCAGCCTGGTCCCCGAGTCGCCCCAACTCGAGCCCTCGCTCTTTGGTTCCTGAAATGTTCCATCTCTGGCACCCTTTTCCCAGGAACCAAGCACATGCCAGGAGGACCACACTCCCGTGAGTTAACTGTGCTCACCTGGGATCCTGGCTCCCTCCCCCACGCTTCATCCCCGGGAGAACAGCCCTGCACTCTAGTCCGACACCTAAGATGCCCCTCCCACAGAGGCAGGGCCCCTCCGAGCTCTCATCTTCCCAGGCTCCCTTGCAGCTGGGCACGCACAGGACGTAAGCTCAGCCAGAGGCACCTGGCGTCCACCTAATGGGAACCGGGAAGCAGAGAGGCAGGAATGAGGCGGAAGCCACCCTGGAGGGGGCAGTCAGAGCGGGGGGGCTTGGACAGAGAAGGCCGGGCCCCACGTCCAGCATCCTGGTATCTGGGGTCCACTGGACCACTGCCACACGGCACCCTGGGACATGGTTCCTGCTCCTCGTCCCCCAGGCTGAGTGTCTGCCCCCCCAGACATTCCACCAGCCCTGAGTGCCAGGGACCTCATCCCCCTTGGTCCCTGAGAGACGGCCAGCATCCGCCCATTAGTAAAAACATTATTCAGGCCCTAACCGGTTTGGCTCAGTGGATAGAGCGTCGGCCTGCGGACTGAAGGGTCCCGGGTTCGATTCCGGTCAAGGGCATGTACCTTGGTTGCGGGGGTGTGCAGGAGGCAGCTAATGGATGTTTCTCTCTCATCGATGTTTCTTACTTTCTATCCCTCTCCCTTCCTCTCTGTAAAAAATCAATAAAATATATTTAATTAAAAAAATGAAACGTTATTCAGCACCTGCTCACTGCCCCTGCCCATCCTGCCTCACTCCACACTCCCGTGACCCAGTGAGGCAGGTACAGGGGAGAAAACAGGCTCACAGCCCCAGCCTCAGGCCCCGGGGGGCAGAAACGGGGCCACGGCACCCCCCAGACCTGTGTCTGCTGAGCAGCGGGGCACAGAGTATGTCCCACCTCCCAGGAGCCTTGCCCCAGCTCCACCCCCCTCCCCATCACCTGCCATCCTGCCGGCCATCACTGGTCTGACCCTGTGGTAGACTGCTTTGTTTGTTTGTTTGTTTGTATTTAAATGTATTTCAGAGAGGAAAGGAGAGGGAGAGAGAGATAGAAACATCCATGATGAGAGAGAATCCTGGACCGGCTGCCTCCTGCACACCCCACGCTGGGGATGGAGCCCGCAACCCAGGCCCGTGTCCTGACCGGGAATCGAACCGGGACCTCCTGGTTCCTGGATCGACGCTCAGCCCCTGAGCCAGCCGGCCGGGCTCCTGCCACTAGTCTTGAATCGACCCGAAGAGGAACTCGTTTGGATCCAGCCTGCAGGCTAAACCGCATTACAGCGGACGCCAGGGCAGGGAATACGCGTGCTCGTCCCCGGCCCCGGAACGTCGCTGGCAGTCACAGCCGCCGTCCTGCCCGGCCGCGCTGAGCACTTTCATGCATGGACTCCCTTAATCCCACAGGGCCCTCTGACTCAGGGGGGCGGGGAAGGGGGGGCACCACTTTCAAGAAGCGGAAATGGAGGCAGAGAGAGGTCACGGGCCTTGTCCAGGATCTGCTGGCCAGGAAGTGGCTCAGAGCCAGGTCAGCGTCCAGCACAGCCCTCCACAGCCCGGCCATCTGGCCGGGAGCAGCCTTTCCCTGCTAGGGCCTCGCCTGGGTGCGGAGGGGTGGGGAGACCCCTCCCGAGGGGGCCTGGGTTTGAAGCTCAGCCCGTAACTGGCCTGAGAATGCGGGGAGGCGAGTGTGGATTTCCGGATGAATGGAGCTCGGCCTCAGCACCGACGTCACACCGACGTCACACCGACGTCAGCATCTGGGAGCCTCAGTTCCCTCCTCAGGAAAATGGACGCAGCTGCCCCACGTGTGCCTGGGGGCGAGGGGGGGGGGCTGCCCTTCCCAGCAGGAACGGTCCCACCTGGCCGACCCCCAGGGCATGGCAGCCTGAGGCACTGAGGTTTCCGGTCACAGCACCTCACGCCCCCACAGGCTCACGGGCCCTGCCCGCTGGGTGTGTGCTGGGTGGGTGTTGTAACTTCCTAATCTCAGCTCATCTCTCGGTGCTCGGGGCCAAAGGGGCCCTGCACGCAGGGCGACTACAAAGGCAGGGCCACGCCAGCTGCTGCCACCGCCCGGCTGCCTCCGACCGCCTGCTCCAGGGGCCTCAGTGCTGAGCAGGGGACCCAGCCCGCCCGTGCCCACCTGGCATCCGGAGGGGCCCAGCAAGGCCTGTCCTGGTCTAGCTTCCATCTCCGAAGGTAAGACCCGTTTCCTGTCGTTTTTTATTATTATTTTTTTAATCCTCACCGGAGGATATTTCCATTGATTTTCAGAGAGAGTGGAAGAGAGGGGGAAAAAGACAGAGACACATCCATGAGAGACTGGTGGGTTGCCTCCTGCAGGAACCCCGGTCCCTTGACTGGAATCGAAGGCGGGACCCTGGGCCTGCGCTCTATTCACTGAGCCCAGCCGGCCAGGGCCCTGCTTCCCGCCTCTGAGTGGCCTGGGTAGCTCGGGCCCAGGAGTGACATCCACCGGGCGCAGGCGTTGGGAAGCGGGCACAGGTCTGCCAAAGCGGCGGTGGGCGCTCTGCGGCGGCGGAGGATGAGTAAACGCTGCTCTTGCTCCGGTCTCCCCACGCAACAGGGGAAAGACCTCCGAAGTAAACACCGCCCCTCCCCCACTTCGGTTCTGACCGGGAGTCTCCCCCGTGCCACGTGAGGTGCGCCGGAAAGGTGAGGGGGTGGGCAGGGACCACGGTTAGCGGAGGTCCCTGAGCTGAGACCCAGCCGGCAGCTCCTCGCTCCTCGCCCCCACCCCGGCGCAGGCGCAGCGGGAGGTCGGTGGGTCCTGGCCCGGAGCGCGCAGCCAGGGCGCACGGGGAGACCCAGGACCTCGCCCGAGGCCACCGACCTCGGCGGATGGCAGCGCCCCCTCTGGCACCAGCGCCTCCGCGGGCCTCCCAGACCCTGTCCCGCCCGGAGCCGGGCAGGGCGAATCCTCCGCGGCGCCGAGTAAGGGCTCCCCGTCCCTCCCGCACGTCGCCCGGGGCGCCCGGCCTCGGGCCACACCTGTCCGCTCCTCCCGGAGGCCTCGGCGCGGCGCTGGCGGCCCCAGACGCGGAGCCCCGTGTCCGCCGTCGCTTTGATCCCAGGGGCCCCGCTGGATAAAAGTCTGGGCGGCCCCGCGCCAGCTCCAGAGGGCGGTAGCCGGGGCGGGCGTGCCAGCGGGCGGGGAGCCGGCGAGCGACCCGAGGAGCCAGGGCGCGGGGCCGGTGAGCCGGGGTCTCCAGGTCGCTCAGGGTGGGGTCGTGGGCCGGGGTCCGGGGTGCCCTCCGGCTACACCCTGGGCCTGGGCAGCGGGGGTGACGCGGTCCCTAGGGGCTCAGGTGAGGGCACTGGTCTTGAGCCCTCGGCCCGTCGGGCACGAGCCGCTGAGCGGAGCTCCCCCTCCCCCCGCCCCCGGGCTCGGAGAAGCCCCCCTCCTCCCCCGCCGCCCCCCTCGCCGCACTCACACCCGCCGCCCCGGGGTGGAGGCAGCGGCGCCGGGCTGGCCCCGGCAATGGAGCCGCCGGGGCCGCGGGGCGCGCTGCCCCCCACGGAGTCGAGCCGGGAGCGCCTCCGGCGGCTGCGGCGGGGTAGTCCAGGCCCCTCCGTCAGACTTGCGGTTTGGGAAGAAAAGGCGATGCCTCCGCCAAGAAGAGAGCGAGCGCGGTCCCCTCCCCCTCCACCGAGCCCGGGCGGTGGCGGCGGCACATCTAACGCGCGGGCACCCGGGCCGCCGCGGCCCCCGCAAACTACGCCCAGGCTCGGCCCCCGCCGCTCATTGGCGCGGGCGAGAGCCAGCGCACTAGACCCTGCGCTGCCCTCGGCCGTGCGCGCGCGGAGCCCGAGCTACCCAGGCCACGGCGTCCGGCCCCAGAGCCTCGACGCCGACCCCCGCGCCTCCCCGGCCCGGCCCAGCGCGAGGAGCCGGGCGAGGCAGCAGGCGCGGCCGGCGCCCCGCAGCCCCGACGCCCCCGGCCCGGCGCCCCCCCATCCCCGCCGCCGCTCACGCCGTGCGCTCCCCGCAGGTGGCCATGGGCCGAGGGGCGCGCGCGCTCCTGCTGCTGCTGGGCCTGTTGCAGGGGGCCGGGGGCGGCGAGGGCAGGAAGACCTGGCGGCGCCGCGGCCAGCAGCCGCCCCCGCAGCGAGCCGAGGCGGCGCCCGCGGCCGGACCGCCCGTGGAGAGCTTCCCGCTGGACTTCACGGCCGTGGAGGGCAACATGGACAGCTTCATGGCGCAGGTGAAGAGCCTGGCGCAGTCCCTGTACCCCTGCTCCGCGCAGCAGCTCAACGAGGACCTGCGCCTGCACCTCCTGCTCAACACGTCGGTGACTTGCAACGACGGCAGCCCCGCCGGGTAAGCCGCCTCCGCCCGACTGTCCTGTCCGGTGCCCCTGCCGGCGGCCCCGCCGCGCTCCAGGCCGCCGGGTCTCAGCGGCTGCGCCGTCGCTGCCGGTCCCGCTTGGATACCAGACGACCCTGCGCGGGACCCTCCCCACCGGCCGTGGCAGCTCCCGTCCCCCGGGGGACAGGGCGCCCATCGGGCTTGGGAGGTGCTGACCTCGGTCGGCCCGGCTCCGCGAGGGGGTGGGGACAGGCTTGGAGCCCTGGTCCTGGGCCAGCCTGGGCACTGACCCCTCGGCCATCGGTGTCCAGACCCTCTGCTGTGTCCTTCGGCCCCGGGGCGGGGAGATGGCAGCCCTCGAGCGGCCTCGGCTCCAACAGGAGGCGGCGACGCGGGGCGAGGAGAGCCCGGCTGCACCCGCACCCCCACCCCCACCCCCACCCCGGCTCAGCTCAGTGGGTCCCCGCTGCTGCGGGGGGAGGCGGAGGGGCAGCCAGCAGAGGACCAGGGAGGGGAGCAGGTGGTGCACAGGGACCTGGGAGCGACAGCCCCGAAAGAGAAAAAGGAAGGATGCGAGGCTGAGGGCGAGGGGGTGGGGGGGAGCCCCCTCGCTCGGCCAGTCGGCGCCCGAGGAACGGGACGCCCGGTCGGGCGGGCCTCAGTAGGGAGGCTGAGACCCCGCCTCGGCGCGCCCTCGCCCCTGCATCCCGCCGGCCATCTCAGCCCCCCGCCGCGCACTCTCCTCTACGAGGGCCCTTTGCGCACCCCAAGTGCCACGGCGCGCCCCCGGAGGGTCCCGAGTCCGGACGAAGGCACCCCCCCCCCCTCTGCGCACGGCCGCGGGCAGTTACAGCCGCCCCGCGCGGGGTGGGCCGTGGGGATTTTCCACCAGCCCCTCGCGGCCCTTCCCCGTCCCGCGGGCGCCCCCTCCCGGGCCTGGCACCGCTGGTCGCCGGTTCGCGGTGCAGGGGCCCGGCCGCGGGCGCCCTCGTGCGGCCGGCGCGCCCGGCGACAGGTGGATGACCGACCCTGCGGGGCCTGGGCCCTGCGCCCCGCTGACCGCCCTCCCCCCCTGCAGCTACTACCTGAAGGAGTCCAAGGGCAGTCGGCGCTGGCTGCTCTTCCTGGAAGGTGCGTCCCGGGAGCCGGGGCGGCGGGGCGGCGGGGTCCCCTGGGCCTGCGGGCCTGATGGTCAGTGCTGTGCCCCCAGGCGGCTGGTACTGCTTCAACCGCGAGAACTGCGACTCCCGGTACAGCACCCTGCGGCGCCTCATGAGCTCCAAGGACTGGCCGCGCACGCGCACAGGTCAGAGGGCGCCCCCCTGACCCGCCCCCGGCACCTGGGGGCAGGGGCCCGGCTCCTGGGACTCAACAGCTGAGGTCCTAGAGCTCCCCAGCCATCCATCTCCCCGCCCCCTTCGCTGGACTCCTAAGGGGAGTCCTCTCCCCCACGCCGGCTGCTGCCACAGGGAATTTCCGGGGCTCACTTGGGGCGCAGGGATAGGGGTCATGCCCGGGTCAAAGCAGAGGGTGCAGGTGGGGGAGGTGGAGGGACACATCCAAGGGTCACACACTGGCCGGGCATCCTGGCCAGGGGGACTGGTCTGTTCCCCACGTTCCCAGCCACCCACCTCGTGGGGACCAAGTAGGAACTCCCCACACTCTGCCCGCTGACGCTGCCCTCCCTGCCACAGGCACCGGCATCCTGTCCTCCCAGCCCGAGGAAAACCCCCACTGGTGGAACGCCAACATGGTGTAAGGGGGGCGAGGGGGCCTTTCCTCAGGGTCCTTCCTGGGGGGGTCCTTCTTGGGAGGTCCTTCCTGGGAGCGGTCTTTCCTGGGCTTGCAGGGGCAGGGAGGGGCCGGGAGCGGCCGGGAGGAGCGTGGAGGCCCGGCGGCTCACTGCCCTCTCCTGCAGCTTCATCCCCTACTGCTCCAGTGACGTCTGGAGTGGGGCTTCGCCCAAGTCCGACAAGAGTGAGTCGAGCCAGCTCCTGGGATGCAGGCCTGCGCCTTGTAACTCCCTCTAACCCCCACCCAGGGCACCCCAGGGTGCCTGCTTGTCCAGGGCTGGCCAGGCCCCGTGGGGATCCTCACTCCTGGCTGGCCCATGGGGAGGGGCCCCCAGCACTGCCCTACACACCTGACCCCCCTCCCTCCAGGGAACCTATCCCCGGTCCCAACCCCCCAGCAGCCCCCCTCCCTCAGCAGCCAGCACCCCTCTTCTTCCCCACCCGGCGGTAGGAGGCCTTGCTGTCTAGGCCCCACGTGACGCCACCCCCTTTCCCCGCAGATGACTATGCCTTCATGGGTGCCCTCATCATCCAGGAGGTGGTGCGGGAGCTCCTGGGCAAAGGGCTGAGTGGGGCCAAGGTGCTGCTGCTGGCGGGGAGCAGGTGAGCATGGCAGGGGCTGGGGGGGGGGGGGGACAGGGGGGTTCCAGCCTGCAGCCCTGGGCCCCGCGGAGTGGATGAGGGAGCCCTGGGCCCCGCGGTGTGGATGAGGGAGCCCTGGGCCCCGCGGTGTGGATGAGGGAGCCCTGGGCCCCGCGGTGTGGATGAGGGAGCCCTGGGCCCCGTGGTGTGGATGAGGGAGCCCTGGACCCCGTGGTGTGGATGAGGGAGCCCTGGACCCCGTGGTGTGGATGAGGGAGCCCTGGACCCCGCGGAGTGGATGAGGGGAGCCCTGGACCCCGTGGTGTGGATGAGGGGAGCCCTGGACCCCGTGGTGTGGATGAGGGGAGCCCTGGACCCCGTGGTGTGGATGAGGGGAGCCCTGGACCCCGTGGTGTGGATGAGGGGAGCCCTGGACCCCGTGGTGTGGATGAGGGAGCTCTGGACCCCGTGGTGTGGATGAGGGGAGCCCTGGACCCCGTGGTGTGGATGAGGGGAGCCCTGGACCCCGTGGTGTGGATGAGGGGAGCCCTGGACCCCGCGGAGTGGATGAGGGAGCCCTGGACCCCGTGGTGTGGATGAGGGGAGCCCTGGACCCCGTGGTGTGGATGAGGGGAGCCCTGGACCCCGCGGAGTGGATGAGGGGAGCCCTGGGCCCCGCGGTGTGGATGAGGGAGCCCTGGACCCCGTGGTGTGGATGAGGGAGCCCTGGACCCCGCGGAGTGGATGAGGGGAGCCCTGGACCCCGTGGTGTGGATGAGGGAGCCCTGGACCCCGTGGTGTGGATGAGGGAGCCCTGGACCCCGTGGTGTGGATGAGGGAGCCCTGGACCCCGTGGTGTGGATGAGGGAGCCCTGGACCCCGTGGTGTGGATGAGGGAGCCCTGGACCCCGTGGTGTGGATGAGGGAGCCCTGGGCCCCGTGGTGTGGATGAGGGAGCCCTGGACCCCGTGGTGTGGATGAGGGGAGCCCTGGGCCCCGTGGTGTGGATGAGGGGAGCCCTGGGCCCCGTGGTGTGGATGAGGGAGCCCTGGGCCCCGTGGTGTGGATGAGGGAGCTCTGGACCCCGTGGTGTGGATGAGGGATGAGGGGAGCCCTGGACCCCGTGGTGTGGATGAGGGGAGCCCTGGACCCCGTGGTGTGGATGAGGGAGCCCTGGACCCCGTGGTGTGGATGAGGGATGAGGGGAGCCCTGGACCCCATGGTGTGGATGAGGAAGGTCTGGACCCCGTGGTGTGGATGAGGGGAGCCCTGGACCCCGTGGTGTGGATGAGGGAGCCCCTGGGCCTCCGTGATCGAGGGAGTGGTCAGCAGTTAGCTGTAGACCCGTGCACCTTCTCCGAGGCTGGGATCCACGTGGGCAGGGAGCACATTGCTGGTCACTGTCCCAGGAGGCGTGCAGGGGACCTGGGGCCATCCAGGATGGATGAAGGACTGAGGCCACACAGCGCCTCTTCCTTTATGTATTTATATTTTTATTGATTTCAGAGTGGAAGGGAGAGGGAGTGAGAGAGAAGCAGCAATGATGAGAGAGAATCCTGGACCAGCTGCCTCCTGCACACCCCCACTGGGGATGGAGCCCACAGCCCGGGCCTGTGCCCCGACCGGGAATGGAACTGTGACCTCCTGGTTCCCAGGTCAATGCTCAACCCCTGAGCCACACCGGCTGGGCACTCTTTAATTTCAGACCGGGAAACCGAGGTGGAGAGAGAGAGAGGGGAAGGGAAGGAGGACAGGGAGGAAGTGGGCGCCTGCCCGTTAGCACGGGGTCAGTGGGGTCAGCGCCTGGAGCCTGCCAGCCCCGCCCCCAGGACCTGGAAGGCCACGGAAAAGGGGTCTGGGACCCTCAGGAAGAGGCGGCCCAGGTGGACGGAGCAGGGACTGTGGTGGCAGCTGTGCAGGTGCACCGGGGCCAGGTGGCCTCGGGGGGCTGAGCACCTCATCGCCCGCCTCACGTCCCCGTCCCTGCAGCGCGGGCGGCACGGGGGTGCTGCTGAACGTGGACCGCGTGGCCGAGCAGCTGCAGGAGCTGGGCCACCCCGCCATTCAGGTGCGGGGCCTGGTGGACTCGGGCTGGTTCCTGGACAACAAGCAGTACCACCGCACGGACTGCGTGGACACGGCCACCTGTGCGCCCACGGATGCCATCCGCCTGGGCATCAGGTGCGCCGGGAGGGCGGCCGGGCGGGCGGGGTCCCGGGCGGAGGGCCGGGGAGGAGCGGTGTCCTCTGTGGCTGTGGGAGCCCGGGGTGGGGGCGCCCAGGGCCGCCTAACCGGCGGTGTGGCCCAGGTACTGGAACGGGGTGGTCCCCGAGCGCTGCCGGCGCCAGTTCAAGGAGGGCGAGGAGTGGAACTGCTTCTTCGGCTACAAGGTCTACCCGACCCTGCGCTGTGAGTGCCCAGCCTGGGGCTCGAGGGGCACCCGGGGGCGGGGGACCTCCTGCACCTCCTGAATCCAGCCGGGAGTCCGGCCCCTGGAGGCCAGGCCCGGACCAGAGCGGGGCGACCCACCCTTCCGGGCCGCCTGGGACTCTCCTGGTCTTAGCACTGAGTCCACTCTGGGTGGGGAGACTGGGACGGGGGGCAGGTGGGGGTAGGGATTACTCTGTCAGCTCCCAGGGCTGCTCCTGGATGGGGCCTGGGCTACCCGCCCCACATGCCGGGAGTGGGAGTGAGGTCCCCTGCAAAGGGACCTCATCACCAAATCGTAGTGGAAGGGCTTCCCCGGGAGCCAGGCCAAGATGGGGGCCGGGGGAGGGGGCGTAACAGGGCGCTCCTTTGGAGGAAGGGTGGGTGCTCAGGGGCAGCCAGGCTGAGGGGGGCTGGCGGCCGGCTCCTGAGGGGCAAGGCCAGCTGGCCCGGACCTGGGGCGCCTGAGCCTGGGGTGGGGGGCTGAGTCCCGGCGAGAGGCCCAGCTGAGCCGTGCCCCCCAGGCCCTGTGTTCGTGGTGCAGTGGCTGTTCGACGAGGCCCAGCTGACGGTGGACAACGTGCACCTCACGGGGCAGCCGGTCCAGGAGGGCCAGTGGCTGTACATCCAGAGCGTGGGCCGGGAGCTGCGGCAGACGCTCAAGGACGTGGCGTGAGTCCTGGGCCCTCCGCGGGCAGCGGCCACTGGGCTGACACGCACAGGTCTCCCTGCGGGGGGCCCGCCATGGGCGAGGAATGCCTGCGGGTGCACGCAGAGCCTGGGACGCTCCCGGGCGTGGAACCGTGACCTCCTGGTTCGTGGGTTGATGCTCCACCACTGAGCCACACCGGCCGGGCAAGTCCCCTCAGTTTTACTGTGAATAGAAACTTCTCTAAAACATGGGACCTGTTTTTTAAAACGTAGCGCACCCTGGCCAGGCAGCTCAGGTGGTTAGAGCATCCCCCGCCCCGCCCCCGTACACCAAGGTTGCAGGTTCGCTGCCTCCCCGCCCCTCTCTCAGGGCCAATCAATCAATAGCTAATTAAGAATAATAATTATTTGGGCAAAGGGAAGGCCCAGATTAAAAAAAAAAAAGGCGCAATATTTGCCTCCAGGCCTCTGTCTCCAGGGCCCTTCCTGGAGGATCTGGAGGCAGGAAGGGACGAGGGTTCCCGGGAACGTACGGGTGGGTGGGGCGGCCTGGCTGAGGGGGTGGAGGCCCGCAGGGGACAGGCTCCCGGGGGAGTGACCGGCCCGTGAGCATCGGGTGGGGAAGGGGCTGAGGCGGGGTGGCCGCTCACGGGCCGGCTGTCTCACCCGCACAGGGCCAGCTTCGCCCCCGCCTGCCTCTCCCACGAGATCATCCTCCGAAGGTCAGTGTCCCTTCACCCCTTGCCCTGGACCGGCTCAGACCCCTGCCTCTCACCCTGAACCCACAAACCCCACCCAGCCCCACTGCCCACCCCGCCGGCTTCACAAGCCACTCAAGACGGCCGTCCGGCCGCGTGGCAGGAACGCCCAGTGGCGGCGTGCTGTCCCCCGCGGTGACCCCCGCCCTGGTTTCTCTGCAGCCACTGGACGGAGGTGCAGGTGAAGGGGACCTCACTCCCGCGGGCGCTGCACTGCTGGGACAGGAGCCTCCACGAGGGCCACAAGGGCAGCAAGGCCCCGCTCAAGGGCTGTCCCGTCCACCTGGTGGACAGCTGCTCCTGGCCCCACTGCAACCCCTCGTGCCCCACCATCCGCGACCAGTTCACGGGGCAGGAGATGAATGTGGCCCAGTTCCTCATGCACATGGGCTTCGACGTGCAGACCCTGGCGCAGCAGCAGGGCCTGGAGCCCAGCAAGCTGCTGGGGATGCTGAGCAGCGGGAGTTAGAGGCCCCCCCCCCCGGTCCCCCTGCCCCCCGGGGACAGGGCCCCATCCCCCCCCCACGCTGGGTCTGGACGCCCACCCCCAGCAGCCTTCGCTGCCCCTCCGGACCCCGGACGCCGCCTCCCCCGCCCCCGCCTGCGGTGGGGAGCCCGCGCACTGGACCCTCAGCCCCCGGCCCGCAGCCTGGCCTCTCGTGCCCTTTTGTATTATTTTATAAAGTGACTTTTTTATTACTTTAATTTTTTAAAAAGGAGAATAAGCGAGAAATATATGAGGAATGATATTGTTTTGTAACATATATTTTTTAAATAACGAGATTAAAAAAAGACAACGAAAGAGCTCTTCTCTGCGCGTGTGTTTATTTGAACAGGCAGCCGACCCACTTTGCACCCCTCCCTGCCCCCCCGCACTGACCTCCTCCCAGCCCCTCCGCCAGGAACAGGGAGGGGGCTGGGGGGCGAGGCCCACACCCGACCTCACGTCCCATCCTAGACCCTCTCTGAGGAGGCCCTGCTTGCGCTCGCCCGATGGCCGGCCCGTGCTCCGTGCAGAGACCTCAGCAGGGGACACGGCTCCCAGTTCTGTGTATTTGGCTGCCGCGGTGACACGCAGGTGGTGTGCAGGCACGGTCTCACACGGGATGGTCTCGCGGGGCACGGCTCAGCGTTTGCACACTCAGGAAGGTGTCACCACCGGCAATCTCCGGTCAAATCATCATTACCCAGCCCAGCGGGTGCAGGCTCCATCCCCAGTGGGGGGCGTGCAGGAGGCCGCCAATCAATGATTCCCATCACCGATTTTCTGTCTCCTTCTCCCTTCCTCTCCGAAATTAGTTTTGTAAAAAAGGAAATAAAAACATTTTATTTACATACTACACACACACACACACACACACACACACACACACACACACCGTAATAGGCAAATAGACAGAAGGGCGGAACCACCCAACACCTGAACAACCAACTGCTGTGATGTGCACTGACCACCAGGGGGTGCACGGGAACACGGCGGGTGTGGGCAGCAGAGCGCAGAAGGTGGTGGGCATCGTCAGTGGGTGCGAGCAGCGGCCGCCAGCCCCGATCACCCCTGAGGGCTTCTCCACCTCCTCCTGCTCCTGAGGGGCGATCAAGACAGCAGCTGCTGCCCACCCCCGCGGACAGCGCCACCCGCTCCCATTCGCTGCCTGCACCGGCCCCAATTGCCCCGCACCATCAGCCCACGGGAGCGGGAGCGGCAGCAGCGGGAGTGGGGCTGCTGGCAGACAGGGGACCGGGGCCATGACGGGAGGGGCTCGGCGGGGGCCCAGAGGATGGGCCGAGACCTGCCCCTGTGCCCAGCGCCCCTCGTGGCCCACAGTTCCTTGGAAGGTGCACGAATTTGTGCACTGGGCTTCTGGTTTGAAGAATAAAATAAAAACTGCACAGGCCCTCAGCCAACCCGAGTGACCCTGCTTCCCCCCCGCCACCCGCCCCCTCCCCCTCCCCCTCCCCGACTGGCAGAGCGCGACCTTCGCTGCCCAGGGACCTGGAGATGAAACTTTAACTCAGTGTCAACATCGACTCCAAATTTCAACTGTGTTCACAACGGCCCGGAAGGATCCGAAGGCCGGGGCAGGACAAGCCCCTGGCTGCCTGTCCCCCCTTCCCTGTGCTCCCAGAGCAGCCTCGAGCCCCGGGCCCCGCTCAGCCGCCCTCGCCCCCGGGGCGCTGGCCGCCGAGCCTTTGTGTCCAGGAGCTGCTGCCTCTGCTTCAGCCTGGACCCCTGTGCCCAGCACCTCCCGGGACCCTCATACTCACAGTGATGACGTCACCTCTCCTGCCCTCGTCAGTTTGGCTCGGTGGGTAGAGCGTTGGCCGCAGAATGAAGAGTCCCGGGGTCGATCCCTGGCACGCGCCCAGGGTTGTGGGCTTGCTCCGTCGTAGGGGATGAGCAGGAGGCAGCCGGTGAATGACGCGTCACTGGTGTCTCTGTTTCTCTCTCCCCCTCCCGCTCTGTAATCAATAAAAATCCTATCTAATCAAAGGCTGACGGGCACCTCGAACCAACCGAACAGTGGAACGACTGGTCGCTATGATGGGCATCGACCACCAGGGGGCAGATGCTCAACGCAGGAGCTGCCCCTGGGGGTCCATGGGCTCCCACGGGGGAGCGCAGCTCAGCCACAAGCCGGGCTGATGGCTGGCGGGCGCAGCGGCGGTGATGGGAGCCTCGCCCGTCTGAGGGCTCCCAGCCGGTGAGCGGGTGCAGGCCAGGCTGAGCCCCCCCCCCCCCCCCGCCCAGGGCATGAATTTCATGCACCGGGCCTCCAGTCCATGTGTATTTAAAAAGCATTTTAGTTCAGACAGCCAGTGTGACCCCCTTTTCAAGGGGGTGATTCACAGAGTGGCTGCCCACGGGAGCTAGGCCCCCCACCCACCCCAGGGTGGCCGTAGATCGGGGACCCTCGCCATCCAAGCGGCCAGGCTGCTGGTGCTAGAACATTCCTACGTCACAGCTCCCTCCCGCGGTGGACACGCCCCTCCCCCCTCCCCCCCCCCCCCGCCCCCGTGGGTTTCCAGCCAAAAAGATCTCTTGTCCAGAACCTAACCGTGAGGACACAGGCCGATCACACACGTGGAGAGGCAGTTACAAAGCCCCCGGCTCGGACTCTCCAGAAAGGGAGAGACTGTTCTAGAAGACAGGAAGGAGACACAGCAGCCAATGCATCCTCCCCGTCAGGTCCTGGGGCGAAGGTGAGAGAGCTGCCAAGTGCTTCTGGGCGGCGGGGAGACGGAATAAGGACCCGCATTATTCACGTGTCCTGGGTGTGAGCAGCTCATGGTGGACAGGTCCTGCTCTCAGCAGGCGTCCGAGGACGGACCTGGGGCGGATTGTCGTACCCACAGAATTAACATTACTCTTATTTTTTGTTGGTTAATCCTCACCGGAGGGTATTTTCCCATTGATTTTTAGCGAGAGTGGACGGGAGGCAGAGAGACAGAGAGAGACGCATCGACGGGCTGCCTCCCGCACACACCATGACCAGGGCCAGAGATCCAGCCTGCAACGGAGGGACGTGTCCTTGACCGGAGTCACAGGCTGACGCTCTATCCACTGAGCCACACCGGCTAGGGCAGTGGGCAGCAAACCGCGGCTCGTGAGCCCCATGCGGCTCTTTGGCCCCTTGAGTGTGGCTCTTCCACAAAACACCACGGCCTGGTTGAGTCTATTTGGAAGAAGTGGCGTTAGAAGAAGTTTAAGTTTAAAAAAATGTGGCTCTCCAAAGAAATTTCCATCGTCATGCTGTTGATATTTGGTTCTGTGGACGAATGAGTTGGCCGACCACTAGGATTTCATTATTATCAATGATTAACTATCAATGAGTGGGAAGGAGAGAGAACAAATGGCAAGATAGGACTGATTCTTTGGTTTTTAAGTCTATTTTTACTGATTTCAGAGAGGAAGGGAGAGGGAGAGGGAGAGAGAGAAACATCCATGATGAGAGAGAACCACTGAGCGGCTGCCTTCCGCACGCCCCCTCCTGGGGAACAAGCTTGCAACCCCGGGCATGAACCCTTGACCGGATCGAACCCGGCACCCTTCAATCCACAGGCTGACGCTCTGTCCACTGAGCCACACTGGCCAGGGTAGGACTGGTCCTTGATTCTAGGGGAAAGTATGCTCATTGTGCTATTTCGCAACGCTTCCGTGAGTGTGAGCCTTTCTGAATGAAAGTGGGGGAAACAGATATATTTATGCAATTAGGCGCGCGCACACGCGCACAGACACACACACACACACACACACACACACAGACACACACACACACAGACACACACACACACGAGGTGTACACACACACACACACACACACACACACAGACACACACACACACACGAGGTGTACACACACACAGACACACACACACAGACACACACACACACGAGGTGTACACACACACACACACACGCGCGCGCACACGCGCACAGACACACACAGACACGTATACACACACACAGACACACACACACAGACACACACACACAGAGACACACACACACAGACACACACACACGAGGTGTACACACACACACAGACACACACACACAGACACACACACACGAGGTGTACACACACACACAGACACACACACACACGAGGTGTACACACACACACACACACACACACACACACACGAGGTGTACACAGTGGTCGGATCCAGCCTTGATGGGGGATGGGGTATTCCAACTCCTACATTCAGAAAGAAATGTGTTTATTTTCACAAGCGATTCGTACATTTTACTATTTTAGCCTGAAAAGAGGGGGTTGAGTTTCTTCCAGGTGTTCACATGTCTAGTAGGGACAAGCCAGGAGCTCCATAATCCACCCCCCAAATAATAACTACAGCTCCACCCAGGGCAGGCTGGGGGCTGGGAGGAGAAAGAGGGCGAGGCCCCCCAGGAGCCCCCTCCCTTCCCCAGGCTCTCTCCCCCACCCCCCACCCGAACAGAGCTGAGCCAGGGCCCGGGACCATGCCAGCCGGTCTGGCAAACATCCGGGTCTGGACCCAGCTACCCTCCACCCCTGCCTCTCCCCCCTCCTGCCACCCTCACCTTCCTGCACCCCTCCCCCCTCCTGTCCCGCCCTGGAGGCTGCTGGAGCTGAAAGGACAGTGGCTGAGTCCCTCTTTGCTCCCCTCCCTCCCCCCGCCCTGCAGGAAGAGGAGCAACGGACAGAGGCAGGGCTGTGAGGGAGGCGGAGCCAGCAGCCAGGGGGTTAACGGTCCTGGCAGGGGCTTGGATGGGACACGGGTCAGCTGTCCCCCTGGAATGGGGACCGGCTGCTATTCCCAGGCTCTGATCACTCCGCCTATTTATAGCGCCAGGCGGCCCCCCCACACACCAGGCAGAGCGGCTGCTCCCTGCAATGTCACGGGCGTTTCTGCCACTGCAGCCACCGGCACCGGCAACGCCGTGCTGAAGGAGACAGAGCGGCCACCGCCCGGCAGGAGCCCCCAGGCCGCCAGGCGCGGGGTGAGGCCAGGAGGCGGCCCGTGGGATGGGCAGCACCATGGAGCCCCCCGGGGGCGGGTACCTGCACCTGGGCGCGGTGACGTCCCCCGTGGGCACGGCCCGCGTGCTGCAGCTGGCCTTCGGCTGCGCCACCTTCAGCCTGGTGGCCCACCGCGGCGGCTTCGCGGGCACGCAGGGCGCCTTCTGCATGGCCGCCTGGGGCTTCTGCTTCGCCCTCTCGGGCCTGGTGGTGGCCTGCGAGGTCACCCGGCTGCACAGCTGCCTGCGCCTGTCCTGGGGCAACTTCACGGCCGCCTTCGCCATGCTGGCCGCGCTGCTGTCGGCCACGGCCGCGGTCCTCTACCCGCTGTACTACGCCCGCCTGCAGTGCCTGCCCGAGCCCGCGGGCTGCGCTGCCCGGGACTTCCGGCTGGCCGCCAGCGTCTTCGCAGGGCTCCTGTTCCTGGCCTACGCGGCCGAGGTGGCCCTGACCCGGGCCCGGCCCGGCCAGGTGGCCAGCTACATGGCCACGGTGTCCGGGCTCCTCAAGATCGTCCAGGCCTTCGTGACCTGCATCATCTTCGGGGCGCTGGTCCAGGACAGCGGCTACCGGCGCTACGCGGCCACCCAGTGGTGCGTGGCCGTCTACAGCCTGTGCTTCCTGGCCACGGTGGCCGTGGTGGCGCTGAGTGTCCTGGGCCACACGGGCGGCCCGGGCGGCCCCTTCGAGCGCGCCGTGGCCGTGTACACCTTCCTGGCCGTGCTCCTCTACCTCAGCGCGGCCGTCATTTGGCCCGTCTTCTGCTTCGACCCCAAGTACGGCGAGCCCAGGCGGCCCCCCGACTGTCCCCGGGGCAGCTGCGCCTGGGACAGTCAGCTGGTGGTGGCCACCTTTACCTACGTCAACCTGCTGCTCTACGTGGCCGACCTGGCCTACTCCCAGAGGATCCGCTTCGTGCCCACCCTGTAGCTGGGGCTGCCGCCCATCTCCGCTCCCGGATGCTGGGCACCACGAGGGAGCGGCCGGGGAGGCTCCGCACAGCCACTCAGAGGACTCCTGGCAGCAAAGGCAGCTTGGAGGGGGGGCCTGAGCAGGACGCCAGAGGGACCGCCACCGGGCACTTCCAGCCCCTCCCTCCCTGGCTCTCTCTGTCTCTCCCTGTCTCTGTCTCTCCCTGTCTCTGTCTCTCCCTGTCTCTGTCTCTCCCTGTCTCTGTCTCTCCCTGTCTGCCGGGGTTTTTCCAGCATTTGGAAGGGCTCAGGAATCTGGAGAAAGACTGCAAGTAAATTAATAAAGGGACTAGACGCGAAATATAAATTGGGGAGGCATTTTGGGGAGCCAGAGGAGACCTAGCTTCAGTAACCAAGTTCTCGGAATCGCTGGGCCCCTCGCCTTTTATTAACACAAATTGCCCTAAAGCGAAGCAGACATACACGTCAAAGGCACAGTCCGGTATGTTATCAGGTTGGGGGAAGCGGCTTCGGTGGCCCAGCTGGTTGGCCAGCAGCAGGTGATCACATGCAGGTGTCGGGTTTGGGGAAACGCCTTCGGCTGTTCCAGCAGGCCATGGCGTGCATCTCCAGCCCTGCTGAGTCCAGAGCCCTCAACCTTCTGAGGACACTTTGCATTTTATTATGACCTGCAGGAATCAGCCTCCAGCATCCGTCTCTCCCTTGCTGTCTCTCTCTCCCTCCCTGTCTCTCTCTCTCTGTCTCTCCCTGTTTCTCCAGTGCCTGGCCTCCCCGGCTCCGTGATGGCCCCTGTCACTCAGGAGACGCTGCTATGACCCACTCTGCACGCGGGTTCCCTGGGGGGGGAGTTTGGGGCATCCCCATGTGTCCATTGCGGCCAGGAGCCCACATTCAGGCTGAACCAAAATGAAGCTGAAAAGAGACAATTCCTAGGGGTGTGGGGAGGGGCTGGAAAGGCGCTGGGCTTGTGGGGCCCGAGCGTGGCCGGCCTCCTGCCTTCAGGGGGCGCTCCAGAGCAGGGAGCCAGGCCCGCGGGGGGGGGGGGGGGGGCTGTGCAGCTCCAAGGGAAGGAGCCAGAATCATGAGCCCCCAGCTCACCGGCCACAGAGATGGGAATGGAGCCAGGACGGTGGAGTGGCCAGGGCTAGCGGCTGGAGGGGACACAGGGGCCTATGCGACCCGCAGCAGCAGCGCCCCCTGAGCAGCCCAGGAGAGGCTGGTTCCCACCACCGGCCCCACAGGACTGCTGTGGCCCCCGAGAGGCTGGCAGTCAGCCACCCGGACACGGAGCCGGGCCCGGCGCCTCCCTGGTGCTCACAGCCCGCGACCTGCATCTGCTCACGCATCCGTTCGCCTGGCCCCTGACCACCAGGGCCCACTGGGGCCATCGTCCAGCCAGCTTCCTCCATTGAGAGCCCGGCCGGGGCTGGTCCCAGCACAGGGCCCCTCCGCCGGCCACTGGCCCAGGGTCCTGAGCAGGAAATAAAGGCCAGCGCTGACTCGCACCCGCCTCTGGCCAGCAGTCTCTGCACCTCCTGGGCCCCCTCACCCCCATCCTCAGCGGAGAAGAGCCTGGCCCTGCCTGGCAGGGGAGGGGGCAGCCGTGGGGCCCAGAGGTGGGGTGAGAGCAGCCTCGGTCCTCTCCCTGGGTGAGAGCCAGCATGGGGCGGACGGGATGACACGAAGCTCCTCCCCCCCCCATGGCACTCAGCACTGCCCATCTCCCACACCCCAGCGGGGACAGAGGGGTGCTGTCAGGCACGGGCACCCACCAGAGTGGGAGACAATGGGCCCCGCCCGTGGGGAGGGCACTCCGAGGGGCCCTTTACCCAGGGGGCGGTGGGGCAGGCTCAACAGCAGATCCCCGAAGAGGGCAGCAGCCCGTGTCCTGGGGTGTCCTGAGGGAGGGCTGAGGGAGGGTTGGGGTGGGGGGGGGACATTTGTAGGTGACAGGAGCCTATGGGCCACACCCCTCCCAGCTCGCGGGGAGGCCTGGACCGCCGCCGTCCTTCCTTTTCCAGCCAAACTTCTGGAACGCGTTCTCTGTCACCGACTTCCAGGTTCCCGCACCGTCCAGAGGCCGCGGCCACAGTGCTCCACCCACACCCATTGTCACAGGTCCCAGGGGAGACAGAGGAGGGGCTGCAGGGCTGGAGAGGAGCCGGTGCCCCGGGCCGGGCCGGACCGGACCGGAGGGCTCTCTCAGCTCCAGGGCGTTATTTGCTGTTACCACGTGACAAACAGCACCTTTTGCCCAGCGGGTGTGGCTCCGTGGCTGAGCGGGGACCTAGGAAGCAAGAAGTCCTGGTTGGACTCAGGTCCGGGCTCATGCCCCGGTCGCAGGTTCGATCCCCAGTAGGGGGCGTTGCGGGAGGCAGACAACGGTTGAGGTTTCTCTCTCCTGGATGTTCCCATCTCGCCCTCTTCCTCTCCCTCTAAAAATCAATGAAAACATTTCCTTAAAAGAAAGGAAAACAGTGCTTTCTGAAGGAGAGGATTCCATTCCCGGTGACTGGCGGTCAGGTCAGGAGGGCCCCTTCCGGGGAGGGAGGCCTGGGGCCCAACAGGCCTGGCACCCCATCACCACGCGGGCTCTGGTCCTCAAAGCCCCAGCCCCGCCTCTGCGCACGAACACGGGGTGGTTCCGGGACCAGGCCTCAGAACACTTGTCATTTCATTCGCAGCACCGGCCAAACAGGGCAGTGGCCCCTGCTCTGTGGGCGCCGAGTGGTCCCCGGGATCACTTCCTACCTTGCCTGAACCCTGCTGCGGACTTTCCCCAACCCGATGCCGACTCGGACCCACTCCGATGAGCCCCGAGCACGTCCTGGCGGGGGTGGGGGCGCGGCGGCCATGTGCTCCCTCAGACCCGGGGCCAAGGACTTGCACGGACCCTGCAGGCAGTCAGGAGAGACTGGGGTGCTCCATGAAGCTGGGGGGTCTAGGGGTCACCTTCCTCTATTTACCACCTGCCGAAGCTGCCTGTTGGGTAGGTTGACGTGGCAACAGGCCGACGACCTGAGGGTCATGCAGCTTTCAAAGGGGGGCCTGGCCCAGAGAGACCGGTGGGGGAGAAACTGGGGGGGGGGGGGCCAGGAGCAGGGTCTCAGGGGAAGGACCCAGACTCCCCGGGGCGCCTGAGCCTCCCTTCCGCTTCCCAGCCTCCTCCTACAATGAAAAACAAAAATCACACAGAAAACTTTAAAGCGACAAGAAACAGTTTCAAACTAGTGATACATGTTAAATGTTTCCATTTGGCGAACTGTTGTCCCACATTCACCTCACACCAGAAATGCAAGAAATTCTGCACAGCAGGCTCCTCCAAACGTGGTGATGGTGTAGGAGCGGGTCTGGATCACAGGCAGCGCCCCCACGCCTTGGGGGACCCCAGCCTGACAGGTCCCTGTCCGGGTGGCCCACGACAGGGATCCGAGTGGGGAACCCCTGTCCAGACCGCTCCTTGAAGACCCCACTCCCGCTGCCCCTTATCCCCGCGTTCAGTCCCCACGTATGGTCCTGAGGGCCCGGATCTCGGCGGGGGGGAGGGGGGGCAGGTCAGGGGGCGAGCGCCCTAGGGGCTGGGGTACTCCGGGACGCACGGGTCCGGGCGGTTTCAGGAGGCCCGTTGCTGGGAGGCGCGGGTGCGGGGTGGGGTTTCCAGGGTTCTCGTAGGCACGGATTCGGGGTGCAGGATCCCAATAGGAGTGGATCCGGGGAGACCGAGCTGGGCCGGCGGGGGCGTGGGCCACCGCGAGTGGATGATGCAACCCCCCTTCTCGCCGCCTGTGCCCCCTGATTGGTCGGCGCCCGAATGGTCGCGCTGCGGATTGGCTGGGGCCGCGGGGGCGGGGCCGCGGGGCGGGGATGCCGCGTGGCTGGCGGCGCTCCGCGGGTGGGGGGCGACCTGCGCCGGAGAACCTGGTACCTGGGCGCCCCGCAGGGTCCGGCTCCTGCCGCTGGGGGTGCTGCCGGGCGGGGGGAGGCGCGTCGGTGTCCCCGGCACGCGGCGGTGGGAGGTGGGGCGGGAGGGGCTCATCCCTGGGGGCCTTCAGGCGCCCGCCGCTCCCCGACCCCTTTGCAGGCCCGCGCGCTCCTCCCTGCGCCACGTGCGCGGGACCTTGGGGAGCTTAGTTGGGGACCCCGCTGTAGCTGGGAATCGGGGTCCGGGACCCTGCTGTAGGTGGGGGTCGGAGCAGTTACCGGGGTTCCGGGGCTGTGGGCAGCCCAGGGGAAGTTAGACCGGTTTGAGGGCGGGGTGGCGCCGGCAGGTGGTGGAGGGGCCAGGCCTGGCACTGCCCACCTGACTCCTAGCCGGGTCCTGCCCGTCTCCCCGCAGGTGTTCCCACAGTGCCAGCTCGAGGGCCGTGGGCGCGTGCGAACACCATGAGCGTGGGCTTCATCGGGGCCGGCCAGCTGGCCTTCGCCCTGGCCAAGGGCTTCACGGGGGCAGGTAGTCCTGTGGCCAGAGGGTGGGGTCCCCCTCTGCAGTCTGGGGGAAGAGGTGGGGGTCTAGATGAGGTGCCTGTGGGAAATGCAGCCCCAAGATGTTGGGGGGCGGGGTGGCTCTCACCCTGGGTGGTGGGAGTTCTGCTCTCCCTCCTGGCGACGTGGCCTTGAGGGAGGAACTGTCCCTGCAGGCATCCTGGCCGCCCACAAGATCATGGCCAGCTCTCCAGACATGGACTTGGCCACGGTTTCTGCCCTCAGGGTAAGCGCTGGGGGACAGAGCCAGTCAGTGTACCTGACACGGAAGGGGGGGCCAGGAGTAGTGGCCCCAGGGGGGCGACCGTGAGAGGAGGGGCCCTGGGCCGGAGTATCTCACAGACCCCGCTCTGCTCTAGGACCTGGGTGATGGGCACATGTGCAGCGGGTGGAGAGGGGGTGCTGATCGGGAAAGGGGTGCTGGGGGGCCAGACAGATAAGGCCACGGTGTGGGGCCAGGCCAGACACTTCTGGGGCTGGTATAGTTTTGGTTCTCCGTAGCTGAGTTAGAGATCCAGACCAAAGCGTGGGGCACGTGCCCAGCTTGGGGCACCACTCACCCCACAGAGCAGCGGGCAGGGGGCTGGGCTGCAGCCCAGGGTGGGGTGGGCCGAGGCTGGGACAGAGAGGAAGGAGAGGGAGGGAGAGAGAGAAACATCCATGATGAGAAAGAAACATTAATCAGCTGCCTCCTGCACGCCCCACACTGGGGATGGAGCCCACAACCCGGGCCTGTGCCCTGACCAGGAATCAAACCATGACCTCCTGGTTCATAGGTCAATGCTCAACCCCTAAGCCACGCTGGCCAGGCACTTCCTCTACTTTTGGGTGGGAGGGGAGGTTGGGGTGTCAGAGCCCCCCTTTCCCTGAGCCCCTGCCCCGGCCATGCCCTCACCCCAGCAGCCTCTGTGCTGGTCCACATGATGGCGCTCGGCTGAGAGAGATGCTGGGGGTCCGGCCAGCTAGGGGGGCAGGCTGAGCCCGCCTCGGCATTCCCCACAGAAATTGGGGGTGAACCTGACGCCCCACAACAAGGAGACGGTGCGGCACAGCGACGTGCTCTTCCTGGCAGTAAAGCCGCACATCATCCCCTTCATCCTGGACGAGGTCGGCGCCCACATCGAGAGCCGGCACCTCGTGGTGTCCTGCGCGGCCGGCGTCACCATCAGCAGCATCGAGAAGGTGGGCTGCAGGCCCCGGTGTGGAGAGCGGGTGGGAGCGTGCAGGATGGCCAGGCCGCCGGCCCTCTGGTTGCCCGGGTGGTCCATCGGTGAAATGGGTGTGTGGGCCCCGCCCCCCGTGAGAACGCGCGGGACATGCTCAGGTGGATGAGCCTGTTCGCACCCTCACCCGGAACCCCCTGCTGGGCCCGGGCCTGGGAGGGACACCCCGCTGGTTTCTCCTCCAGAAGCTGAGGGCGTTCCAGCCGGCCCCCAAAGTCATCCGCTGCATGACCAACACGCCGGTGGTGGTGCGGGAGGGGGCCACGGTGTATGCCACGGGCACCCACGCCCAGGTGGAGGACGGCCGGCTCCTGGAGCAGCTGCTGGGGAGCGTGGGCTTCTGCGCGGAGGTGGAGGAGGACCTGATCGATGCCGTCACAGGGCTCAGTGGCAGCGGGCCCGCCTATGTGAGGACCGGGAGCAGGCGGGCGGTGGCCGGGGCCTGGCAGGGGGCAGCGGGGGGCGTGGGAGGACCTCCAGGTGCCTTTGCCAATCCTTCCCCTCCTCCCTGCTACCTGCTCCTGTCCTTCCCCTCCTCCCGGCTCGGGCCACTTCGGGCAGAGCCGCTGGACACTCGTCGCCCGGAGCAGCGTTGGCCTGGGACCCTGGCTTAGGCGCCTTCTCCCCGCAGGCATTCACGGCCCTCGACGCCCTGGCTGACGGGGGTGTGAAGATGGGGCTTCCCAGGCGCCTGGCAGTCCGCCTCGGGGCCCAGGCGCTGCTGGTCAGTATTCTCCCTGACCCTCTGGTGGGACCACTCCTGGCTGGGCGTGAGGCTAGTGCCCTGGCCGGAGGGGCAGGGAGTCAGCGAGTGCCTCGGGGGCGGGGCTGGGGGCCGTGTCCTGCTGATGTGGGCGGGCGCCCCACAGCCGACGACATCCTCTCTGCCGTCTCCCCGACGACGCAGGGTGCCGCCAAGATGCTGCTGGACTCGGAGCAGCACCCCGGGCAGCTCAAGGACAATGTCTGCTCCCCGGGAGGCGCCACCATCCACGCCCTGCACGTGCTGGAGAGCGGAGGCTTCCGCTCCCTGCTCATCAACGCCGTGGAGGCCTCCTGCATCCGCACCCGGTGGGCACCGCCGCCCGCCCCCACTCCCAGCCTGCACCCCCGAGCCCGCGCCTCCCCTCTCCGCCCACAGCCTGCGTATCTGGGAAGTGAGGGCTCTTGGCCCTGGGCTGCTGGCTCAGCCTCTGACACGGGAGTCTGCCCAGCCCCTCACTCAGACATGCGTGGAGCTCTGGCCTGGCGGCGGGCGGGACCCAGGGAGCCGGCCACGAGGTTCCCCGGGCTACGGTTTACAGCGCCCTCCCCGTCGTCCTGCCGGGAGCCTCTGAGGGCCTGGTGATAACCCTGCTCCGGGCCTGGCCGGGGAGATTAGCAGGTCAGACCAGCGGGACCTGGCGCAAGCACCGGCTTGATGGGCGGCCCATGACCGCTGACAGGAAGCCAGAGTGGGACGGCGTTTGGAGTCGAGGCTCGGCGTCACTGTCCCTGGGCTGTGGGCCTTGCTCCCTCCTCCCTCGTGGACACCTGGGCTGGGAGGAGGGGGATCCTGGTACTCAACCCCCCTCTCTGCCCCTCCCCTCCCCCCCCCAGGGAGCTGCAGTCCATGGCCGACCAGGAGAAGGTCTCGCCAGCTGCCATTAAGAAGACCGTCCTGGACAAGGTGAAGCTGGACTCCCCTCCGGAAGCCGCGCTGGCCCCTTCGGGCCACACCAAGCTGCTCCCCCGCAGTGTGGCCCCGGTGGGCAAGAAGGACTGAGGGTCCCACCTGCGCACCAGGCTGCCCTCTGCCTGCCCTCTCCTGGGCTTGGAGCTCCTGCGCTGGGCGTCTCTAGGCTCGGGCCACACAAGGGTGTCGTGTGTGCCTGGTGGCCTGCCCATGGCTCTGGGCAACTTGGGTCAAGCAGGGTCACAGCCAGGGAGGGGTACCTCACTGCCTAGCGGGAGCCTCCCTGAGCGCCTCCTGGCCCAGAAGAGGGGTGGACTCCCTGAGCACCACCTCCTCCTTCCTCTGCTCCCAGCTCAGAAGGGGTTCATCTCCCAGGGTCAGCTGTCCTGGGGCTGGGCCCCTTCCTAAGCACAGAGGTCAAGGTTCCCTGTCCTGAAGGCCCAGCCAAGGAGAGAGCCCCGCGCCACGCCCGCCAGTTCCCCAACCTCCACGCGCAGGGACACCTCCCTCGCTGTTGGAGGGGACCAGAGGGTCCCAGCATCCGGACCTCAGTGGAGGCACCTCGGTTCTTGGCCAGCGGCCAGCTGCCCCTTGCTGCCACTTGACATTTGAGAAAAGGGCTCCTCAGGCAGGGGGACGTCCAAGGTCCCTAGAGCACTCAGGCCACGGTCTCCCACCCATGACCTTTTAGGTTCAATAAACAGGTTTCGCCCCAGCTGGTTTGGCTCAGTGGGTAGAGCGCCGGCCTGTGGACCGAAGGGTCCCAGGTTTGATTCTGGTCAAGGGTTTGATTCATGCCCGGGTAGTGGGCTCGATCCCCAGTGGGGGGCATGCAGGAGGCAGCCGATCGATGATTCTCTCTCATCGCTGATGTTTCTATCGCTCTCTCCCTCTCCATTCCTCTCTGAAATCAATAAAAATGTTTAAAGAGAAAAAAAATAAACTGGTTTCCAGCCCCAACTTCTAACTTGGTCACCAAGTGTGGAGGGATGCCCCAGAGCGTCACTGCGATCAGGCGTAATGTCAGAGGCTGAGCCAGCAGCCCATGGCCAAGCGCCCTGGCTTCCCAGGCAGCCAGGCTGTGGGTGGGGGGAGGGGAGTCTCCCAGGGAGCAGAGGAAGGGTGCGGCCCCTCAGGCGAAGTCACTAGGAGTGTGATGGAAGTTGGTACCATTGGCTAGGCGTGGGGGAGCGGGCCCCAGCTTCTGCATCCTCCACGCCTCCTGATTTAATGGGGGCACATGTCTCCCCAATCTACCCAGGCCAAGGCAGTTGGGGCAGGTGGCCCTTAGGGAGCCAGCTGCATTAGGGTTCTCCAGAAAAGCAGAGAAAATAGATGTTAGAACATATAGAGAGGTTGTATAAGGAAGTGGCCAGCAAGTCCATTCTGCAGGGTAGCCGCGGGCTGGATACCCAGACAGCTGACATTTTAGTTCACGGGCCCTCAGGCAGGGAGATTCCCCGTGGCTGGTGTGGCCGGAGGCAGACAACTCTCCAGGGCGGGTCAGTTTCTTGGGGCCTTCTATTGCTTGGAGGAGGCCCACCCACGTTACAGAGGGTGATCTGTTCAAGTCTACGACTCCATGTTAATCTCGTGCAGAAGCACCCTCACAGAAACTGGCGGGGTATGGGACCAAATATCTGGGCATCCCGGGTCCCGGTCAAGTTGACACATAAAATTAACTCCCACGGGAGGCCCAGGAGCTGCTGAGGGTCAGAACCCTACTGGGATCAGGAGGGGCTCACCCTTTGTTCACAACCAACCAACAGTTACAGAGCATCGAGACATGAGGGGGCCTGTGGCCTCAGAGGGTGGCACGCCCACACCCACCCCCGCCCCCCACACTGAGCGCCTGTAGGTGGTGTGGGGAGCGGAGATGTCCCCAGGGGGTGATTAGGAGAGCTGCCAATCGCAGAACCGCATGCCTGTCATCAGTTCTCTCCTTCCCCTGGGCCCACTTAGAACCAAGGCCCAGCGCACGTGGGTGGGCGGATGAGGCGCTTTGGGGACAAGGGGAGAGGAGAAACCAGAAAAACGGACGAAAAGGCACAACAGAAAAAGCAAGGAGCATGACTGCGCTCGTTCCCAGCCTCCGCCAGGGTGGCCTCGAGGCCTGTGCAGGGCTGGAGCGCGTGTGGGAATGGGTACCTGCGCGGCCCGCCCAGGGCGTGCGCCCCAAGCACAGAGCCCCCACCCCTCGCCCCGCGCAGGTGAAGCGGCCCTTGGACACGTGGCCTTTGAAATTGTCAGCGCACAGGCCACTAGGCTCCGCCTCCAGAGCCGGGAAAGGGGCGGGGCCTCAGGAGAGCGCGCTCCCGGCCAGAACCGCGAGACCCCGCTCGGGCAGGGCGCGCGTTGCCAGGGCGACGGCGCCTGAGTGCGCAGGCGCAGTGCGACCACGCCCCGCCCCCGCCGCCGCCGCCGCGCCTTCTCCTTTAAGCCCCGGCCGGTCGCGACGCCGCTTCATGAATGGAGCCCACGTGACCAAACATCATGTGACGTCTGTGGAGCGGCGGCGGCGGCGGCGGCGGCGGATCCCGAGCCTGGTCCGGCCCGGCCTTCCCAGCGCGCTCGGCCCGGCCCGCGCAGGCGGCGAGCCCCCATCCCGGGCGCGGAGCCCCCGCGCGGCCCCTCCCTACGCAGCCTCGGAACGCCCGCCGCCCCCCGCCCCGGCCTCGGCCCGCCCGGCCCGCAGTGTGGTGGGTGAGTGCGGCTGCGGGCCCGGCCGGGCGGGGGGCGGGGGCGGGGGCGGGGGCGGGGAGGTGGGAGGCCGGGGGCTCCAGGCCGGGGTGCAGCTGGCGGGGCCGCGGCCCCTCACGGCGGACCCAAACGGCTCTGGCCGGGCGCCCCTGGCTCCGGGTCTGCTCTGCTCCCCGATGGCGACCGTGCCTCGATTTCCCCGCCGGGCAGGGCGCTGCTGGCCCTTGCGCGCGGGGAGCGGGGCGGGGGGCCGCGGGGGCAGCGGGCGGGGCGGGCGCGCGGCTTGCTTCGTGGAGGCTGGGGTGCCCTGGAGGGAGGGGCGGTCAGGGTGGCGGGAGGAAAGGGTGGGGTCGAGTGGGGCGCCCAGGGCTCCGCGGAGCAGCCGGGCGGCCTCGGTCGGAGCTGCTGATTCATCAGGTGTCTGCATCGGCGCCTTCCCGGGCGCCGTGGTCCTTGGCGGGCCGGGGGAGGCCGGCACGGGGGGCGCTGGGACGACCCTGGTCGCGCCGGCTCGGCTCCGTCGCACGCGTGCCAGAGCCCGAGGGAGACTTGCTGAGTCATCAGCATGAGGTCACTCGTAGCTCATCCCGGTGCCCGGGGGGCTCTGAGCTGGGGCCTGGGGCCTGGGGCCTCCAAGGCCAGGGAACACGAGGTGGCAGGACCGCGGGGACGTGGGAATGGTGCTAGGCCCAGGGGTTGGGGCGCCGTTTTAAGTTTGGACTGAGGTTCAAGTTGAAGGCCGGGTGATGAAGAGGAAGCGGAGGGGCCCCGACGCGGTAGGACGCGAAGCCCCTGGCCTGTCCATCCCTCTCAGGCATGCTCTGCTCTGGCAGCCGTCCCCGGCCCACGTCTGGGACAGTTCCCCAAACTGGGAAATAGTTCTCTCCAGTGAGAGAAGGGGAGGAGCCTAGAGGGGCCGTGCTGGGGACGGGAAGCGGGCTTTCCCTTCGAGTGGTCTGGACGGCCAGGCTCTGCGCCCAGGGGCGGGAAGCGAGGGCAACATTGACCAGAGAGCGAGAAAGAGGCTGGGGAGGCCTGGCGGGAGGGGCCGCCCGGGTGGCGGGCGGAGGAAAGGGTGGGGTCCAGTGGGGAGCCCAGGGCTCCTTGAAAGAGCCGGGCAGAGTACACCTTGTACTGAGGCCTGGTGACCGTGGACGGGACAGTTGGCAAGCAGGTGCAGCTCTACCAGGAAATTGCAAATGAGAGGAAGCAGCAGGCCTTAAGACATTGGGGACCAAGGTGCTTGGTGAGCAGGTCCTGCCCCCCTTTGCAGCTGGGCCTTGGGGTCTGGGCGGAGGCTGCAGGTGGGCTGGGGTGGAAGCCTGCCGTTCCCAGTCACCCCAGAGTTGCCCCCCGGAGGTTGGGGCTCAGCGTTGTGCAGGTGAGCAGAGAATGTGGTGGCCCTGATGGGTGCTCAGCCAGATGGTGGGGACAGTTGGGGAGGGACAGCTTGAGGGTGGTGTACCCTGGAATCCTCTCCCAGGTGTGTGTGTGGGTAGTTCCTGGCCTCCCAGGGTGCGGGAGTGTTTTGTCTAGACCAGCACAGAGGACCCTTCTTGCCCAGGGGTTCATGATGTCTGCAGAGATTGGCCCCGCACCAGCACACACGTACAGGGTGGGGCAAAAGTAGTTTATACACACACACGCACACGCACACACACGCACATGCACACGGCCTGAGGCTTAGAGATGCCAGATGTTTTCAAACACTTCAGCTGATCTTTTGGCTGTAATTTCATGCCCTAGGAGGGGTATTTCTTTTTTTCTTTTTGGTTGTTTGTTTGTTAATGTTTTTAATGATTTTTATTTTTATAGAGAGAGAAAGGGAGAGGGATGCGAGAGAAACATCAGTGAGAGAGAAACATCATCCATTGGCTGCCTCCTGCATGCCCCCTACTGGGGATCGAGCCCCCAACCCGGGCAGGTGCCCTGATCAGGAATCAAAAAGGTGACCTCTTGGTTTGTAGGTCCACGTTCAGCCCCTGAGCCACACCGGCGGGGCCGGAAGGGGTATTTTTTAAGGCTTCTCAGTCACTTACGCTTCAGTGGGAGTTGTAGACTTTTCTCAGAGTGGCTGTCAGTGGCCGAGGGCTTCTGGAGGAGGTGTCTGAGGGAGGAGGGAGGGAGGCTGGACTGGGTTGGGGTACAGAGTGCTCAGAACCAGGCCCGCCGGGAGGCTTGGCCACTGGGGTTTGCCGGCCTGGAGAAGGAGCGGGAGCCGGCTGTCTGGCTTCCTGCCTCGTGTCCACGGCCTGGAGTTTGGGCCCGGGAAGAGCTACCTGTATCTCTACCCTTCCTGGCGGACTCCGGGCGGTGGGAGGTCCCAGATGCTGGGGTAGCTTAGGGCCATCTAGGCCTTCTCCACAAAGTGGACTCTGCCCTGGGGGAGTGAAGGAAGGAGGATGGCTGGGCCCCAGCTTGAATGAGCCAGAGGGATGGGGTAACCTCTCCTTGGCCCGGCCTTTGGGGGTCCCCTTAGCCTGGCTTCCAGAGATGCCCTGAGCCATCCCTCCTGTCCCATCGCCAGGCTGTCTCTGTTCTGTCAGTGTGTGTCCTCAGGTGGGTGGAGGCCAGGCCCTGAGGCCGCAGCCTGGCTTCGGGAGGCCTGCCCCTCCCCCGGCGCTCACGCACACCTTTGATTAGGAGGCCGCTGGCTGCACTTGTGCTGAGTTCAGGCCTTCTGCGGAGGTGAAATCTGTCGAGGAGGCACTTTTCTGTGTGATCTCTTCAGGAAGTCACCGCTGCGCTCAGCATTGGGGGTGGAGGGGGCACAGGGGTGGGACAAGCTGGTGCCGAGGCTTTTCCTTTGGGGTGGGACCCGGGGCAGCGTCCCTGCAGCCCAACTCCAACTCCTGCTGCGCCGGGAGGGCCTGGGCCGGTGGGCATGGCCCCGAGGACCTTCTCGCCTCTGGCCTCCTGGTGCTAGGCTGGGTGGGCTGGGTGGGGTGGGGCCTGCCATGGAGCCCGCTTGTGCCTCCACCTCCCCAGCCCGCACTTCAGCTTCCAGTGAGGGTAAGAAGTCCACCCCCCCCCCTGCCCCCCAGGCCGCTTGCCTGGAGAGCTGTGGCTCCTTCCAGGAGGGAGACTGGTCTGTCTCACCATGCACCAGTTACCTCCCTGCATCTAACCCGGAACGTGGAGCGCAAAGTCGGGGTGGGGGGGGCAGCCAGTCTGGTGGCGGCCGGCTGAGCCAGGAGGCACAGGACGAGGTGTGCAGAATTGTTCTTGGCGGGGCTTCGGGGAGCAGAAAGAGAGGTGGGGTGTGGGAAAGGTGGGAGGGGGTCCCTTGGTCTAGCCACCTTTTGCTTTTGTCCCCTGCCCTATGGGTGCTGACTCTGGACAGGAGGCCTGAGAGCGGTCATTGGCTCAGAGTGGCTGAGTGGGCCCCCTGATGGCTCACAGCAGCACTCTTGTGAAACGCCTTGGACAGGGAGGCCCGGGGCACGAGATGCCGCAACGCAAAGCCACAGGATGGTTACTCCATCAGCGACGGGGCGCCCCACCTGCCACCTGGCGGGGGGGAAGCTCTCCCAAAGCTTTGGACAGCCCACTTACTACTCTTCAGAGTGAGGAGTCTGAGAGAATTGGGACCCCCCTCGTCCTCCCCTCTGCCGAGTCCCTGTTGGGGGTGACCCGCTGAGCCTTCGTGGGAGCAGGGCTGAGTCCCAGGCTGACTTAGGTCAGTGGCTATAGGAGGCTGGACCCTGGGTGCACACGTGCGGGGCTACTGGCTCCGGCCCGATGGCCCTCACCTGCTGTCGGCCAGGCTGGCCTTTCTGGCCCCAACAACTCTCTGCTCTGGCTGCTGGCCCCCTGGGGCTGTGTTGGCTGGCGGCCTGGGGAGTGCCAGGCGGTGAGGGAGCAAGGCAAGTGCTGAGTCAGCATGACTCGCCAGGAACAGCCGCTCTGGGGTGCACACAGGGTTATTTTTAAAGCTCTGGGCTTCCTTCTAGGCTGGCCCCTGGCCCCTCTGATGTCTCCCCCGGCCGCTTTCCTTGCCTCTGCCTCCCTCACTGCCTTCTAATCCCCTTCCCCTTGGACCCTCCTGGCCTCCCCTGGTTTCCTGGGGGCAGACAGACGGGAGCAGCTCTGCTCAGGGCCAAAGGTCGGTCCTCGGGACCAGGTATCAGGGACTGGGCAGTGGGGGCAAGGATGGGGGTGTCCAGGGTCCTGACCTCTGCCCCCTGTCTCGCAGAGTGCCTGCCTGCTGTGCCCCCGGGTTATGACGACCCCCAATAAAGGAAGCAAGGCCTTGAAGGTAAGCGGGCAGACGGGCGCATCCTGGGCTGGGGTGGCACCGGGGTGGTGGCTGTTGGCCCTGACCTGTGCGCTGTGCCCCCAGGTGAAGCGGGAGCCTGGTGAGAATGGCACCAGCCTGACAGACGAGGAGCTGGTGACCATGTCGGTGCGGGAGCTGAACCAGCACCTGCGGGGCCTGTCCAAGGAGGAGATCGTGCAGCTGAAGCAGCGCCGGCGCACGCTCAAGAACCGCGGCTACGCCGCCAGCTGCCGCGTGAAGCGGGTGACGCAGAAGGAAGAGCTGGAGAAGCAGAAGGCGGAGCTGCAGCAGGAGGTGGAGAAGCTGGCCTCGGAGAACGCCAGCATGAAGCTGGAGCTCGACGCGCTGCGCTCCAAGTACGAGGCCCTGCAGACCTTCGCCAGGACCGTGGCCCGCGGTCCCGTGGCGCCCGCTCGGGGCCCGCTGGCCGCCAGCCTGGGGCCCCTTGTCCCTGGCAAAGTGGCTGCCACCAGCGTCATCACAATAGTGAAGTCCAAGACGGACGCCAGGTCGTAGAGACGCACGCTGGCCCGGCGGGTCTGGGAGGGGCCGTTAGGCACGCGGCGATCGCAGCCCTGTCCCCCTCCCCCCCCTCCCTGTCCACCTCCCCCCTCCCCCCGCGAAGCACAACCTGCACCCCAGGGCGCCGGCCGAGCCCCTTGATCTCGTCGTGCTCATCGTTGTTTTGTCCGTTGGGATTGGTCCGTTCAGCGGTGACGTGGGTCGCCCCTGCCCCCTTTGTACCAAGGCCACGTGGCTCGGAACCCAGAGGTGGCCCTTTGGGAACAGAGAGAGAGAGAGCGAGCTGTGGGGCTCCCGTGTCCCCGAGCAGGGAGGGCTCCAGGGTAGGAGGCTGCTCTCTGTCCCGAGTGGCCCCAGGCCCTGAAGGCTGCCGGGCTGGCAGGGGGCCGGGCAGTTCACTCCCAGATGGACTCTGCTCCTCGGAGCAGTGTGTCCTGAGGGCCCTGGACAGGCGGCCGCCAGCCTGGGTGCCGGGCATGGGGCGCCGTGTGGCTGTGGGCCAGGGGCCTGGGCACGCTTGCCGACGCCTTGCACTGAACAAGACCAAATCGCTGGTTGGGAGCGTGCGTGTCCAGTGTCCTGCAATGGTCTGTGTTGCTGTTTACATGACCTGTTGGTGTGGTTCCCTAGCCCTTTATTTAAGAGAGAAGTTCCTTTTACGAAGTTATTAAATTATATGTTTAAAAGCTGAAGAGAAAAAAGAGCTGCAGAGTATTTATAAAACTGTCTTTTTACAAAAAAAAAAAAAAAACAAGCAAGAACATTGGACCCTATAAGTGGAAAAGGGAAGAAAGTATAATAGAAACTTTGCTCGTTTAAAAAAAGGAAAAAAAAGCCCTTTCTTGTAAACTTACAGACAAGTCTTTGTGGCTGTTGAAGTTTAGTTTTTATATACACAGAGTTATCAGATGTTATTTATAAAACTCAGTTTAAAAAAGAAAAAAAAAAGAGCCAAGCGCGAGCGACCACAAGGCGCGTCCCGACGTCCTCTTTGCTGACTTTTGCGATTGTACCGAAAGTGACTTACTCCCGCCCTCCGCTTCCGGCCGCGTGCCGCGTCGCGTTGTCCGTCCGTGCCTGGTGCGGTCTTGTGCAGCGTCTGTGCTGGTGCTTCTGGTGACCTTTGACCTGTGGGTGTCGCTTGTGTCTGTTTTCCTGTGTCTGTTTTTGGATTTGGTTGTATTTTGCTCTGGCTTGCTGGGCAGGGGCTGGGGTGCCGGGCGGGACCGGCTCCGGCAGTTTGGGAGGGCCTGTGCCCACCAGCCCGGCCTCTCCAGCCTCCCCGCCTGCCCCAGGCTTCCAGGAGGTCCCACCCCTGCTGCCCTTGGCTTTGCATATGTGCGCCAGGGTCGGGCTGATCCAGCAGTGGGGCAGGTGAAACTGGGAGTCATTCCGGGCCCCCCACGCTGCTTCCGGGCCCCCACCTCTGGCCCCGGGTGGGGGCTTTGCCGATCAAAGAGTCACTGTCGGTGCCCACGGGGCCACGGCCACTCTGCCTGCCCCCCGCCGTCTTCCTTCTGGTGTCCAGTCAGCCTGCTCAGCCCCAGCCGCTGACCCAGCTTTGGTCCTCTAGGCTTCCCACGGGCCTCGGCTCAGGGGCCGCCTTTTCCCAGAACTGCTTGTGTGCTGCGGGGCGGTGCTTCCTAGGCAGAACCAGGTGGTTTTGGGGGCCCACCTGGGGTGGCTCCTTCTGCCTGCCTGAGGGCCTGGGGGTCTCCACCAGTGTCAGACAAGGGCTAGTCTCCAGGGCCAGGGCCTGTCCCTCCTCTCCTCTGAACTTGCTGGCAGCTCTCGGCCTCAGCCTTCTCCCGCCTCCCTTTGGGATCTGTCTTCCAGGGATCCGATGCTCGGCTGTGGAGGTGCTTCTCTCTGGGGCTGAGCCACCTCCCCGTCCCGGCCACTCGGTGGAGGCAGCCAGTCTCCCAGATTTGGCTTGGAGAGCTCCTTACAAGGAGCTCGTGACAGGGGCTGTCTGTGGTGTCTGCCCCCGAGGCTCCGTGCCATCTCTGGGCCTTGGCCTATTCTTGGGGTTGCTGGTTGGCTGCTTTGGGGCCCTGAATCCCAAAAGAGTACAGAAGCGCAACAGTGCGGCCTGGCAGGGCTTCACCTGGTGGGCAGCAGGTTCCCATCCCAGAGTGGCCCCGTGTGCCTGTGGGATGGGAGCAGGGCGTGCTGGCGGCTTCCGCCATCCCGGTGGGCTGCTCGCATCCCTCCCGGCTGCTCAGAGGCGGTCCTGGTTGTGCAGCTCAGCCTGCCACGCCACGGAGATGTTGACTGCTGACGCCAGGCCGCTTAGCGGCCTCCTCTCCAGGCTGCCTCTGTCTGGTAGGGTCCAGGCGACAGGCGGTGACGGTGGTGGCCGTGGTGGCGGCGGCAGCGTGTTGGAATCGCATCGTAACGGTCAGTCCCTAGAGAGAGGTCCTGCCCGTCCTGGGGTGGGAGGGACGGCATCCATGTCGATGGACAGCTCCCACTTCGGTCCTGGCCCGGAGCCGGTGTCTGTCTCTGCGCACATCTGCCGGGCTGTGGACTGGAGGGTGGAGGGCGGAGGTGGGTGAGGAAGGTGAGAGGAGGGGTTGAGAGTGGGTGGTGCTGAGCAGAAATTGCAGGTCATGGGATTGGTTTGCAGAAGCTTCTGGAGTTGGTGAGGCCATGTCCCTGGCAGGGTTTTGGGTTTGAAGCAGCTGCCCCTTGGGTCTGGGGGAGCATCCCGTTCTCGTCAAGCCAGCCCTGTGGGGGCCCTCCACTCTCTCCCCTTCACCTCGGTTTCTTCACAGCAGTTCTGTGTCCACAGGTGACTGGTGTGTCTGATCCTCGTTAATTAGTTTTTCCCACTGTGAGTGTGTTGTGTCCCCTCTTTCTCCTCCACTTTTCTGACACCGTGAATCGAGGGCATTGGCCAGAGCCAGGAATCCCAAACGTGTCCCCGAAGTAAACCACGCTGTGCTCCTCCCGCCTCCTCCCTCACCCCAACATGGACACTCAGATTTCAGGGCAGAACCCGTGGGCGCGGGCCAGCTCCCGCCCAGGCCTGGCTGCTGCTCCAGCTGGCACTGCCCTTTGTACAGGTGGGAAGACACGGCTGCTCCGTGTGTGGCAGCTACGAGGCGTGCTGGTCCGTGCTCAGTGCCCAGCCCACAGCTCGGGCTGCTGTAGCTCCAGGACAGGTGGTCAAGCCCATCTGGTCGTGGCGGCCTCCAGCTCCGAGGTGGCTTGCTGGTCAGAGCTCCCATCCACAGCTGGGAAGCCTGAACCACAACCTCCAGCACCATTTCCGCCCTGGGATCTTGTAAGTTACTTTTTTAGGCTGTGGTTTAGTGAAAGGAACCAACACATTAACGATTTTTTCCCCTCAGAAGCCACTGAATAATTCTTTTGGCGCGTTTTTGCCTTCCTGTTGGCTGTCTGGTTTGGGAAGAGATGGGGAGAAGGGTGTGCCCGTGGGACAGAGGGCCCGGCCTTGTGTCCTGGGCGTGTGCTGTCCCTGTCGGCCAGTGGCACACAGTGGCACCCGCCCTGGAGCAGCAGCCTTGGTACACGGGTGTCTGTCCCCAGTGAGCTGAGGAGCAGGCCGGCCAGCAGCCTCGGCCCCAGCCCCTCCCTTCCCACCCCCTCGCTCTGCGAGTCCCGGAAGCCTTTAACCAAACGGGAGCGGGTGCAGAGCCTCCTCCTGGATCTTAGGGCAACAGGACAAGGGCTGCCCGGTGGGTCCCGCTCTCCCGGCGCCGAAAGGGTGGGTCCTCGATCACACCTGCCCGCCCTGCGGAGGCCTGCAGCCGGGAGGTGGAGGTGCCTGGGGTTCTGCCCGGCGCGGGAGTCGGAGGTGCAGGTGGGGGCCTCGGGGCGGCCTGCCCGCACCCCGCCCGTGCAGTATTTATTGCTAAGTTATTGTCCAGGGGGGCGGCGCGGGCCGGGCCCAGGTATTTATTGCTGTACATAGTGTATGTTTGTGATATATAAGGTTTTCTTTATTTTGTATATGACCAATAAACACCTTTTAAAAAGATTGGCAGGTGCTTCCTTGGGGCTGGGGGCGGGGGGGCGGGGTCGGAAGGGCGGGTCTCGCGCGCATGCGTCGGCGCAGGGCCTGCCGGGAGGCGGAAGCGGAAGCGCGCGTCTCCCCAGAGCGATGGCAGCCGGGGGTCCGAGCCGTTCGGAGCGCAAAGCAGCGGAGCGGGTGCGGCGGCTGCGGGAGGAGCAGCAACGGGAGCGCCTCCGCCAGGTACGCGCCGCCCGCCCGCCCCGCGTCCTCACCGCCCGCCCGCCCCGCGCCTCGCGCCCTCACCGCCCGCCCCGCAGGTGTCGCGCATCCTGAGGAAGGCAGCGGCCGAGCGCAGCGCGGAGGAGGGCCGGCTGCTGGCCGAGAGCGAGGACCTGGTGACCGAGCTGCAGGGCCGGAGCCGGCGGCGCGAAGGCCTGAAGCGGCGGCAGGAGGAGGCGAGTCCCGCGGCGCCCGGTCCGCCGCCGCCTGGCCGTGCTCCTCGGGGGATGGGGCGGCGGGCGGGCGGGCGGGCGGGCGGGGCGGGCTGACCACCTGCCTGGGGTCCCGGCAGGTGTGCGACGACCCCGAGGAGCTGCGGAGGAAGGTCCGGGAGCTGGCCGGCGCCGTGCGGAGCGCCAAGCACCTGGTCGTCTACACGGGCGCGGGCATCAGCACGGTAGGCGCGCGAGGTGGACGCCGCGCTCCTGGTCGGCCCCCGGGCCCCGGAGAAGCTCGCGCGGCTGGGGCGGGCGGTCCGGGCCGCCCCCTTTTGGGCGTCTGACCCACGGACTGAGTGCAGCACTCTGTTGAGCAAAACTGCCGCTTCGCTAACAATTCTCTTTAGAAGCGGCCCCGAGGTCCTTTCTGGTCTTGGAGAAGCGCGACGTGACTCCATCCGAAACGTCACTCGTAGACGAACATGTTTACAGCCCCGAAGGCTGTGTTAGGCCCAGCTAGAGACAAGGAAGGGACATAACAGCGGACATAACAGCGTCGGTACCTGCGGGCACCTCCTCCTCTAACGTTGAGGAGGTCAGTGTGCCGTCCCCAGGTCCTGGGGGCAGTGCTGAGCCCGCATCTGGGTCCTGGCTCCCCAGTCGCTGTTCTTCTGGGTGTCCAGGAAGGTGAGCGGAAGGCCAGGCAGTGCGCATTAGGGTGCGGCAGGTGAGGCCGAGAGAGGCTGGGTTTGGGGAAGTTTTTGGGGGAAGCTGCCCTGGGCTGGGGAATGTGCGTGACTCGCTTTGACAGGGTGGGCGGCACACTGTTCCCCTAACCCAGCGGCCGGCAAACTCATTCGTCACCAGAGCCAGACATCAACAGGACAATGATGGAAATGGCTTTGGAGAGCCAAATGTCTTAAACTTCTTCTAACGCCACTTCTTCAAAATAGACTCGCCCAGGCCGTGGTGTTTTGTGGAAAGGGCCACACTCGAGGGGCCAAAGAGCCGCAGTTTGCTGACCACGGGCCTAATTGATGGGGGTGGGGGGGTGTTGCGTGTGACCCATGTGGAGGCCAGCAGAGGGAACACCGAGGCTTTCCACCCGGGAGAAAACCCGTGCACGATGACCGCACAAGGCGCAGAAGCAAATGCCTGTCAGGTGAAGCTGGCCGTGTTGGGTCCCTAGAAGTCCGGCTGGTGGCAGGAGGTGGCACCAGGCCTCCGCCTTGACGGATGGGTGAGGCTTTACGGGCGAAGAGGCCAGTAGACGCTTCCAACAGGGATGCGTGCAGGGGCCCGTCAGCAGGGAGGTGTCTGCTGCGTTGACTGCGCCAACTTACCAACAGCCGGTGGTGCACGGGCGGGCTGGCTGCCTCCCTGCACCCTCCCGTGTGCCGGAGGTTATCTCAGAGCAGTCATGGCCCTTCTTAAGGAGCCGGACGTGACCGCTCAAAGCCACGTGCGGCTCATCCAGTGGCTCTCGAGCGGTACTGTTGGTGAGCGTTCCACTTTTCCACGGGCGTCAGAGCTGCCGGTGGGACTTGGGCTCCCCAGAAGGGAGATCATTCAGGGTCCCTGGATCCTGGCGCCTGCTCTCTCTGTCTCTCACCCCCGTGGCTCCATTTCCCTGGCCTGGGGGCGTGGGAAATTCAGTAGGTGTTGACCTGGCCTGGGGGCGTGGGAAATTCAGTAGGTGTTGACCTGGCCTGGGGGCGTGGGAAATTCAGTAGGTGTTGACCTGGCCTGGGGGCGTGGGAAATTCAGTAGGTGTTGACCTCACCTGGAGAGGTGGGCAATCTTCGAGGAGGCAGGCCAGGAAGTACTTACCTCATCAGGATGGGACAGAGGAAGTGTCCCACTTAGCGGTGCACCTTTCTTCTGCCCTGGCTAGACCCCGGGGCGCAGGTGGGCCTGAGCAGTTACCCCCTCAGTGTGGTGGACAGTGTGGCTGCAGAGCCAGGCTGGAGGACCAGGTGGGAGCCAGGCCCAGGCAGAGGGAAGGACTATAGGAGGGTCCCCCGTGGGGTGAAGAGAGGCCAGTGCAGGGCCGGCCTGGAACGTGATGGGAGAGACAATCGCTTCCGGCTCTTGGGGGCCATCGGTGCCTGCAGTGGTGCCTGCTCACGGGGCTCGTCTTCCTCCTGAACATGCAGGCAGCCTCCATCCCAGACTACCGGGGTCCGAACGGAGTGTGGACGCTGCTTCAGAAAGGGAGGCGCGTGAGGTAAGCGGCCCCCCACAGCCTTCCCCCCGCGCGGAGCAGGGCCGCGGGGGCCTGACGTCCGCTTCCCTTTCGCCTGGCAGTGCTGCCGACCTGAGTGAGGCGGAGCCGACCCTCACCCACATGAGCATCGCCCGCTTACACGAGCAGAGACTGGTAAGCGCCCCGCGTGGCTAGCTGCGTACCTGCCGTGCCCGCAGCCTGGGTCCTGGGACGCCATCTTGCCTGTCAGCCAGTGGCTGCCTTGTGGAGCCCACCAAGCGGTGTGGCCTCCCGGCTTCAGCCTCTCTCTGCCCCCCCCCCCCCGGCTTCCTCTCCAAGGGAAGGGGGTGCAGACGTCGACTCCAGGCGGCCCCGAGTCCCTCGGAGCTGTTCGGGGTGCGCCTCCTGAGCCCTGTGGGACAGGCTGCTTCTCAGGCTTTGCCTCAGGGGCTCCGTGCACGTTGGAGATGCCCCCGGTTTGGGGGCTCTGGGCCCGCCCGGTGCAGGACGGCTGCCCCGCTGCCTGCTGCCGCCCCAGCCCTGCCGCCGAGCGCCGCCCTGTCCCCTCAGGTGCAGCACGTGGTGTCCCAGAACTGCGACGGGCTCCACCTGCGGAGCGGGCTGCCGCGCTCGGCCATCTCCGAGCTCCACGGGAACATGTACATCGAGGTGAGCAGTCCCTCCGGCCGGGGGAGGTCGTGGGGGGGGAGGGGCAGCACCCCCACTCACCGTGCCCTCCCTCCTCAGGTCTGCACGGCCTGCACTCCCAACAGGGAGTACGTGCGGGTGTTCGACGTGACGGAGCGCACCGCCCTGCACCGGCACCAGACCGGCCGGGCCTGCCACAAGTGTGGGGCGCCGCTCCGTGACACCATTGTGCACTTTGGGGAGAGGGGAACCCTGGGGCAGCCTCTGAACTGGGAGGCAGCCACCCAGGCTGCCAGCAAAGCAGACACGATCCTGTGTCTAGGCTCCAGCTTAAAGGTACGCAGACGGCACTGCGGATGGGCAGGGAGTGGAGCTTCTGGCAGCTGGCCAGCGCGCCGTGGAGCCCCAGCTCCCCATAGCCTTGTTCCCTGGTGTGTGTGTGGTCTGTCCGTCCGTCCGTCCGCCCCCACAGGTTCTAAAGAAATATCCACGCCTCTGGTGCATGACCAAGCCCCCCAGCCGGCGGCCCAAGCTCTACATTGTCAACTTGCAGGTAACTTGCTGCTCAGAGGCACATCCTTCATCCCTGGGACGTCCCCGTCCTGCAGCCGTGCACCTTGGGGGGGGGCGAGCCGAGTAGGACCCAAGCCGTGGGGCATTGGGAGGACTGCGCTGCCGACCTCACTGGCCTTCCCCTGTCCCCAGTGGACCCCAAAGGATGACGGGGCTGCCCTGAAGCTCCACGGCAAGTGTGATGACGTCATGCAGCTCCTTATGGACGAGCTGGGCCTGGAGATTCCCCCCTACAGCAGGTGAGGGGGTGCAGGCGCAGGCCCCCCTTCCTGCCCCTGTGTGGCTGGACGTCCCCCCTTGACCTCAGGCAGCCTGGAGGGGAGGCCCCGGAAGGGACATGCTCTCGGCAATCCTAGTCACGCAGACTCGGTGCGCTCGGTGTGGGGAGCTGGCAAACTTGGGGAAGCGTAAAGAAACTGTTCCTTACTACAGAACTTGTGATAATTTAGACATGGTGTATGTGTTGAGTAAAAAGTTTACACTTTCTTTCTCTGTGAATTTTCAGGGTCTTATAGGGGAAATCAGTAACTTCTTTTAAGCAAAGGGTTCAAGAATTAAGGATCCCTTCGCCTTCTGGGCCTGGCAATTCTTGTATGTTATGTTTGTGGCGTTCTGTAATGTGGACCTATCGTGTACTGTGCTTTTTTTTACATTAACTTAGCTCATTTTCCTCATCAGTGCTTCTCTGTATCTTAAGTTTATACTATGTGGTTCTGCATCTCAGACACATGACCTCACCCGGGAGCCCGTAGGCCACACCCTAGTCAGCCGGCCTTCCCGCCTATCGAGCCTCACAGTCTGGGAACGGGAGAGGGTCTGGTCCCCCTGCCCCCTGGCCTTAGGAGCGAGAGGTGGGGCCCAGAGCTGCCGCTAGTGACTCATCCCTGCTGGGACTACTGCCTCCAGCTGCGCGTGCCTGCCTTAGAGCCCGCCGAGGATGCCTTCTGCCGGGGCGGAGCTAGGCTGGGAGCTTCCCCCTCTCGTAGCTCAGGAACAGCGGGGTTACCTGCACGCAAAGCCCGCCACAGCCAAGGCACCGGGCGGGAGCAGGGTCGCCTCAGTCAGCGTTCCTGTCCCGGGGCAGGTGGTGACTGGGCGGCTTCTGGTCGCACCTGACCCGGCTTTCCCTTCTGGCAGGTGGCAGGACCCCATATTCTCCCTGGCAACCCCCCTGCGGGCTGGTGAAGAGGGCAGCCACAGCCGGAAGGCACTGCGCAGAAGTCGGGAGGAGCCCTCGCCCGGAGACCAGGGCGTGCCACTGAGCTCAGCCCCCATCCTCGGCGGCTGGTTTGGCCGGGGCTGCGCCAAAGGCACGAAGAGGAAGCGAGTGACATAACCTGGTGCTCGACTGAGAACAGCCACTGGCACTTTGCAGACGGCTGGGACTCGGATCCCGGGCGGGTGGCGCCCAGAAGGCCGGGAATGCCCCGCAGGTCCAATGAGAATGCTCGGGGGGTGGGTGACATTGTCACAGTGACATGCTTAGCCATTTGTCTTGGTGGAGAGCCCCCTTGCACTGCTGTGCTTTGTCCCGCCTGCCCCCCTCTCCCCCACCGGTGGGCCTGGGTGCTGACAAGTGGCCCATCCAGTCTGACCTAGAGGTGGCAGCCACGCCTTCCTGTGAGAACAGAACTCGGGTTACATCACACCTGGCCAGCCAAGAGGAAGCACTCGCTGCCTTGCCTCCTCCTTCAGGCCAGTCTCAGGGGCCTCAACCCTATTTCTATTTCTTACTAAAAATGTTAACTTTATAGTCAACCTTTGTATTGGTATGCAGCCGAGGGCTGGTTTTGAACCTTAGCTCTCAGCAGACCTTTTTGTTGCTAATAAACTCTGCACTGTCTTCCCAGCATCACTGCATGACTGCCCTTGTGTCGCTGTGGGGAGCCAGGGCCCCGCTGGGCTCCTTGGCGGGGCGGGAGGTACTCCAGGTGGTTCTGCCCCGCGCCCTCCACCAGGTGCGAGCGGAGGGACGGCGCGCGTACGCCATTGGCTGCAGGCAGAGGGGGTAGGCGTGGCCAGGTCCTGGCAGCGCAGACTATTGGCCGCGAGCGGAGGGGCAGGGCTCGGTTAATCGAAGGTCGCTCGTGCTTGCCACTGGCCGCGTGAGACAGGTGGGCGGGGCGGGGGCGGGGCCCAGAGGAGGGGCAGCGCTCTCCATTGGTCGCCCGTGGCGGGTGAGTCCCGTGTGACGGCGCGTGCGCAGGGCAGGGCGGCGGCGGCCGCTCGGAGTTTGGGATCGGTCTGTGCCGTGCCGTCCCGCCGCTGTAGGTGACATGATCCGAAACGGGCACGGGTTGGCGAGCGGCGCCGAGCAGCCGGGACCGGGGAGTAGGCCCGCCGTGCGGGTGTGGTGTGACGGCTGGTGAGCGCGGCAGCGGGCGTTGGCGGGCGGGGCCGCGGGGGCCGCTGCGCTGTCGCCCGAGGCGCGTCTTGAGCCGCTTTCGCCCGGGGCCTCGGTCCGCCTTCTGTGGCGGGGGAGGGCGGCAGGCGGCGGACTTGGGCTGCAGGCTCCCGGATGAAGGACGCCTGGGGCCCGGGCCGCCCCCGCACGGCAGCCGGCGAGCGGGTCCAGGACGCAGGCGGGGCGCTGGCGCAGCCCGGGGACGCGGCTCCCAGAGAAGCGCCCTTCCCGAAGGTGCTCCTTCCCGGCGATCGGCAGTAGCTGCGCACCGATCCGGGCCGCCGGCCCAGCGTGGGGACCGCCGTGGCGCAAGTCGCGTGCTTCCGATTTGGCGGCTTTAATCGGTTCAGGACCGCCTTCCCTGGGGTCTGTGTCAGGCTCCCCGACGTGCCCAGCACAGGACCAGAGAGGTTCGCCCGGGTGTCTGGGCAGCGTCAGCGCGGGAATAGTGGGACCCCAGGACCCCCGAGCAGCCCGTGGGTCCTCTGGCGAGCCACACAGCAGACCTGGGTGATGTTCGGGGCTCAGTTAGCAACTCGCCACCCACGAAGCTTCCTCAAACCTTCGCTGATGGAAGCAGAGGGGGAAACACACCCTTGGCGGCGGAGCCTCCGCACCTGCACCTGAATCACCTTGGGGCGAGGGCGTGTGGCTGCGTGTCTGTGGACTCTGACCTTGGCCCTGGCCAGGCCAGGTGCTTGCCCCAGCAGGTCACAGCCACAGGGCTGCAGTGACAGGTCACAGCCGGGACCCAGGGCCTCCTGCACTCCGTGCACCCCCCGGCCCGGCCTGTCCAGTGGGCACAGGGGTCGCGGCCCCAGTGCCCTGGATTTGGACTGCCCTCTTCCCTTACCCCAGGGCCAGAGCCCTGTGACCCCCAGGCCGGTGTGGTGAGACGGGAGGTGCCAAGTGGTGCTGAGGGGAAGCAGGGCCAGCTCGCCTGCTCAGGAGGCCCTGGGAGGCTGGAACCAGCGTGAGGACGCCGCTGGCCAGTGTGGCCTCCCCAGCACACGGGGCAGGTGGGGACCGGCTTGACAGCGGCTGCTGTCTGTGGTCTTCAGCCTCATCCACTCTTACCCAGGCCCGGATTTGAGGCTGAAAGCTCTGGAAGCAGGTGACGGGGCGGTGGTGGTGGCCTCCCTGAGTTCTGGGAGCTCGAAAAGCCTGCCGTCGCCCTTGTTCATGGGTTAGACTTCGTTTTCTGTGGCCCCAGAGACTGGCCACCTGTCAGGGTGGGAGAGAGTTTGGCTCACCTCTCATTCTACAGCTTACAGGGACCACCCATGGTGCTGTGGGTTTGGGAGGGGCCCGGGAGCCAGGCGGGCCCAGGGTGGGGGCCGGAGCTGTTCTGTGTGCTCTCGGTCCTCAGGACCTGCAGGCCGTGGCCCTGGCTGAGTCTGGCCCTGGACCCCGGGACCGGGCTGTGCCGAGCTGAGCACCCTCCCCTCGGAAAGCCCAGACCCCATGGGACCCTGGGAGCAGTTCCCAGGGGCGGCTTCTCAGAGGAGCCAGCCTGTGCCCGTCACCGCCCACGGGCCGCCCAGGACTGACTGCCTGCCCTCTCCCCAGCTATGACATGGTCCACTACGGCCACTCGAACCAGCTGCGCCAGGCACGGGCCATGGGGGACTACCTCATTGTGGGCGTGCACACCGATGGTGAGCGGGGCCGCGCCCACCTCCACCCCATGCCCGCCTGGGGTTGCCCACTCCTCGGGGGGCCCCCACCATCCCCTGGGATTCTGGTGGGGGCGGGGCCACGTAGTTATCCGTCACAGGCCCCTGAGTGGTGGTGGCCCAAGGAGGACGGTGGTGGCCGCTCGGGTGTGGGTGCTGGCCTCCGTGGTCCCCATCCTGCCCGCCTCTCTTCTCTGGCCCTAGAGGAGATCTCCAAGCACAAGGGGCCCCCGGTGTTCACGCAGGAGGAGCGGTACAAGATGGTGCGAGCCATCAAGTGGGTGGACGAGGTGGTGCCGGCGGCCCCCTACGTCACTACGCTGGAGACGCTGGACAAGTACAGCTGCGACTTCTGTGTCCATGGCAGTGAGTGGGCAGGCAGGGCGGGCACAGGCTGGGGGTCACAGGAAGTGCTGGGCCTCCTGAAGCTCGGGGCAGCCTGAGCCCTCTGGGTCCTCCCCCAGAAGTGAGCCCAGGACACAGGGCAGGCCTGGACGGGGGCTGTGAGCCCTGAAGGTCTCGGTGGCTTTGGGTTAACGGTCCTTGTTCCATGTGCCTGTCACCTCTTAGATGACATTACCCTAACTGTAGATGGCCGGGACACCTACGAGGAAGTGAAGCAGGCTGGGAGGTACAGGTGAGTCCGACCACGGCCCCCTTTCCGGGAGGGGGAGGGATGAGGGATGTGCGGGCTACGGCTGTGTTCCTCCCGGTTGTGACGGGATGGGGTGCTGCACCGCAGAGCGCGGGGCCCAGTTTTCCCTCATGCCCAGAGCCTCAAGGAAACGCTGTCTGTGCACAGCGCCCCCAGGAGGCGGGTGACCCCAGAGCTCCGCCCCCACCTCTGTTATCACCTCTGTCCCCAGAGAGTGCAAGCGCACCCAGGGTGTGTCCACCACAGACCTCGTGGGCCGCATGCTGCTGATGACCAAGGCCCATCACAGCAGCCAGGTGAGGCTGGGGTGGTGTTGGGGGGTGCGGAACCGCCGAGGTCCCCTCATCAAGCACAAGGTCCCCTCACCAAGCACGTGGCTGGGGGCCGGGGAGGTGCAGCCGCCTGCCTTTGGTGAGCTCCAGGCTGCGGCTGCAGTGTCCTGGGCGTGGCCACCTCTGGAGGGGGAGGCCCAACCCTCCCCGTTTCTTGCAGGAGATGTCCTCGGAGTACCGGGAGTACGCAGACAGCTTCGGCAAGGTGAGTGCTGCCCGGAGCCACACCCGCCACCCGGCTCCCTGCCTCCGGGCGCTGACCAGGTACTGACCAGCACTCCCGGAGGAGGAGCAAGGACGGCCCGCGGGCAGGCGGCCTCTAACCAGGCGGCCTGGCCCTCTCTCCCTTTCTAGCCCCCTCACCTGACACCTGCCAGGGAGATGCTTTTCTCAGAAGGTTCCACCCAGGTGACCAGCGGTGGCCTCAGGGTGCGGGGTCGCAGGAGTGCTGTGTCCACGGCCTCCCTCCTAGACCTAGGTGGTGGCGGCTGCAATGCCCTCTGTGGCCACGGGGCGGAGCCACGGTCCCGCCAGCCGCAGGGCCCCTGCCCAGCCTAGCCCAGATGTGTACCCGGCACTGTGGCCAGCCCTCCGTGTCCCTGCCTGAGACACCTGCCGGGGAGCAGCGCCTGAGCCTGTGAGCAGCTGGCAGGCTGGGCTGGGGTTTAGTTCTGACCTGGAGCCCCACGCCTGCTGCCTCCATCCCACACCCGTGCCTCCCAAGCAGGCGGGCAGGCGTGTGCAGCCACCCCAGGCTCAGTAGAGGGGACAAGCGGGGGACACGTCCGCGAGGCCGCTATGGCTGACCAGGACCTCCTCTCGGGTTATAGTGCCCAGGGGGGCGGAACCCCTGGACCGGGGTGTCCCAGTTTCTGCAGACGTCCCGGAAGATCATCCAGTTTGCTTCTGGGAAGGAGCCCCAGCCGGGGGAGACGGTCATCTATGTGGCGGGCGCCTTCGACCTGTTCCGTATCCTCTGGGACTGGGGAGGGCTCTGCATGCCCGCACCTGCCCCAGGGAGGCCTCGCTGAATCACGGCCCTGGGACACGGGCGTGGGGGGGTGTGGGCGGGAGGACGGGAGGACGGCTGCCCTGCCCTGCTACTTGTTCCTGAACCCGGGCACAGACATCGGGCACGTGGACTTCCTGGCGAAGGTGCACGGCCTGGCGGAGAGGCCCTACGTCATCGCCGGTCTGCACTTTGACCAGGTCCCAGCCCAGGGGAGCCGGTCTCGGGGCCCTTGAGGTGGGCTCGGTAGCCCCTGGGGAGAGAGGCCCTGGCTGCTGACGGAGCAGAGAAGACGAGCGGAGCTGGGGCCTCTCGGGGCAGGGTTGTCCGCTAGGCCTTCCCCACGCCAGGGGGTGCCCCACCAGGGGTCGCTGGCAGGGGGCCTGCTGACCGCCCCCCTCTGGCCTTAGGAGGTCAACCACTACAAGGGCAAGAACTACCCCATCATGAACCTGCACGAGCGGACCCTGAGCGTGCTGGCGTGCCGGGTGAGCAGGGCCGTGGCCCGGCAGGGTCCCGGGCAGCCGGCCCACTGTGCTGTGTCCCTGTCCCCACTGGCTGCCTCGGCCAGCATGTAGGGCCATCCCCACCACCCTTCAGCCTGGGGGGGTCCTTGCTAACAGCTGTGCCCGTCCCCACAGTATGTGTCGGAGGTGGTGATCGGGGCCCCCTACGCGGTCACTGCGGAGCTCCTGGACCACTTCAAGGTTGGCTCCCAGTGGCGGGGTCCGAGGAGGGCTGGGCGGGGTGGGGCGGGGCTGGGGCAGGAGCTGGGCAGTGGGCAGTGGCTCTGGCTGCCTCCCTGGGGGCAGGGGTCCCTGTGAACGGTCCTGGGAGGGCTCCCTGACCCCGGCTCCCTCTGCAGGTGGACCTGGTGTGTCACGGGAAGACGGAGATCATGCCCGACAAGGACGGCTCCGATCCGTACCAGGTGGGCGTGCGGCCCGGGCACGTGCTGCGGGGGCACGGTGGGACCACGGCTCCCCCAGGGCCTCACGGGAGCAAGTGACCCCACCACCCCGGGGCTGCAGGCAGCCTCCTGGGGTCCAGAGGAGGCCCTCATCTCCCCCTGGTCCCCACCCTTCAGGAGCCCAAGAAAAGGGGCATCTTCCGTCAGATCGACAGCGGGAGCGACCTCACCACGGACCTCATTGTCCAGCGCATCATCAAGAACAGGTGAGGCCCCAGGGCTGGTGGGGAAGCGGAGCCCGAGGCCTGGGCTCGCACACACCCACGCCCCCCTCTGCCCCAGGCTGGAGTATGAGGCTCGGAACCAGAAGAAAGAGGCCAAGGAGCTGGCCTTCCTGGAGGCCATGAAGCAGCAGGAGGAGCCGCCCGAGAGAGGGAGCCACGATGCCTTCTGAGGGAGGACGTCCCCAGGAGCCCGGCGCGGGCCCCCCTGCCCTGCTTCCTGCCTCCCAGCAGGCTCACGGGGTTCTCACAGCTGCAGCCCCCAGACCAGGCGGCCCTGGCAGGGCCGGTGCGGACGTTCCTGCCTCCCCCCTCCCTGAACAGCGCCCCTTACAGCAGGCCCTGCACCCTCCCGTTAGGCTGCACAGAGGGGGCCAGCACCGTGGAGGGCCCAGTGGACGGGAGGAGTGGAGGGCACCTCCCCCCAGGGCCACCACCTGGCGAGCCTGGGGAGGTCCAGCTTCCCTCCGCCTGGCTGCACTGCTGGGCCCCCATCCTACCCCCAGGAGGCTGCAGACCCAGCTGTGCTTCCTGGCGCCCAGCTCGGTGAGCGTCCACTTCAGGGACAGGGACCCGAGGGGCCACACCTGTCCTCGGTGCAGGCCCAGTCGCCTTCTGCACAGCGCCTCCGCCCTGCGCTGTCCCTCGTGTCCTGAGCGGCTCCTGGACCCGTGCCTGTTCCCAGGCCGCCTCCTGCTCCCCCCGGCTCTTCTCCTCTCTGTGCGTAACTGGCTGATGTGCAACCAAATAAACCCGATGGGAGGTGCTCTGTGTCAGCTGTCGGCCCTGCCCCCACCACCCGCCCACACGGCAGCACAGGCAGCCTGGCAGGGAGGCCCCCAGGTCCAGGCCCCCCGAGGCAGGCAGCCTGGCAGCCAGGGCCCCAGGTCCAGGCCTCCCAGAGGCAGGCAGCCTGGCAGGGAGGCCCGCAGGTCCAGACCCCCCAGAGGCAGGCAGCCTGGCAGCCAGGGCCCCAGGTCCAGGCCCCCAGAGGCAGGCAGCCTGGCAGCCAGGGCCCCAGGTCCAGGCCCCCCAGAGGCAGGCAGCCTGGCAGGGAGGCCCGCAGGTCCAGACCCCCCAGAGGCAGGCAGCCTGGCAGCCAGGGCCCCAGGTCCAGGCCCCCAGAGGCAGGCAGTAACGGGCAGGAGGGACGCAGAGAGCCAGCAGGTTCCCTCAGGGCCAGTCGGTCACCAGGACGGTGAGAGGCCACGTCCCTTAGCTCCACAGGACCATGTGCAGGAAGATTGGGGCCCAGAACTTGAGGGTCTCCTGGCCACATGCCCGCCCACGGGAGCAGCGTGGCTGCAGGTGCCGCCCGGTCACCTTGCTGGTGGGGCGAGCAGTGGGTCGGCGGGTTTCCTCAGCCGCCGCCTCTGTCCCTGCAGAACGCTCCGCCTTCAGCTTGGATGGGGGTGCGCCTGTCCTCGCGGTGTGGGAGCGGATCCAGCAGGCCCTCCCGCTAGCAGGAGATGGACCTGTCCTCTCCTTTCTAGTTTATCCTCTCATTTCAAAGTCCTGACCTGAGGGTATGTTTTTATTGGTTTTTAAAGCGGGAGGAGACAGAGAAAACATGGATATGAGAAACATCAATCGATGCCCCCCTCCCCCACCCCACCCGGGGATCAACCAGCAACCTTTCTGTGTAGGGAGCTCCGCTCCAAGCAGCTGACCCACCAGCCAGGCTCCACCTCAGAGCCCGGGCCCCCGCTGGGCAGGCTCCACCCACTGCCCTCCCTCCCCAAGTTGGGGGCCCCTCCCTGCATCTCCATCCCTTCTGGGTACCCCAACTTCCAAGAGCTCCATGATGCCAGATCTGCCCACACTCAGGCCTTTGGGCTACAGGGACCCCCTGAGCAGGGGGACGGGGGAGTGGCCCCAGGCTGCGCGCAGAGCCTGGTGGGCCCGGGAGGTCTGCCCTGGAGACTGCCAAGTGCAATGGGAACCTGAGTCGCACCCACGCCTCCCTGAGGCTCAGCGGGCCAGTTGCTCCGGGGGTGGGACATTTTATTCGCTTCAGAACCAGGACTCAGGGCCGCTCTCACCTGCGGCCCCAGCCCTCGCTCTGAAGGGAACTCAGCCGGGGGCGGGGGCGGGGCCGGGGCCGGAATCAACCCGCTGCGTCCTGGCGGGGGGGGGGGGGGGGGGCTGCGCCTGCCCTGCCCTTAGTGGGGGGTTCCTGCAGGCGCTGGCCCCCAGGGCTGGCCGCCCTCCCGCGGGCCCTGTGCACTACAGAGGTATCGGGGATCCAAGACGGTGACCCCAGAGGCTGCCCCTTGGAAGGGAGCTTTGCCTGGTGACACCCAGGACTCCTGGCAGGAGGCTCGTCTAGGGGGGACATGGAGCTGCTGAGGGGTCTCCCAAGGGCGGGGCGGGGCTAATGTATGACGTGAGCAGTGGGGGCCCCAAGGCGCAGTGAGGCTGGGGCTGCCCCTGGCGGGTGATTCAGAGCCCCTGGCCTGAGGCCTGGACGCGGCAGTGCAGCCAGGAGCGGGTCTGGCTTAGGGACTGACCACGGCCCGGCCCCCCAGCAGCGCGCGCACCCCCCGGACACACACACACGCGCGCGCGCGCGGGAGCAGGCTGGCTTGTCATTTATTCATTTAACCGTCTACTGCGGAGAGGCGTGGGCGGTACCGGGCGCCATCTCCAGAGTTCTGGGGGTGCCCGCGCTGGGCCGAGGGCGTGCGGGGTCGGGCGGGCTCAGGTGCGGCGACAGTCTGCGGCGCGGAGCGACAGGGAGACGTCCGCCCGGCACTGGAAGGTGGCGCTGCCGTCGGGGACTCGTTCGCAGCTCCGTAGGTTTGGGGTGACGTCCTTGATGCAAATGGCCTGCGGGCAGGAGGCGGCTGGGGGGCGCCCTCCCCTCCCCCATCCCCCAGCGCAGGCACTGCCCCCGCCTAAGCCTCTCCGCGCCCCACTCTCCAGGGCTCACGCCCCCCAAGGTACTCACGGGGCTCCGGAGGCTGGAGCGCAGCTCTGGGAAGGCCCCGGCCCGGCCCTTGGGTCCCGCGCCCACCGGGGGCTCGGAGCGCCGCGCGTATGGGGACCCTCGGAGGCCGGACAGCAGCCCCGCGGCGCGGCCCACCGAGTAGGAGCCGGGCCCCGCCACCTGTTTGTACCAGGCGAGGCTGGGGGGCGCCAGCAGCAGGCACCACGCCAGGGTGGCAGCCGCCAGCGTCACGGGCCGGGCCATGGGGACGGTGCGCAGGGCGTCGGGGCTGGAACCACAGCAGCCGGGGCAGGCGGGCGCCTTATACCCGCGCGGGGAGCGGGGGCGGCGGAGGACCTGTCAGCCCTCAGGCGGTGCAAGTGCTGATGCGGGTGCAGGCTGCAGGCTGGAGGCACTGGGGCGCCTGACGCCCCCATCCTCCCCGCCCTGCCGAGGTCCCCTGTTTCCAGGCCTGCCTGGCTCTGCTGGGAGGGGCGCCCAGGCCACGCCCGCTGCCCATGGCCTGATCTCCAGGGGGTCGTCTCAGGATGGGGGCCAGTGGGGCTGCGCTGAACCCCCAAGTAATCTGAGGGTGCCCAGCCCTGTTACCGAGTCCCCAGCGCTCATGAGGCGGGAGAGAGCCACTGACCACACTGCCCAGGAGAGTTTCTCGGGCCCTAAAGGGCAACTGGCTGGAGGCCACGCCCCCCCCCCCCCCCACACACACACCGGAGCCGGAGGCTCCACCAACAGGTGGAACAGCTGGGGGGAAGGGCGGGTGTCTCTGGAAGGAGGGTCAGCAGCGCGGCCAGGCCCAGCTCCGGAAATGCCCACATCCTGGGGTTGGCCGAGGGCAGGAGACGTCACTGCCCAGCGAGGCTCACGTGTTGTCCACCTACTAGGTGCAGCGTCTGGGAGACGAGGTGGACACAGACCCTAGCTGGAGCCACAGCCGAGTGGGGACCAGCTGGTGGCTGGGCAGCAGCATGGCTCCCTGGGGCACACGGGGCGGGGGGCATGCAGGGAGAGGAGGTGTGGCCAGGGGGAGGTCTGCAGGGCGGTGGTGGCCCCCTGCCTCTGGGGGAGGGATGGGGTCCTGAGCCTCCCTCCCGGGAGGAGGCAGTGACTGGACTCTGGTGTGTGCAGGGCCTGGTGGGCAGCCGGGTCCAGCTTGAGGGGACCAAAGGCCCTGAGAGAACCAGGCTGGACCCCAGGAAAGTGCTGAGGAGCCTGAGTGGCAGGGCGTGTAGGTCCCCCGAGAGGGTGCTGTGTGACCTGGGCAAACGGAACCCCTTTGGGCTGAGAGCACCTGTCCTAGCGGGCGAGGGTGGGAAGCCTGGGGCACAGGAGGGAACTCCCCGGGAAGGCAGGGGTCCAGGGGCTGCAGGCCCTCCAGGGGGTCGGCGGTGGTGGCCATGGCCCCTGCCGAGGTCCCGTGACTGCAGATCCAGGCACACTGGCAGGGAGGCCCGAGAATAGAGGCGCCCGGGCCAGAGGCAGTGCCCACAGGGAGGGGGGAAGCCAGGGCCTGAGGGGTATGGGGGGGCGACAGGAACATTGGCCACTGGGCTACCAGGAGCCCCTCCTCCCACCCCACGCCCACTCCCCGGATGTCCTGGTCACAGGTGCCTCCCCTCAACGTGTCCCCGGACAGCAGCCACCGAAAGGCCCTGCAGGGGGTTCTGGGCCGGGGCACTGGGCTGAGTTCAGTGAAGCCGACCATCCCAGGGCCTCCCTTCCTGTGGGCACATTGATCGGACAGGAAGTGGGCGCCACACAGGTGACCAGGAGGCCCCTCCGAGTGAACTGCCCTGTCTTCTCACCCCCGGGACTGAGGACAGGCCGACAGCAACCACCCCACTAGGCAGAAGGGGTGTTACCTCAGGGGCCCAGGCAGCACCCAAGGGGGCACTGAGCACCTGTGTCAAAGGCTCCCCACAGCCCCCGAGAACCCCGGGCTCCACCCAGAAGCCACCTGACTCCCAGAAGCCACTGCCCCCCAGGAGCTGCACCCACAGGAGCCTCCCAGGGGCTGCACCCACAGGAGCCTCCCAGGGGCTGCACCCACAGGAGCCTCCCAGGGGCTGCACCCACAGGAGCCTCCCAGGGGCTGCAGCCCCCCAGGTGACGGAGGCCCTGACACCCGAGGACACAGCCTGACCTCGGGACACGTCCCTGTGCTGGAGGCACAGCCTCGAGGAGCGGGGGGACGGGATGGAGACAGACCGCCAGCACCTGCATGGCCCCCCACCGTTCGTAACAGCCTCAGCACCTGCTCGGGGACCCCCTGGCAGAGGGATCGTGGCCGTGGCTGCAACTGCCCAGCCTGGGCCCCGCAAACCAGCTCGGCTTCATCAGGGAGCAGCTGGCCGCTGAGCCACAGGCCTCTGCACCACGGCTCCTTCGCGTCCCCATCGGCAGGAACAGACCCCAGGGCCTTTGCGCGAGCCCCACTCCTGCCCCGCTCTTGCGGCTGATGCTGCGGTCCTTGCCTCCCGGGCGGTGACTCAGGGCTCAGCGGCACCCAGAGATGTTTATTCACGAGCGTCTTCACACCCACACGCACCGAGGCCACGGCAGCACAGGAAGACAGGCAGGCTGAGGCCTCCAGCCAGGCTCGGGCAGTTTAATGAGTTTACTCATCGGACAGCGTCAGCACGGGGACTGAGGAAGCCGCGGCAGTCCCTGGTCCACCCGGGGCTCCAGGGCGGCACGGCGCTCACTCCTTGAACTTCCACTCCTGGCGGCACATGGGGCAGTGCTGCTGCACCTGCTGCGCGTTGAGCCACTTGAGGATGCAGTGCATGTGGAAGCAGTGGGAGCACTGGCCCCACACCAGCGGGCAGTCATCGCCTGGCACCTTACCTGCAGGGACAGGACAGGGCGGGTCACACAGGGCACGCAGCAGCAGGCGGGACCGAGGCAGGGACCCCGGGACATTAGGTGTCGGCGCCCAGGGCGGCCAGGGCCTCTCGGAGAAGACAATTGCAGAAGTCACCCCTGATTCTGTGGGACGCCACCCCCGTGTGAACCCCACCCAGGGAGAGCAGCTGGGGGGCATCAGTGGCAGGAAGAGCCCTGGCCTGGCCCACAGCCTCCACCACGGGCCTCCCGGCCGGGCCTGTCAGCAGACCCTGCAGCGCGGCCACCTGACCTGCCAGGCCGATGCTGCAACGTGACTGTCTGTCTTGCACCTCAGTAGGAGCTAGTCCTCTTTCTTTTTTAAAAAAACATTTTTTTGTTACTGCAGAGAGGAAGGGAGAGGGAGAGAGAGAGAGAAACATCCACGATGAGACAGAATCACTGATAGGCTGCCTCCTGCACGCCCACACTGGGGATGGAGCCCGAAGCCCGGGCCTGTGCCCCGACTGGGAATCAAATCGAGACCTCCTGGTTCACAGGTCGAGGTTCAATCACTGAGCCACGCTGGCCAGGCAACCAGAATGGATTACAAAATAATAAAATATATTTTCTGTAACAGAAATGTCACTCGCTTTCTGAAGCTTTTGTGACACAACCAGAAAACGATACACTTAGAAAATACAAAATTACACACCTCACTCCCCTGCGTGAGCCAGGAGCCCACACCATGTGACCCACCCCCACCCCCACTCCCACTCAGGGCCTTTCCGGCCTCAGCAAAACTCCGCTGGGCATCGCCCTCTCAAGTCAGGTGCCTCACAAACAGGAGCGAGAGCAGGAGCAGCCAGCCCACGGCTGGGGTCCCACGAACCCACCCACAGCGGCACCGGGCCGCCCTGAGCCCTGCCTGCCCGGGACAGGGCAGCCTCACGGCCTGCCCGCGTCCGGATGGCAGTGCTTTTCAGTGAGAGCCTTTCACTGCAGAGCCTGCTGGGCCGCGGAGCGGGCTCCTTACAGCCTCGGGTGCTCTGGGTTTGCCCGAGGACTTCCTCTTGACAAGAGCACCCAGTGCCGCTCAGTCTGTACAGAAAGCACCTGAGCTTGTCCCACGCCTCGCACATCCCCGCTGGCTCCCTCAACCACCACCAGCAGGTCCCCAGACCAGACTCTAACCCTCCGCTCTGCACGGCTGGCAGGGGTCCCACACGGAGACGCCCAGCCACGGGCCCCGCTGGGATGGGGCCCGCTGGGCTGTGCAGGCACCTGGTGCCATCTTGATCACAGGCTCACCCACCCACACCCCCCACCCCAGGGCAGTGCCACAAAAAAGACTTCTGAAGTCTTTTCAGAAAAACACAACCTGTTGCTTAGAAAGTTGCAAGAACTCCCCCCTCAGACTCCGTGGCCTCTGTGTAACTCTGGGAAAGAATTTTAAATGGATTAAAAAAACACCAGAGCAAGTAGAGTCAATCAACGGCTACCTCCGGTTCCGCCCCACCCGTGTGATTGGATTAACTCCAGGTGAGGAGAGTTCCTCCCAAACAAGCAGGTGAGATTAAGCCTCGAATAAAATAGCATTTGGAAAAAAAAAAAATAGCATTTGCAAAAAAAATAGCATTTGCAAAAAAATAGCATTTGCAAAAAAAATACAGCATTTGCAAAAAAAAAAAAAATAGCATTTGCACTAACATTCCACCGTGGTTGGCATTTCACTGTAAGAAGCTAAACCCTGTCGCCATTCTGGGCACTCAGCCCCACAAAACGGCCTGGTCACCGCAGGGCACTGGGGAGGCCCGTCCCCACGCCTCTTCCTCCGGGCGCCCCGGGCCCTGGCAGAGTCCTCTCCTTGCTTCTGCTCTGTGTTCCCTTGGGTCCGACGAAAAACTCAACCCACTGCAGCAAACGTCTGCTTTTGACCTAAATAGACAGCAAAATATTTCTACTTTGCAGAACAGGCCGGGGACAAGGGAGCCACAAAGGAGAAATGCAGGGAAACCTGATGGTCAGCAAGATCACACACACACACACACACACACACACACGCACAGATACAAACACACCAGCTTCCTAAAGGGGCCAGAGGAGAGAGAGAGAGAGAGAGACAGAGAGAGAGAGAGAGAGAGAGAGAGAGAGAGAGAGAGAGAGAGAGAGAGAGAGAGGAGCGCGAGAGAGAGGCGGAAGGAGGGCTGCTCAAGAGCAGGCAGCTGAAAAAAGACAAAAAGATCACCCAGAAGCCAGGCACTCTGCGCCGGTGTTTGCGGGGAGACGCCGAGGCGGGGAGGGGGCGCGGGGCACTCACAGTCGGGGCAGCAGCCATTGAAGGCCATCCTGCAGATGCCGCAGTTCTCGTCGTTGGCCACCCAGAGCCAAGTGGCCACGCCGTTCCAGCACTTGATCTTCACCTTCATGGCGGCGGGGCCTGCGGGCGAGGAAGAGACCGCTGCGGCCGAGGCTGCGGGGCTACCGCATCCAGGCGCCGGAGACGCCGCCGAGAGGGGCGAGGGCGCCTGGGCCGGGGTCGCCGAGGGAACCCGGGCGCCGCAGAGCTCGGCACGCACTCGGACCCCCGCAGAGGCCGCCGGAGGGCCGGAGCTCTCGCTACCTACTGGGCCCCAGGGGACCGCAAACAGAAGGCAGCCCCTCCCCTCCCCGCAGGGCGTTCCCCCAGGAAACCGCCCGAGGGAAGGGTGGGGAGCCGGCCCCGCCCCCGCCCCGCCCCCGCCCCGCCCACCTCCTGGCGTATTTAAACCCGTGCCAGCGCGGCCTTGCTTCAGTTGTAGCTCAGCCGCCGAGCAGGAGGGTCCCGGCGCCCGCGACCGCAGCCCGGCACCTCGCAGGACCGCCCGCCCGGACCCGACCCTCTCGCGCTCGCGCCGCGCCGCCCCTCGCCGCGCTCCACACCAATCGCCAGCCGCGCAGAGGACGCTGCACCGGAAGTGACAGACCTGCGTGCTGACGCGCGGGCTCGAGCCGAGGCCGATTCCGCGCCCGCCATGGCCGACAAAATGGACATGTCTCTGGACGACATCATTAGGCTGAACCGCAGCCAGCGGGGCGGCCGCGGTGGGGGCCGGGGCCGAGGCCGGGCCGGCTCGCAGGGAGGCCGCGGTGGCGGACCGCAGGCCGCCGCACGAGTAAGCCGGGGCGGCGGGCCCATTCGAAACCGGGCGGCCCTCGCCCGCGGCGCGGCGGGCGGCGGAGGCAGGAACCGGCCGGCACCCTACAGTCGGGTAAGTGCAGCGGCCCGCGGTGGGGTAGCGGCGGGCGGGGTGGCGCGCGGCGAGGAAGGCGGTGGGCGGGATCGGGCAGGTGGGCGCGGGCACCGGGCCGGGCGGGAAGGTCGCGCGCCGGCCGGGCTGGGGAGGCGGAGACCCTCTCCGCCTTTGTCTGGGCTGGGCGGCCGGCCTCGTGGCGGGGGTCCGAGGGGACGCTGGGCGCGGCCGCCCCGGCGGCGGGAAGTTAGTTGAAGGGGACGGAGAAGTTGGGGGACAGGGCCCGGGCGCCGGCGGGGGCGTAGGGCTGGCGGCCCCTCGCGCCGTCCTCCGGGCCCCGGCGGGGAGGTCTGGCCGCGGCTGCGAGGGAGGGAGCGCCCTGCAGTGGGACTCACGTTTCTGTTTTCTGTTCCTTCCCTTTTCAGCCGAAACAACTTCCCGACAAGTGGCAGCACGACCTTTTCGACAGCGGCTTTGGCGGCGGCGCCGGCGTGGAGACGGGAGGGAAACTGCTGGTGTCCAACCTGGACTTCGGGGTGTCCGACGCTGACATCCAGGTGAGGGGCCGCGCCTCGCGGTCAGCAGTCCCCCGCGCGCAATCGCTCGTGTTGCCTTGGGAGGTGGCCCCGGGCCGCCGCCCGGTCCGGCAGGCACTGGGACCGCCTGGCCGCCGGGAGTGGGCCCCGTGCTGCGGTGGAGCTGGGCTGCTTGCTCGCTGTATTCGGCTCCGCGGTCTGCAGAGGCGGGGTAGCGCGTGTCCCCGGCCGCTGGCCGGGAGCCCTGTGTCTCTACCTGTTGTTTTCCTTCCCGCCACCCTCCCGAGTCTCACCTGTGGCCCGCATTTCAGACCCGCCTTTGGTTGAAGCCTCCACGTTTGTTTTTTGCTTTTGGTTATTATTGGTTGAGTCCCACGAGGGATGCAAACTGGTTCTGTGGCTCAGTGATGGCACCGTGGGGGTCCGCTGTAGAGATGGCCGGGTCAGGGTGTCCCCGAGCTCAGCGGTGGGAGGACGGAGCGAGGCCGGAGAGCACTCACAGTGTCTCAACACTTTTTTCAAGGTGGTTTCTGGCATCCACTGGAAACCGCTTTTGGTGACCTCCTCTTCCCGCTGTGTGCCTGCGGCCGGAGTAGCCCCACTCTCTGGGTTCCCTCTCCAACTCCCAGCCTGCCTGAGGTCAGGGCAGTTCCCATGGCAGCGCTTGACTTGAGACTTTGCGGCAGGCTTGAGTAGGAGGAGAGGGGAAGGTGAGCCAGAACCTGCCCTGGGGGAGGGGCTGGGGCAGGGCCCCCCAATCAGTGGGCCCTTGGAGCTGGTGCACATGGCAGATGGTGTCCCTGGTTCTGTGATCTCGGCCTTGGCTGATGGTTGGCACTGTCCTCGGGTGTGTTGTCAGCTCCTTTGTCAAAGAAGACAGCGACTTCAGGGGTGCCCCTCACTGGGGGGCTGTGTGGTGCAGATGTCAGGCCCCCATGCTGGCAGGGGCCCTCAGGCCCAGCTGTTCTGGAAGTTGCTGTCTCGCCTGCCCCGTCCTTCCCCACATCTCCACTCCCACTGTCCTGCCCCCACCTGTATGTCTGCCCCCCAGGGAAGTGCCCTCAAAGTAGCTGACACTCCTGGGGGCTGTCCCTGGGCCTGTCCCTGGGCCCCCAGAAGGAAGGTGTGTGGCTGATCGTGCTCTTTCTGACTCCCAGGAACTGTTTGCGGAATTCGGGACTCTGAAGAAGGCTGCCGTGCACTACGACCGCTCTGGCCGCAGCCTGGGAACCGCCGACGTGCACTTCGAGCGGAAGGCAGACGCCCTGAAGGCTATGAAACAGTACAACGGAGTCCCTCTGGATGGTACGTGGGCGACGCCCGCCTGAGCCAGGCTGAGGAGTGAGGCGTTGGCAGGCTGTCCTTGGCCCTGTCTTCTCCTCCCAGTGGGTCCAGGTGTCTCTCTTGGTGGGAGCATTGGGGGTCCCCGGGGTTTCAGGCTCTGATGGGAGTGTGCCCTCTTGTGTTCCTGCCGCAGGTCGCCCCATGAACATCCAGCTCGTCACCTCACAGATAGACACGCAGCGCAGACCCGCACAGAGGTGAGTCGGGGCGACAGACGGGGGGGCTGGCTGCGGGCTCCTCCTCAGGCCCCATGTGTGAGCATGCCCCTTCTCCTCACTAGCGTAAACAGAGGCGGGATGACTAGAAACCGAGGATCTGGAGGCTTCGGCGGCCCTCGGAGAGGCGCCCGTGGGGGCAGCCGAGGCAGAGGCAGGGGCACCGGCCGGAGTTCGAAGCAGCAGATCTCTGCAGAGGAGCTGGACGCCCAGCTGGACGCCTACAACGCCAGGGTGAGTCCTGGGGCCAGGGTGCTGGGGGCTGGGGGCTGGCCCAGTGGGAGGGTGGGGAGCCTTCCCTTCTTGGTGGTGGGCCTCCTCTGACCTCCCTCTCTCCTGTTTCAGATGGACACTAGTTAAAGCACCAGCAAGCCCGTGCATGAAGCTAGGCCTAGACATCCTCGCGTCCTGCTTCCCAAGGCGGCCAGTGAGGCCTGTGGCCAACGATGGAGTCGTTTCTTCTGTTTTGAAATAGAATTTAAAACTCATGTAAAGATTTTCTTTTCCTTTTTTTTTAAAAATTCTGAAACAGACCTGTTTTGTACTGAGTTATTTTTGGGATAAATTTTACTGGTTGCTGTTGTGGAGGAGGTGGCGTTTTCACCTTTGCCATAATAAACAGAAACGTGTGTAGAACTGGAGCTCTGATTCATTATTGAAGCCCTCACCTGGGACACACTTTGGTGCTGACGGGAGGGGGTGGGGGGGAGAGCAGCCCTCCTGGCATCTGGTGTCCTGGCAGTCTGGCACTGGTGCTGGGGAGGTGGTGGCTGCCTCTCCAATGTTCCAGGGGTCCTGACCCTCCCACTGACTTGGGCGTTAGGGAAACTCCGAGCCATAGTCCCTGCTCCTGAAGCCGCTTGTGACCTGCCTGCCCTGTGAGGGGGCGGCCACCTGTGCTGGTGCCGGACTGCAGGTGACGGCTCCCTTGTCCTTTCCTCATTGGCAGCTCTGACTGCAGCGCCCTCCCTTCCGGTGTCCTTCCTGTTGGCCAGGGTGGAGCAGGGTATGGGGGTCCGCTGACGGGCAAGTCTGACCTGCAGAGCCAAGGGCTGGTGGACAAGGGCTGGCGTGCCCCTCTGACCACCTCCGGACAGGACAGAGCAGGCTGGGGCCACAGTGGCCGTGGGCCAGGGGTACGGACATCCCCGTGGGAGAGGGCTTGGCTGTGGGCTACTCATTTCTGCCTGCAACCCACCAGAGCCGTGGTTCTGTTCTGTGGCTCACACACCCCGGGGAGCGCTAGAGGGGCAGCACTTACCACCTGACACGGATGGGAGGGCGGGGTGGGGACAGGAGCTCCAGGGTCCCCCAGCCTTGTGGCTGGGACCAGAGGAGGGCTGACTCCAGTAGGAAGAGGGACCCAAGCATGCTTGGCCAGGCCCCTCCCGGAGGCGGCCTGCAGCTCAGGGGCTGGACTGTGACTAAGGGGTGGTCCTGTCACTGCCCGCTCCAGTGCGGTCCCTGCAGAGCCAGTGGATGCCACATTCCAGTCTGTGCTTCGCGGGGCACTGACAGACCTTGGAACAGCCGAGCCTGCCTTGAGCTGCTGTGGCCCAAGGGGTGGATGTAACAGGTCGGGTCACCCAGGCGGAGGCAGGCACATCCCTGAGGAGGTAGCCTTGGGCTGAGTGGGCACGGCCAGGCAGGAGACTGCGCCGGGAGTGTTGATAGGAGAGGTGGGGTCATCTTGCTCCCTGCTGTCCAGAAGCTAAATTCATTACCTGATGGAGGGGTGAGGTCCTCCTGGCCCGAGGGCGTAAGTGCTGGAAGTGCCGGCCACGAGTGGGGCGCGGGGGTGGGTCCTCGGGGAACAGTGGGAGCAGTGCCAGGACCTGAGGGCTGGCCAGGCCCCATCTTCACGCGCTGGGAACAAAACTCCCAGCAGTGAAAGGCCGTGGAGGAAAACGGGGAGGGGAGGCTGTGGACAATCGGGCCCTGAGGTGAGGAACCTGGGAGCTGGACACGGGGGCCCCGGTGTGGCTGGTTGGAGGGGCTGGTGTGGAAGGAAGGGGCCCTGGGTAAGGAGGGCTGTGGGCTGCTCTTGGGTCTCCCATGGGTGACATCCATCGGCAGTGCCTAAAGGCAGCCGTGGAGTGGACTTGGTAGAGTTTCAGTGTGTAGAAGGTGAGATGCTTGTTTTAGAAAAAGAGATTTTCAGTGGAAAGAAAACATTTGGGGGGAGGGGTCGATGGGGGAAAGAGGGGCCATATGTAATACTTTCAGCAATGAAGATTTTAAAAGACAAAACCTTCGGGGGCACAGAGGCTGGTAATACACGCAGGGCTGGTCAGGGAAGCCCTCGTCCTGCAGGCTTTCTGAAAGGAGAGCGTTAACGGGATGGTGGTGTCATGCCCTTACGTCTTCCCCGCAGTGTGCCACTCGGTGATTTTACTGTACTCAGCCCCACACCCACCAACACTCAAATTCCAGAATCTTCTCCCTCCCCGGGCGGGCAGTGGGCCGCTCCGTCTCTGGGTCCCCTGTTCTGGGCATGTCATACACAGGAATGGGTTGCACGGGACCTTTTTATTGGCTGCTTGAAGTTCGAGTCCCACGCTAACCCGCAGACCCCCGGCCAGGGCTCCTGAGTTCATCCCCTTCCTGGCACGAACCAATGCCTCAGGCCTCACCTTTCTCCGCCCACCAGCTGCGGGACATTCGGGGTGCTTGCACTTTGGGGCTGTTAGACTGATGCTGCTATGAGCATTATTCACACGTTATGTTATGGGATTATAAAGATGGCTATATTTTGCATAAATGTTTACATGATTTACTTCCATGAGCTGTTCTTGTTAAGGAGTCACCCTGGGATCAGCTGACTATTTGGGGCAAATAGCTATAAATAATGCGCCATTAAAGATGTCCAAGTAAAAGTGGAACCAGGAGGTAATCTCGTTAACTTTAAATACATCCACCTGTCTGTGATCCCTTAGCCCAAGCTAGGACAGAGTTAATTTTTTGTTGTCTATGCAGGTTGTAGCAACAGTTGTAAAACGTTTTAGCACAATAGTAAATATCTAATAAAAATTAATGTGAGCATACCAGTTTTTAAATGTACAAATCCATCAAAAACACACCATTCAAGTTACAGTAATGTTTTAATAAAATCTTTTTGTCCTTGTTAAATAAACACTCAAGATTTCATAACACAGTTAAGAACATCCAATGTTCACCTTTGGGGGTTCTTTGGGCACTAATTCACTCTAAATGTTGACAAATAACAGACTCATTTAACCTGATTTTTCTCAACAACTGTATTTTGAAGGGATTAAATAACAGATGAGGTGTTTTTTTTTTTTTAAAAAAAGAAAGAATTCCAGCCTAGCTGGTTTGGATAGAGTGTCAGCCTGCAGACTGAAGGGTCCTGGGTTCGATTCTGGTCAAGAGCACATGCCCGGTTTCGGGTTCGATCCCCAGTAGGGTATCTCATCACTGGTATTTCTCTCTCCCCTCCCTAAAATCAAAAAAGATATTTTTAATTAAAAAAAAAAGAAAAGAAAAAAGAATTCCCGCTAAGAAATGCCAGTGGATTGGAAAATCACCATTTTTCAATGCCTGATAAAACAATGCCTGTTGAGAACAATCCCCGGGACCTCTGATGTCACGGGCCCACCCCACGGCACCTCTGGAAGTTTCCTGGGGGCTCCTCCAGCCTGAGGCGTGAGGGGACAGGAGCACCCACAGCACCGAGGACTGGGCCAGGCAAACCCAGAGGAGCCTGGGAAATGCTCAGCCACCACATCCTGGCTCCCTCTGAGCCCGGGTGCCTCAGCACAGCAAAGCGGCTGTGGTGTGTGTGGCCACAAAGATCGGGTCTTTGCCCGGGTCCCCGGCACAGCTCCGACAGCCTTTGGGATCTCCTGGTCGGAGTGCCCTTGTATCCAGAACAGACGCCTTTGCCACGCGGGTACGGTGATGCGATGGCCCTGGGTGGCCCTGGGTAGTGTCAGGACCGCTGCCGTCCCCTGCCCTCGGGGAAGGGCCGAGGCCAATCGCCAAGCACCGGTGACTTCATAGCCTTGCCTTTTGATGAAGACTCCAGAACAGCCCCCAGACCATGGGTCTGCAGAGGTTCCAGGTCAGTGAACACGCCAGGAGGTGCTGGGAGGGGGGGGGGCCGAGAGGGCATGAAGCCCCAGCACGCCCTCCCTTCCTTGCCCTGTGCATTTCTTAAAAAAAAAAAAAAAGGTATTTTTATTGATTTCAGAGATAGAGACAGGAACATCAACAATAAGAATCATCAATGGGCTGCCTCCTGCAGGCTCCCTGCTGGGGACGGAGCCTGCAGCGCCCCGGGGAAGAGGCCTTGTGCACTGACCGGGAGTCCAACAGTGGCCACTGAGCCACACGGGCTGGGCGCCCGGTGCGTTTCTTGCAGGTTTCGTCCTTTATAATAGACCGAGGATGCTAAGGAAAGGGCTTTACTGAGTCGTGTGACTTATTTCATGGCGTTTCCTAACCTCGGGTGGGGAGGTCGTGGGAATTCTCAAATGTGTCGTCTGCTGGCAGAGATGTGGGTAGCCTGGGCACCCCACGCGTGGCTGGTGTCCGAATTCGGGGCCGCCTATGGGCCGTCCTCGGGCGGACAGACCTGGCAGGCCGCCGACAGCCAGCCTTCGGGTGCCGCATCGACCAGCGTGGGGAAGTCACCGGGCCAGGGCTTGGAAGTTCTGCGTTTTCACCGCAGCCGGTTCGGCTGAGTGGACGGAAGGGTCCCGGGTTCGGTACGGGGCGCAGGCCCAGGCTGTGGGCTCCATCCCCAGTGGGGGGGGCGTGCAGGCGGCGACCGATCGGTGCTTCTCTTCGTCGATGTTTCTCTCCCGCTCCCGCTCCCTTCCTCTCGGAAACCAGTGAAAACGTATTTTAAAAACAAGTTTTGAACTTTCCGGTTGCACCTCGTCATGAGATGGAGGTCCGTCCTACAGACAACCCTCCGAGGGCAGCCCGCCCGTGGGAGGCCGCCATCCCGCCGCCGGTCAGGGCCGCCCACAGCGGCCGAGGCTGAGCCCGCAGGAACCGGCTTCCCCCGGACAACTGGGAGCTTGCTGCCGCCTCGGGGCGCTCGGGGCGCCGCCTGGTCCTGTTTCCGGCCGGATGGCAAGCCCAAGCCCCTTGAGCGAATCCTTCCGCCCCGAGCGGAGAGGGGCCCGGCCCCAGGGCTCGGACAAGGGTGGCCGCGGCGGGGAGTGAGGGGTCAGCGTCAACTCCAGGGGGGCGTCGATGGCCACAGGCGGGAGGCCGGCCGTCGTTGACCCGCGCTGGGCTCGGTGGACCCGGCGGAACACGTGGCTGCGCGGTCAGCTCGTCCCGCCCGTTCCGGGCGACCGAACAGCACATCGCGGGCGGGAACGCCGCGACGTCCCGGTGGGGCGCACGCAAGAGCCGTGACACTGCTGCGTCCCCCGAATTCGCGGGCTGGGCCGTGGGGACGCCGGCGGCCGGAAATGTCTGCAGCAAAGGGCCCAGAACCCCCAAACGCACACGCGAGACGCCTTCACGAGCTAGGCACCGCAAGATGGCGGCCGCGCGCTCCCGGCAGCCCCCGCGCGTGCGCCCTCGGCCGACCCGCCCGGCGCGAGCGGAAGTCGCGTGACCCCGGAAGTGGCCAGCCGTGCGCGCGCGGGCGGGGCGCGGACGTTCGTCATTTCGTGCGGGAGGGAGTGCGAGCGCGGCGCGGTCGAGCCTCCGGTGAGCGCCAGGGGCGGCGGCGCGGTGGCGGGGCGGGGGCGGCGGGGCGGGGGCCGCGCCTTGGTCCGTCCCGCCCGCCGTGGGGTCTGCGCTGGGCGGGGGCGGGGGGTGACAGCGGGCGGCGGCCCGGGCGCAGGGCGGGTCCCGGGCGCCGGGGGCTCCACGTGCGGGCGGGGGGCGCGGGCCCGCGGCCGGGCGGGTGCTGGCGTCTTTTGTGGTCGCCGCTCGTGCCCCGCGGCGCCCCCGCCCCGCCGGGGCGCGCGGGCGGGGACCAGGCCTGACGCCCCTCCCCTGGGGAAGGCGCGCCCGGCCCCTGATGGTCCCCGAGCTCCCTACCCCACCCCGCGCCCCGGCCCAGATTGCGGGCCCTGCCTGCGGAAGTGTGGGGCCGCGGCGTCGCGTCTGTAGGATCCTGTCGCCTGCGGCCGCGCTTGGTGGCGTTAGGGCGTGAGCCTTGTAGAGGGACCCCGAGGAAGGGGCCGGGGACCGGGAAGAGCGGGCGCCCATCACGCCTGCCCGGCAGGCACGCTCGCCCGGGGTGCCAGGCAGCCCTTTGTGGGATCTGGTAACGCGGGCAGGTCCGGGCCGCCAGGCTGGGGGAAGGCGTCGGTTACCTTGCCCAGGCAACCCGGCTGGGCCCTGACCCACCTTGCACAGGCTTGCCGGAGCCGAGGGGCTTTCCGACGCCCAAGGATTATGGGAAGGGCGGGAGGGATCGCAGCCTCGCCCGCTGCTCCTGCTGCAGCGCCGTTCCCAGCACAAACCCTCCCCACGGGGGAGAGCCCGGGCGGACACCTCGCGTTCCTCTGCGCTTCCCAGACCAACCTGTGGGCTCACCTGGCCCTGTTACCTGTGTGCTGCATAGAGGCCTGGCTCTGGGCTAGGATGGGGTCCAAGGGGCATTCCTGGCCCCGGGAAGCTCCCAGTCCCGCCGGAAGGGTCCCTTGTGGTGAGGGCCTGGGCAACTCAAAAAGAGCATCGGAACTGGAGGTGGCTCCCCAGGGCCTGGCCCGTGGGACGGGTTATTGCTGCTGCTTCCTGGAGCGAGGGGAGCAGGTGCAGGTCCCCGTTAGTCCTGGGAGGCATACTTAGGGTGGCGCTCCCTCGGTGTCCCCGCAGGTCCCCTGAGGTGAGTGCGGCCCCTCTGGGCCTCGGGAGCCTGTGTTGGGCCCTTGGATAAGCTCTGGCTGCAGCTGCCCTCCTGCTCCAGAAGGTGCCCCTTCCCCTTGGGCACGGGGGGGCGGGGGGCCTGGCCTGCAGAGGCCTCTCCAACACAGCCCACCCTTGGTGGCTGCGGGGCCTTGCCAAGGGCAGGAGGGGGACATGGTGGGTCCCTGCAGGCTGCCACAGTGCCCCCGCCCACAGGTGCCCAGATCCAGAGAGGTGAGATGGCCGAGCAGGAGCCCACCGCCGAGCAGCTGGCGCAGATCGCCGCCGAGAACGAGGAGGACGAGCACTCGGTCAACTACAAGCCCCCGGCCCAGAAGAGCATCCAGGAGATCCAGGAGCTGGACAAGGACGACGAGAGCCTGCGCAAGTACAAGGAGGCCCTGCTGGGCCGCGTGGCCGTGTCCGCCGACCCCAGCGTCCCCAACGTCGTGGTGACCCGCCTGACCCTGGTGTGCAGCACGGCCCCAGGCCCCCTGGAGCTGGACCTGACAGGTGGGTGGCACCTGGAGCTCCTGGCTGAGGGTGCCTCCTGCCATGTTTTCTGGGGGTCTGGCGCCCTCTGGTGGGGAACACAGGAAGTGCAGCCAAGTGACTGGTCCCCGGGGGCTTGGGCTTTGCGGGGGGGGCCTGGGTCCCTCTGGGGGGGTGGGAGGGGCAGTCACCGAGGGGCGTGCCCAGGGCAGTGGCTGCCCCTAGCTCAGCCTCCTAGAGCGCTGTCCTCCCACACAGGTGACCTGGAGAGCTTCAAGAAGCAGTCCTTTGTGCTGAAGGAAGGTGTGGAATATCGGATAAAGATCTCTTTCCGGGTAAGGCGGAGGCTCTGGAGTGGCCGGGCCAGGCTGGGGCTGGAGAGCCCGGCTGAGCCCCCCTGGGATCCCTCCCTGCAGGTGAACCGCGAGATCGTGTCTGGCATGAAGTACATCCAACACACATACCGGAAAGGCGTCAAGAGTGAGTGAGGGTGGACGCCGGGCCCCCGGGGAGGCGGCCGCTGTGGGAGGGGCAGAGCACGGGGCCCCAGGGTCTGGGCTCCGGAGGGGGTGAGAGAGGCAGTGTGTGCCCTCGCCCGCTCTGCCCTGACGCGCTCCCCTGCACCGCAGTTGACAAGACCGACTACATGGTGGGCAGCTACGGGCCCAGGGCCGAGGAGTACGAGTTCCTGACGCCCATGGAGGAGGCGCCCAAGGGCATGCTGGCGCGCGGCAGCTACAATATCAAGTCCCGCTTCACAGACGACGACAAGACTGACCACCTGTCCTGGGAGTGGAACCTCACCATCAAGAAGGAGTGGAAGGACTGAGCCTGGCCCGGGAGAGGGCAGGGCGGACGGATGGAGGGATGTGCGCCCCGCCCACCCCACCCCACCCCGACCCCATACCAAAGTGCTGACAGGGCCCTGCCCAGGCTACCACATCCCGTCTGCCTCCTGCCCACCTCAGCTCCGCCTCCTGGATAGTGTAGTGCCCGCTGCTTCCGCCTGTGCTGTGGGTGGGGCTCCGCAGCTCAGGCCCCTCCCCTCGGGCCCCTCCTGGGTCCCCACCTGTCCTCGCCCAACCCGAGGCCATGGCTTTCCCAAGGGAGTGGGGAGCTCAGTCCCCTGGCCTTTTCGGGTGTCTGTCTCCCCCTCGGGTGGGGTGGGGTGGGGTGGGGTGCACGATGCAGGGCCTTGGGCCAGCCATTCTTCCAGCTTCCGCTCCTCCCTGGTCAGTTCATCCATGTTGTCTGTAACCGTCTAACCATGATGCCTTAACATGTGGAACGTGTGCTGTGGGGCCGTCACTAACCTCTAACCCTGTGTCTGCATGAGCATGTGGTCTCCTCTTCCTGCCACCCCATCTGCAGTCCCCGTGGCCGGGAGGTGTGGACACGCCGCTGCTCCCCCAGCCAGGGCCTGGCCAGTGCCCCCGAACCCTCCCCCCCCCACCCCCCCCCGCCAGGGCTGAGGGGCAGCTCCTGGGCCTGGGGAAAAGCCAAATTGCCAAAACTGAAGTCGCTTCCAGCACCATCTGAGAGGCCGGGTGTCCTGACGCCTCTTCCCTCTGTGTCCCGTGGGCAGACCAGACCCAGAGTCCACGGCCCCACAGAGCCCTCGGACAAAGCCAGGGCTGAGCCTCACTCGCCCACCTGGGCCCGCCGGCCTGGATGGCGTGGCTGGCCTGTCAGTATTTATTGCCTCCATTTGTGCCGTCCTCTGGGGCCGCTGGCCTGCCACCTCTGCCCCCAGGCTCCATGCCACCATCCCAGGCCCTCCCGGACTCCGCCAGGACAGCTGTGGGACCAAGTGTGCAGCCGGAGCTGTCCCCGTGCCCCCTCCGAGCTCAGGCCGGCTGGAACGCACGGGAGCCTGTCCCTGCTTCTCTTCTGACCGGGAAATAAACTCCCCTAAGAACCTGTGTCTGCTGCTTGACTCGCCGGGAAGGAGGGTGCGGCCCATTCCTCTGCTGCCGAGAGCCAGGCGTGGCTGCCGCTGCCCTGCCCTAATGGAAGGCCTAAAGCCCTGCCTCGCCCTTTTGGCAGAGGTGCCCTGTGGGCGGTCCAGACCTGGAAACTGCCAGAAGGACCGAGGATCTCCATGGGGGCAGCTAGGTTGTGGCTCAGTGGCATGTCCTTGAGCTCCTGACACCCACTCCTGGCCTCGGAGGAAATGTCCCCAGAGAAGAGGAAGGAACCTCCTTGGAGACAGAGCTCCCCATGAGGCAGTACATGGGAACCAAGGGTGACGCCCAGGGAGTTGGGGGGCCTGAGGCTGGGGTGCCAGGGTAGAGGAAGGCAGGGCCAGGGGTCCAAAGGTGGATGGCGAGGGTGGAGACAGTGTCCCAGGGGAGCCCTCAAGGGCCACCAGTAACTCACACACACACCCAGCCCTGGGATGGGAAAGGGCAGATGGGTAACCCAAGCTCCAGATGGGGTCAGTTCCTCACACCCCTGTTGCTGGACTTGGGTTTTGAGACTGGCCCTCTCAGCCTGTTAAGGTGGTTCTGGCCTGGCCGGCGTGGCTCTGTGGTCGAGCATGGACCTATGAACCAGGAGGTCACGGTTCCATTCCAGGTCACGGTGCACGCTCAGGTTGCAGGCTCGGTCCCCAGTAGGGGGCGTGCAGGAGGCAGCCGATCAAGCATCCTCATGGATGTTTCCGTCTTCCTCTCTGAAGTCAATAAACACTTGGTTTTAAAGTGGTTGTGTCCCAGGCAGGGGGCAGGAGCTGCTGCTTCCTGGCCATGCCCTCCCCGCCTGCCACTCTTGCCAGTGCTTATCGGCAGGGGCCCTGCCAGCTGGGGTGGCCAGGAAATGCCCTCCTGTCCCACACGTCAGGGACCACATGTCCTTGCCAGGACGGCTCCCGAGACTGGCCACCTCCCCTCCCTACCAGGTTCCTGGGGGCCGGGCCCTGTGCTGGGTGACAAAAGGGTGCTCCCCACTTTGCCCGGCTCAGACACAGCACAGAGCAGCCCAGGAAGCAGCCTGGCCCCAGCTCTCAATTCCATGGGGCAAAGGCCCTCCGAGTCCTCTCGCAGCACCTGCCGCCCCAGCCCAGGGGGACGGGCTTGGGTGGGGGAGGCAGGGAGATTGTAGAGCCCAGGCCTTTCCCTCCGCCATCAGACTCAGGCACCTGGGAGCCAGGAGGCAACCCCTGGAGAGGCCGGGCCAGGGCGGCCTGTGCGGGCAGCAGCTCGGTTTACGGGCGCGGGGCCCCGTGAGGCTTCCTCGGGCCGGAGGCCTATTTTCGCGCTTGCATTTTCCCAGTTGCACATGTGACCTCGGACCCCGAGTGCCAAGTTGTACGGGCGCACGGCCAATAGCCAGGACTTTGTTCTGGCTCCTCCCCTGGTGAAAGGTCACACGAGGTGGCACCTACAGAACCTGCATGACGTGTCTCGGGTCCCAAGTCTAACCTGATCTTTCTGGGTGCACCCTGAACCCCTGTCCAACCTGGTGCTCCTGGGCCTGGCCTCCTTGCCCAGCCAGCCTGTGGTCCCCCTCCCCCGTCCACCTCATCCCCAGCCATCCTCCAAGCTTCTGCCTCCATGCCCACCCCAGGCGGACCCTCCTTCCCCTGAGGGCGTGCCCTCCTGCCCCACAGGTCGGTGACCACAGTCACCAGAGCCGGACCCTGGATGTGACCAGTCACCAGTCACTGTGACAAGAATCTCCAGTCCCAGCACTGTCCACCCTGCCATCGGGCCGTGTCAGTCCACCAGGCCACGCTGACCACAGCGCCTGCTTCCCGGCTCCGCTCCCACCTGGCACAGCCCTGTGTCCCCACTGCTGCTCAGCAGAGACGCTGCGGCCAGGAGATGTCCTTCTGCGTCGGGCGAGCACCTCCTGGGTGTCCACCAGCCTGCTGGTCACCCCTCGCCCCTTGGCACCCCAGCCCGGCTGCAGGTGGGAAGGGGTGTTTATTCTGAGGACCGTTTTGGAGAGCGGCATTTATCACAACCCTGAACCACTCAGTTCAGCCCGTATTTAACGGGCACTTTCTCTGGAGGACGCTCTGAAGCAGCAGTGCCGATCCAGAGAGATGCCACAGCCACGGGGCCGGCGGCCTTGACCTCCAAGGGCACCTCCAACTCCAGGCCAGGGCACGAGGGGGACACCAGCCTCCCCGAGGGCGAGGCCGGCAGAGCAGAGGTGCTCAGTGAACCTGGCTGTGTAGGGGCCTGAGTCAGCCTCACAGCTCCTTCACCCAGCTCCTGGCCAACCAGAGCCAGGGGGTCACAGGCCTCCCCCCAGCTTCTGAGAACCCCACTGTGCTGCTCCCCCATGGTCCGTGGGCAAGGCCAATGAGAGATAGGCAGAAGGCATCCAAACACCGAGACCCAGCCCCGGCCGGCGTGGCTCCGTGGCTGAGCGTCGACCTAGGAACCAGGAGGTCACAGTTTGATTCCGGGTCAGGGCATGTGCCCGGGATGTGGGCTCCATCACCGGTGTGGGGCGTGCAGGAGGCAGCCCATCAATGATTCTTTCTCACCACTGAGGTCGATGTTTCTTTTTTGTTAAATATATTTTATTGATTTCTTACAGAGAGGAAGGGAGAGGGAGAAAGTTAGAAACATCCATCAGCTGCCTCCTGTACACCCCCAACTGCTGGGGATATGCCCGCAACCCAGGTCCATGCCCTTGACCGGAATGGAACCCGGGACCCTTCAGTCCGCAGGCGGACGCTCTATCCACTGAGCCACACTGGTCAGGGCGAGGGTGATTTTTCCATCTCTCCCTCTCCCTTCCTCACTGAAATCAGCAAAAATACGTTAAGCAAACAAACAAAAAAACCCACCACGACCCATCCACGTCAGGCTCCGTTTGCACAGGACTGGGACGCGGCTGTGGGCGCCTGGGCTGCAGGGCAGTGGCCCTGTCAGCACCTGACTCAAGGTGTGCTCCTCAGCTGCAGCCGTGGAGGCTCAGACTCAACTGGAGTGGGTTCGACCGTAGCCAGCGGCCTGATCCTCATCTGGTCGCTCCCCCTTGGTCCCCAAGGTCACCTGGGTGCTCTGGGGCTACACTACCTCACACCATCACAAACTAACCCACGTGGTGGTGTCGAAGGTGCTTTCACTCTGTCCCCATCCGCTGAAAAGACTCACGCCCCAGTACTGAAGCATCTACGCTCCCAGGTGCCAGTATTGAGATGCTTCAGTACTGGGGCGTGAGTCCAGATGTGATAGAAATGCCCCTCATCTCAGGCCCCCAAATGCGGCCTGTAAAACGGGGCCATAGCAACGACAGAGAACCTGGGAGTTAGGGCGCAGCCACCGAGCAGCCCCCACCGGGGCCCAGAGGGCAGAGGGCACTGAACCGGGGCGGAGGCACATGCTCCATGCAGGAAGTTCCCGCTCCTGTCAAGTCACCCTGCGAAGCCCACTATCCCAGCTGGTATAGCCACCTCGGCCTGACCCTTGCTCCACTGGAGGTGGGGGAGGTGCGGAGAGGACCGGGCCCTGACCTTCAGGAACTGCTGTTCTCCCAGTGGAGGGAGTCCCGCGTAGATGAGAAAACACGCCTTGGGGAGCAACGTGTTAACAAATGCAAACTCTCAAGAAGCACGGGCCTCCTTTCGGCTTCCCCAATTTCTGAAATCAGGATGGTAGTCGGCGTGTACCCTGAATGTGGGAGTACAGGCCAAGTTATTAAGTTGATGATGAGTCTTAAAACGCCGTGGTGCCGGCGGCTCACAAATAAGGAAGCGACTGCAAATAAAGGGGAACGCTTCCGGGAGAAGAGGGGAGGGAGGGGGAGGAGGGGGAGAGCGGCGAGCGGGAGGCGGCAGGTCCCGCTACACTCGGCGTTGTGCTGCTTTAGGGTTTCCGGGAGCCACGTTAAAGAACACCAGTACGTTTAGCCCATAACATTCCAACCCGTCAGTATAGAGGGTGAAGGGAACAGCGTGCATCCCTTCCCCGCATCAGTCTCGGGTCTGGTGTGTTCCACTCGGGCCGTCGCGGGCGGGCGGGCAGCCTCGGGGGCAGCGGCGCCCACCTGTTGGGCCCGCGAGTCCGAAGGGAGCGGCGTGGGGCCGCGTTTTGCGGCTGCTCCGCAGCGTCCGGGATGCATGTGACAGTGGGACAGCTCCGGGGGGCCTGGCGCCGAGGGGAGGGGGCTCCTCCAGGCCCGCGGCCGGCTCCAGCCCTGTCGCACCGTCTGCGCGGGTCCCTGGCCCGTTTCCTCGTTTCTGCACCTTTAGGTGCACCCGCCCAGCCTCCCCTTCCTCCGCTTGCTCGGCGCAGGCTCCGCGCTGGTGCCTGAGGCGCTCGGCTCCCGGGACCAGATCCGGCAGCCCAACCCATGCCCCTTGCCGCCGAGCCCAGACGGCCCGAGCAGGCAACGCACGGGCCGCACGCGCGCAGGAAGTGGCGTCACTCCGCTTCCGGCCCGTCGAGCCGGGGGCGGGGCCAGTTACGGACACGCGATCCAGTAAGAAAGCAACACGAGGGGTTTCGGAGGCCCCGGCGCAGCTCCGCCCCTCGGCGGTCGGGGGACTCCACCCACTGCCACGTTCGACGGAGGAACGCGCGGGGTGCGCGCATCTCCTGGCCAATCAGAAGCCGCAGATCCCGGGCCTCCGCAGGTGGCAGCCATTCCAGAACCGGAGAAAGTGGTAGGGAAAGCCACCAATCACGAGTCGTCGGGGAGAAAGTTCTCCGCCAGGAGCCAATGAGAGGCCGGAGCAGAGTGCGAGCGCGAGCTCCTTGGCCAATCCCGGGCGACGGCGAAGGAACCCTCTGGAGCTCTTCCGAATCCGGGGCCGGTGATGGTGTCGACGTCCAATCCGAGCGCGGCAGGGGCGGGCCCCGGAGTACGTTGGCCAATAGAGGGTGGGCGCAGGCGGGCACGCGCGCGGCGACCGGATTTATAAGGACGAGGCGGGCAGCGCGCGTTCTCGTGGCCTCGCTGTCCGGCGGCGCCAACCGAAGCGCTGTCCCTGCTGCCGACATGCTGCGCCGCGCTCTGCTCTGCCTGGCCCTGGCCCTGGCCGTGCTGGCCCGCGCGGGCGCTGCGCCCGAGGAGGAGGACCACGTCCTGGTGCTCAACAAGGGCAACTTCGAGGAGGCGCTGGCGGCCCACAAGTACCTGCTGGTGGAGTTCTGTGAGTGCCTCCGGGCCTGCCGCCCCGCGGGGTGGGGACGGGCACGGGGATGGGGAGCTGGTGGCTCGCAGGAGGGGTGGGGGGGCGGATAGAGGGCCGGGCACCCGTCCCCAACCTCCCTTCCTGCCTCCCTCCACCTCGCAGCGGGTTGGGTCCTCGGGGCTATTTGCTTTGTGGACACCGACTCCCAGCCCCTTGGGAGGCTCAGCCTGGGCTGAAACCGCCCCGGACCTGCGGCCCATGCCCCTGGGCGCCAGTGCCCTGGGGACTCCCTCGTGCCCCGGCTGGACGCGGGCTGAGAGCCAGAACTGCTTGCATATCTGACATCTATCTCCATGGCAGGATCCCTCTCTTATTTTAAGGTTCCCAGGGTGGCCCGTGGGAGGTGCCCCAAATACAAAGCACTCAGGGTCCAGCCCCCCCCCTCCCCACATACCTGCTCCCCAGAATTTTAGAAAATGCAAAGGGATTCCAGCCCCTGTCCAGCCCGCGCCCCCTCCAGCCGGTGACAGCTCTCACCAGGACCCAAACCTGGTGTTTTGTGTGTTCACGCCCCGACTGTCTGGGCTGGAAACCTTAGGCCCCACACAGCTGCTAACCTGGGCTCAGACACAGGCTGGTTCCCACCGCCGTATAAAGACCCAGTGGCAAATCTGAGGCTCGGGCAGGTGTGCCCAGATGTGTATCACATCCCATATGTGTGATTAGGTCTTCCTGCGGGTGGCACTGGCTTCTTAGCTTCTCCGCATTCCCAGAGGGAAATTCCAGGGGCAGGCCTGCCCACTGCCCACCTGCACGTAATAGGAAGTCACTGACGGTTGAAACAGTTTGTCTTCCCGTGCCCAAGGGTGACAGAGCAGAGGGGGGTGGCGGTGGTTTGTCATTCGTGGCCTCTGTCCCCATATTGCCCAAGAGGACCACGCTATCAGCCCAGCCTTGTAAGTTCGGAGGGTTATCTCGGTGACCTGATAAGATATTCAGGGAGGGAGTGCCCAAGGAGGAGGGAGGCAGGGAGCCGGTCCAGTGCTTTTCAGCCTCTTGCTTTCCTTCCAGACGCCCCCTGGTGCGGCCACTGCAAGGCCCTGGCCCCCGAGTATGCCAGAGCGGCCGGGAAGCTGAAGGCCGAAGGCTCTGAGATCAGGCTGGCGAAGGTCGACGCCACGGAGGAGTCAGACCTGGCCCAGCAGTACGGCGTCCGCGGCTACCCCACCATCAAGTTCTTCAAGAACGGAGACACGGCTGCCCCCAGAGAGTACACAGGTGGGCCGGCCGCTCTGCCCTCGCTGCCCAGCGCGATTTGCCTGCCGTCCTGGGGGATAGCTGGGGCGGGGGGCGGTTCAGGATCCCGGAGGGAACCGGCCTTGGACTTGGTTCTAGTTCAGGAACTCTGGTCCTTGAAGAACCTCCCAGGTGGAAGGGGCGTCCTCGGGGTTGGATGGCAGGGAAGAGGGAGCGGCCAGGGCCGCGTTGGCGTCCACTGTGCCTGTGCTGAGCGCTGAGGGTCTTCGCTGGGAAGGGCTGAGTCACAGCTGTCGGGGCAGAACTCGAATTGGAGCCCAGCTCCAGCTCCGTCCGCCTCGCTGGCTGGGGCTGCTTGGGTGGGCTGGGCCCTTAGTCCGGGCAGCGCCTGTGACAAAAGGAGGCTCTCGCCCAGAGAACCGGTTCCGTGGCTCAGCCACAGCTCCTCTCCAGCACCCGCCTTGCAAATTCTGACACCCAGCTCCGGGCTGCTGCCTGCTGGTCCCGTGCTCACTTTTGGAGCAGGAAGTGCTTGTCCGGCTACCCTGCCCTCCCGAACCCTGGGTGTGTAGGCGGGCTGCTCCCCGTCCCCCTGTGACGGAGGAAAGTTGATCCTGGTTGTGAAAGTATTACAGACGTCCCGTATTTTCCTGGTTGGCCTCCACCCCGCCCGGGCAGGTCCTTCTAAACGTGAGGCTCCATGTTGGGCCCACGTTGCACCAGGTGGTTAGAGCTGTGAGGGGACAGTGTCCTGAGCTCAGTGTCAGGACCAGGAACCTTCCTTTTCCTTCTCTGCTCTGCGGCCCCCAAGTGACAGCCATCCTGCTGGTCCAGGGGCTGTGAGGGCGAGGACGCCTGGCCAGCCGGGCCAGGGAGCCAGGGTGGGGCTCAGCCCGTTTTTACAGGAAAACTGACATCGTGCTGACTTCAAGAAAAGTCCTAGTACCTCTCTAATTTTTAAAAAAATATATTGGTTTTTTACAGAGAGGAAGGGAAACAGTTAGAAACATCCATCAGCTGCCTCCTGCACAGCCCCCACTGGGGATGTGCCCGCAACCAAGGTGCATGCCCTTGACCGGAATCGAACCCGGGGCCCTTCAGTCCGCAGGCCGACGCTCTATCCACTGAGCCACACTGGTCAGGGCTGCGTCTCTAATTAAGACAAAGCCTGGAGTGAGGCCGCTGAGGGGAAAGTGTTTGTGTTTAATGACTGCAAACGCCAAGGGAAATTACAAAATGCAAAGGGAGGCTGTCCTGCTCAGGCCTCGGGGAGAGCTCGGCTGACGGGGCCTGGCCCGGTGGACCCTGCATGTGTGTGTTTTATGGGTGCAGCCGGCAGAGAGGCGGACGACATTGTGAACTGGCTGAAGAAGCGCACGGGCCCTGCGGCCACCACGTTGCCCGACGGAGCTGCGGCGGAGGCCCTGGTGGAGTCCAGCGAGGTGGCAGTCATCGGCTTCTTCAAGGTGCAGATTGGGGTTCGCCTCCGCGCCTGTCGTTGGAGGGGGCCTGGGCACTGCGGCCTGTCCGGCTGCCGAGCCGGGCGGGGGTCCTTGGTGAGGGGCCTGGGGCCACCTCTGGTTCTTGTCTCCAGGACGTGGAGTCGGACTTGGCCAAGCAGTTCCTGCTGGCAGCAGAGGCCGTGGACGACATCCCCTTCGGGATCACGTCCAGCGGTGACGTGTTTTCCAAGTACAAGCTGGACAAGGACGGGGTCGTCCTCTTTAAGAAGGTGAGCGGCCTGCGCAGCTCTGCCCGGTGGTGAGTGCTGCGCTGGGGGTACCTTCGGTTGCTGCTCCCCGAGAACCTTGCCCGGAGCCGCTGGCCTGCTGGGCGCCACTGGCCCGGCCTTCAGCCCTGTGTCCGCCCTGTGACAGCCGGCTGTCAGGAGGCGGAGCTGCCTGCAGGCTAGCTGTGTGCTGTGCGGAGACACAGCAGCAAGCTGGCGGGTGACCAGCTGAGTGGCGGAGTCCATTGTATCCACTCCAGTGCAACATTGTTTCCACTCCTAAACCCTCTTCCGCCCAGACGGACTCCGGGGTTAGCTTTTGGGGTTAGCCTTGGGGGAACCAGACGGACTCCGGGGTTAGCTTTTGGGGTTAGCCTTGGGGGAACCAGACGGACTCCGGGGTTAGCTTTTGGGGTTAGCCTTGGGGGAACCAGACGGACTCCAGAGTTAGCTTTTGGGGTTAGTCTTTGGGGAACCAGACGGACTCCAGGGTTAGCTTTTGGGGTTAGCCTTGGGGGAACCAGACGGACTCCAGGGTTAGCTTTTGGGGTTAGCCTTGGGGAGCGTGTTCCCCACCTGTGGGCATAGCCGGCTCCCACGGCCTCTTCCTGCTGCCCCTCCTGTGGGTGACGGGGCGCTGGTGTCGGAGCCACTGCCCTCCGTGGCTGGGACACGGCGGGGTCCATGTCTGCGAGGGACCGACGTGGCAAGGCAGTCTGCCTTTCATCTGAGCCAGGATGGTGGGACGGGGCCGGCCCAGCACCCCTGCCCTGGAACAGGACTGGGCCCGGACTGGGGCGGAGAGCACATGGCGGGGGGGGAGGCGGCTGTGAGGAGCCGAGAGGGCCGTGTCTTCAGGGCAGAGGCAGGACCGCTGTCGCGCTGTCAGAGAGGACGCAGGCGAGGCTTTGGGGTTCTGTGGCCCCTTCCTGGGCAGACCTCGGCCCTTACAGCCCCGTCTTCCCTGCTGGGGTCTCCTGAGGGGTCGATGGGTCGGTTGTCAGGGCAACCCTGCCAGGATTTGTGATTAGCATCCGATGGTCAGGAAAAACTCGCCTGGCGGGTGAGGCTGCGGGGGGAGCGGGGCGCCCTGCGTCTGGCCTGGCTGGCGGGTCGGAGCGCCCTGCGTCTGGCCTGGCGGGTCGGTTGAAGTTGCTGTGAGGCTGGAGACCTGCCCCGGCCGTTCCTTTTCTCCGAACCCTCCCCGAGGGCCCTTTCCCTTGATGGGGAGAGAGCGGGAGAGAGCGGGACACAGCCTGTGGGAGAAGCACATCGATTGGTTGCCTCTTGCACGAGCCCTGCCCAGGGCCCGGGCTGGGGAGGAGCCTGCAACTGAGGTACGTGCCCTTGACCGGAATCGAACCCGGGACCCTGTGGTCCGCAGGCTGGCACTCCACCCACTGAGCCACACCAGCAAGGGCTCTTCCCCATCCCTCGTGACCTCAGGGCGTCATTCTCACGCCGCCGGGTCCTGGGTTTTGGCGATTCTGTGCCCTTGAAGGTTAGAGCTACCTTTTCCGCAAAAATCGGTGCCAGCTGATGTTGGTGTCCACCTGGGGTCCGGTGCCAGCTAGGGGCGGTGGCCGCAGGGTCTGCTCTTGGCGCAGCTGTGGCAGCGGCCAGCGGAGCCTGGTGGGCCCATCGTCCCTGCTTCCTGGGCCCCTGGGTCACCCCAGACCCTCACGTGCGCCGGTCTTCCTGTCCCCCGGGACCGCCTGGCTGAGCCAGCTGCTTCCCCAGCGGGACTGGCCTGGATGATGGGGACGCAGCGGCACCGGTGCCGCTCAGCGTGAGTCCCGGCGGGTCACCATCGCGGCACGGACCGTGGGTCTGAGCTGAGCGTCTTTGTTCTTCCTGACGTTGGCGCTGTCTTTCTTTTTATTGTGGAGGCTGGGCATTGGGGCTGGCAGGGCCGCCTCTCCACCTCCTGTGGTGTCTGGCCTTTTGGGGTGCTGGCCGCCTGCAGCTGGCCCCGACCAAACGAGGCTGTTACCGAAGTAGGTGGTGAACAGAGTGTAATGCGGCCACGTCACCAGAAAGATTGTGGCTCAAGATTGTGTCAGGTGGCCCCTGATTGTGGCCGCCCAGCAGGACGTTGGGCAGACAATGCTCGCTGCCCAGAGCGGCCAGGAGGGGGGCCTGTTTGCCTCTAATTGGGCCTTGGCACTGCCCGGGGCGAGGACTGGCCTGCTGTGTGCCTGATGGGCCCGAGCTGTGAGCTGCTCCTATTTGTGCAGTGAGTCCTGGCCTTGGCTTCCTGCCTTGTTTACGTCCCCCCTTTTGTCCTCCACGGGTGCAGTTTTGGGGAAGGGAGAGCACTGGGCGTGGGAGCAGGACTGGGCCTAGCCCGTGCCCCTGGCGCCTGCCCCCCCTTGTGGTCGGCCTTGGGGGTGGGAGTGCCGCCTGCTTTTCTGGAGGCACTTGGAGGAAGCGCAGGGACAGGAGCAGCACGAGAGGTCTGGGGTCCCTCCCCAGTCGCTGAGAGCTCAGGGCAGCGACACCCCCCACCCCGCACCCCGCACCCCACCCCGGCTAGCTGGACGCGCAGGCACAGGACTGTCAGGTGGCGCCTGGACTTGTCTGAATGTAAATTCTCACCACATTTTAGTGCTGAGAGCCCCGTCTTAGGTTTCCCTTTAACGCCTGCCTGAACAGGGCTGAACAGGGCTGGTTTGCCTTCAGGGGCTGTGAAGGCGCTGCAGTGTCACAGGTCCTGCCCCCTCCCCCCAAGCAGGAGACACCTGACCCCTGCTGACACCGGAATGGGATGAGGAAGTCGCCTCGGGTGTGGTCGCAGGGTCACAGGGTCGCAGGCTCCAGGCCCCAGGCCCCTGGTGCGGCTGTGCTGGCTTCCTGGGAGCCCACGGGGCGTCTGGGCAGCTGGTCCCTGCCGCTCCACCGGCTTTGCCACCGGCTTTGCGTGGTGGAGCTGAGCCGGCTGGGACGTGGGTGTGCATGGAGCCCTCGGTGCTCAGGCCTCCTGTGTCCGCAGTTCGACGAGGGCCGGAACGACTTCGAGGGGGAGGTCACCAAGGAGAAGCTGCTGGACTTCATCAAGCACAACCAGCTGCCGCTGGTCATCGAGTTCACCGAGCAGGTGCGGCTCCCGCCGGGCCGTGCGGGTGGGGGCACCCAGGACCCACGGAGAGTCCCCACTGCTGCCCAGGCGTCGGGGCCGTTGAGGCTGCCCCTGCCAGAGCTGAGCTCGGGGCTGAGGCCGGTAACTGTGTTTGTGACAGACGGCCCCGAAGATCTTCGGGGGCGAGATCAAGACGCACATCCTGCTGTTCCTGCCCAAGAGTGTGGCCGACTACGAGGGCAAGCTGAGCAACTTCAAGAAGGCCGCCCAGGGCTTCAAGGGCAAGGTGCGCGCGCCCGGGTCGGCCTGGGGAGGGAGCCGCCCACCCACGTCCCCACCCCGCTCACGATGCCTTTTCTCCCAAGATCCTGTTCATCTTCATCGACAGCGACCACACCGACAACCAGCGCATCCTCGAGTTCTTCGGCCTCAAGAAGGAGGAGTGCCCGGCCGTGCGCCTCATCACGCTGGAGGAGGAGATGACCAAGTACAAGCCCGAGTCCGACGAGCTGACGGCGGAGAAGATCGCCGATTTCTGCCACCGCTTCCTGGAGGGCAAGGTCAAGGTGGGCGCCGGCGGCTGGCGGCCTCGCGCATCGGGGGCAGCGGCATGCTCCTGGGGTCCCGAGGGCGGGCCCCGGACAACGTAAGGGTGGCCGTTCTTGTTCCCCTGCGTGGGGAGCAGCCCTCTTGGGCGCAGAGACCCTGACCTGCCCGCCCGCCCGCCCTCCAGCCTCACCTGATGAGCCAGGAGCTGCCGGAGGACTGGGACAAGCAGCCGGTGAAGGTGCTGGTGGGGAAGAACTTCGAGGAGGTGGCTTTCGACGAGAAGAAGAACGTGTTCGTGGAGTTCTGTGAGTGAAGCCCCTCCTGGCCTGTGGCTCCCTGGGGTTGGCGGGGCACGGCCTCTGGGCCCAGCAGGACTCAGCGCCGCTGGCTTGCAGATGCCCCGTGGTGTGGTCACTGCAAGCAGCTGGCGCCCATCTGGGATAAGCTGGGGGAGACGTACAAGGACCACGAGAACATCGTCATCGCCAAGATGGACTCGACGGCCAACGAGGTGGAGGCCGTCAAAGTGCACAGCTTCCCGACGCTGAAGTTCTTCCCGGCCAGCGCGGACCGGACGGTGCGCCGCGGGCAGGCGGGGCGGCGGGGCCCTGGGAAAGCAAGCTGGGCCTCCCTCCCCAGGGAGAGGGCCCGCCCGCCCGGGTCTGCTTCTCACCCCTGCCCATTACAGGTCATTGACTACAACGGGGAGCGGACGCTGGACGGCTTTAAGAAGTTCTTGGAGAGCGGCGGCCAGGACGGGGCAGGGGACGACGACGTAAGTGGTTGCCTGCGGGGCTGCGGCCCCACGGCCTGCGGGCCAATGGACACGTGCTTCCTGGCTGGTGCCGGAGCTGTGCGCCGGGGCCGGGCCAGGCGGCTGCAGGCAAGCTCTGCCTCTCGCAGGCTTCCCTGGCGGCCAGCACCCGCATGGGCAGCAGGGGACGCTCTGAACACCGGCCTTGCTTATGAAGTCTGCCTGCTTGTTCCGTGTGGTCCCTGCTGACTGGGGCTCCAAAGGGCTTCCCCAGACCGCTGGCCCAGGCGCCCTGGGCCAGCCGTGCTCAGCCCTGCAGAGGGGATGCCATTAGAGTTGGTTCCCCAGGTCTCAGCCCCAGGCCAAGAGGGTGTGGCGGGCTGGAGGCTGCTGTCTGGCAGGGAGAGGGCGCGTGGTCCGGCCAGGGGAAGTGGGGCAGGGGAGCTGGGTTGTCTGGGGCTGGGACCTGGCTCCTCAGAGGGCAGGTGGCCGCCCTACTTGAGCCTTGACCTTCTGGCCTCCCTCCCCCTCCCTCGCCCAGGACCTGGAAGACCTGGAGGAGGCAGAGGAGCCAGACCTGGAGGAGGACGATGACCAGAAAGCTGTGAAGGACGAGCTGTGAGGTGGAAGCAGCCCGGCACCCCAACGCCCCTCAGGCTGCTCCCCAGCAGCCAGCCTCCGGGCTGCGCGCCCTCCCGGGAGGACTGAGCACCCATCGGAAATGCAGGGAACTTTCTGAAGCCACACTTCACGCTGACACTCGTGTACATTTAAGCCCGTCCTCTGCTTCATCTTGGGCAGGGCTTGTCTCCAGGCCAGCCCTCTGGGGCCTTTTTTAATGTCTGATGTACTTTTTTGTACACGGGCTTGACCTGAGCGCTCGCTAAAATGTTTTGGAATCTCACGCTGGCGATGTCAGCTGCCTGTTAGGTTCATGCGATCACTAGCATGGTTGGTCTGTGGGATTTTTAGGCATTTTGGGTCGGCGGTTTCGGTCCCACCCTGGCCAGGCCGCCCTGGAGACAGGTGTCCCCTGTGGGGGGCGGGCCAGGCTGATGGTCCTTCACCTGGCAGTGCTGTGGGGACTGTGAGGTTCCCACGCTGCCGGGTCAACAGAGACATCCGGTCTCTCGCAGGGGCTCCCCAAGACGGAGGGCGGTGGGCACCCTGGGCCAGCACAGACCCCCCACGCCCCCCAGAGCAGCACCCAGCTGGTCTCATCCTGGCCTGGCCCGCGCTGCCCAGAACCTGGCCTCTGATCCCCCAGGGACAGCGCGGAAGGGTCCCGTTCTTCCAGGCGTTTCTACCACAACATTGGAGCTGAACACATTGGCCAAATAAAGTTGAGATTTTACTGCCTGCCTCTGCGTGACCTCCGGGCCAGGGATGGGGGCTGGGTCCTGACTGGAGAGAAGGCGGCTTGGGGGGCATGGACACCTCTCAGAGCTCATGCAGGCGTAGCACACGGGAGTCCTCGTCCTCACGTCCGTCTCCAGCCTCACACACACAGGTCCCCAGGTGGAGGGCGGGGTGGCCGGCGCTCTCCCTGGGCAGCTATTGTCAACCTAGGACACGTGGCGGGTCGGTGAGGAGGCGTGTGGGCCTCCGAAGGGGCCAAGTGACAGCCCAGCCCAGCTGTCAGGATGCCGTGACTTCCAGGAGCTCAGTTTGTAGTGTGCACAGACGTGACGGTCATCCGCTGCCATGGGCTGAGGGCCCTTCTGAGCCGGGGTCAGGGCACCCCAGGCCTGCAGTGCCTGCCTGGGTTCAGCTGGGCATCCTTGACCCCTGACCCAGGTGCGGCAAAGGGCCCCCCACTCCTCGGAGGGGGAATGCCGGTCCAGGACAGTAACGTGGAGCCCGCCTCCACTTGCTCCCAGTGGGAAGTGTGCGCCTTCCGACCCCCAGTTCCCGCTCCAGGCTCGGGCTGGTGGGGCTTCCAGGTGCTGGCGTCACAGCCGCAGACGTGACTCGGGACTTGCCGTGAACGTGGTTCTGGTCACGGCGCGGGGGGAGTCTGCAGTCCTTTCCATCACACACCCTCTCCTGGCAGGAGACCCTGTGCCTGCCCTGCCCTGTGGTGCCAGCAGCCGCATCCAGGCCCTGACACCCCAGGGTGGCTCCTGCCTCTGACCAGAGTGAGTGTGTGCCGGGCAGTGTGACCGGGGTGAGCTCTGGCGGCACTGGGCGGCCAGCCTGTCCCTGTAACCGGGGTCTGGGCCCCTCCATCCAGCTCAGCGGCCGGGTGCCCTGGCTCCAGGTGGCCTATGCCAGGGCTGCTGTCCAGCCAGTCCTCCCAGTGTTCACATGTGGTGCCCATCCTGCCAACACAGCCAGACCTTCCTGGTGCAGGTCAGTACCCTGGGGGAGGTCGCCGTGAAGGCAGCTCTGCCCAGAACCTGAGCGATTCCGTAGCACCGGGGGCTCCGGGCTCAGCCACAGGTGGGCTGTGCTCAGTCCTGCGCTCCTGCCCGGTGACCCTGCCGTGCCCCTGGGACCAGCCCAGAGGCAGAGGCCCTGCCATCACCATCACGTGCTCCAGGCGAGTCACCAACCCTACCCGTCCCCTCTGCAGACACAGCTGGCGAGAGCGTCACTGGGCCTGCATTGCTGGGAGTGGCGAGTGGAGCCCAGGGCCTGGCAGGGCTCACGGATTAGCGGGTGACGCCCCAGGACAGTTAGGCTTAACAGCCTGGATGCTCCAGTCTCTCCCCACTTCCTCCTACTTCCCTCCCTCTCCCCATCTCCTTTCTCCAGGTGATCAGAAGCCACTGTGTCGACCTAGGAAGCACGAGGTCACGGTTCGATTCCCGGTCAGGGCACAAGCCCAGATTGTGGGCTCCATCCCCAGTAGGGGGCGTGCAGGAGGCAGCCGGTGCATGATTCTCTCACCTTGATGTTTCTATCTGTCCCTCTCCCTCTCTCAAATCAATAAAAATAGGTTTTAAAGAAAGAAAAATAATACTGTTCTTTATTTTAAAGCAGCAGCAGCCACAGGCCTGGACCCCGAGCCCGCAGCTGCTGGGTGGGCAGCAGGCCCTCTGGCCTCAGAGGCCGCGCCTGTGGCCCGGGGCTCCTTAACGCTTTTCCAAGCAAGCTCTTTGCATGGTGGGTTTTCCTCCGCGTCAGTCCCCTGGTGGCAGAAACGCGAAGTCACGCCAAGCAGGTCGCTGCACCAGCGCCAGGGGCGTGGAAGGGCCGGGCAGAGCCGCCTAAACCCAGGCCTGGTCCTGGCGAGGCTGCGGGACACGCAGGCTGAGCCACGGGGCAGGTAGATGGCTCGCAGCAGCTCCCGACGGCCGTTCCCCAAGGTGCCAGCTCAGGCCCCGCCCGTGACTATCATTTGGGGGGCTGTTGTGACTGGGGAGTCTTTGGCCCAAATCCCTTCTCTGGTCCTAAAAGCAGACACCACCCCCCTCCCCGCCAGCTCTCAGCTTGTCATCAGCAGACAGACCCCCAGACGGGAGGAACAGGGTCCCGGGAGGAGGAGTCCCCGACACAGCCCCCTGCTGGCTCGCCCAGCCGGCCCTGGTCCCTCCGGGGAGGGCGTGCCTTGGTGACAGCTTCACCCCATCTTTCACCTGATCCTCCGAGCGGGGACAGCGGACAGAACTTTCCACAACATCAGAAACGGTATCTCCACATCAAAGGAAAGTTCTCATCGCTAGGCTTCGTGTAAAGAAGCCAGAAGAAACTGTACCTGGCTCCTCCCCAGCCACCGGGGGTGAGACCACCCAGCGGCCCTCGGGGCCCTGAGGCGCAGACACAGGGACTCTGGGCCTCACCCTCGGTCGGGCCCTGCAGGGAGGGCGGGGTTGGGGGTGGGGGACCCCCAGGGAGGGCGGTCCAGCACCGCTTCTCTGCAGCGTTTGTTTGGCGCAAGGCTCTGCTCCCAGAGGGTGTTACATAGGAGGGCAGCAACAGCAGGTTACACTGCCAGCCGCCATCCCTACCAGGCAGAGCCCGAGGGAGGGTATGAGGTAATGCTAAGAAGACAGATCAGCCCCCGCTGGTGTGGCTCCGTGGCTAGAGCGTCAGTCTGCAAGCGGAAGGGTCCTGGGTTTGATTCCCGGTCAGGGCCCAGGACCGGGGGGCGGGCTCCATCCCCAGTGTGGGGCGTGCAGGAGGCAGCCGGTCCACGATTCTCATCATGGATGTCTCTCTCTCCCCCTCTCCCTTCCTCTCTGACATGAAGTTTTTAAAAAGAACAACATAGCCAGCGTCAGGTGTGCGGGCTGCCCTGGTCCCGCGGCCCCCCCCCCCTGGCCACCCCCCCCCCCCCGCGCAGCTGCTGCTGCTGCTGCGCATGTCCTCCCCATCTGCTCCTGGCTCCTCTCAGCCCTGAGCCTCCGTCCCCCTCAGTCCTCGGCTGCTGAGGTGAAGGCAGGTGCCCCGGCCCGGCCGCTGGGTCGTCTTTTAAAAAAAATGTTTATTGGGGATGGAGCCCGCAACCTGGCATGTGCCCTGACCGGGAATCAAACCGTGTCCTCCTGATTCACAGGTCGACGCTCAGCCACTGAGCCACGCCGGCCGGGCTGGCATTTAGGTTCTAACCCAGGAGGTTCCCAAGCGCGAGGGCAGTGCCATCGAGGCCCATGTTTTGGTAAAAGTGCCAAGAGTGACGCAGCCGCCATGGAAGGTGACGTGAGGGGACAGGGAGGGCGAGGGTCAGGCTGGGCCTTCCCGGGCGGGGCCCTGCGCTTCCTCAGACACGGGCAGCCCCAGCTCTGTGGGAGGTGGAGCCAGCCTCACCTCCTCAAGTCCAGGCCGGGCCCCTGACGCCCGGCGCCTGCCCTACAGGCCTTGTCCTTGCGGTGCCCTCTGGAAGGCACCTTCCGGGCCCCGTGGTGGAGCTGGGTGCGAGGGCCAGGAAGGATCTGACCCCTTTGGCCGGGCACAGCGACAGGTGGGCTGAAAGACGAGCCCGTGAACTCGATCTGTGCGGATCTGAGCGCGGGGTGGCCAGCGGCTCGATTTCAGCTCTCACGGGGCGAGCATGACCGCGCAGCTTTATATAGCTCCGCGGGCCCGTATAAGCGGGAGGTGCCCTTGTAGAGGGAGCACCGGAGCATCCATCGCTGTCTGGCCGGAAGCCCCCCGTCCTCGGCTCGGAGACCCTGCCCGCTGGGCTGGGCGCACGCCTCCCCTGATCGGTAAGGCGCCCACAGGGGCGGCCACCCCGCTGCCCGCAGGATGCCCAGCAGGACGGTCCGCTATGAGGGCTACAGCCCTCGGCTGCGGCGCAGGCGGATGCTGGCCCAGCGCAGCGTGCGCTTCCCCAACGATGTCCTGTTCCTGGACCACATCCGCCAGGGTGACCTGGAGCAGGTGGGGCGCTTCATCCGGGCTCGCAAAGTGGCCCTGGACACCCTCTACCCCTCAGGTGAGCGCCTGCAGGGCCAGCCGAGGTCTGTGGGCGGCAGGGGGTGGCCTCAGCCCTCACCCCCTCTGTCCTGTCCCGTCCCGCCCAGGCCTGGCAGCCCTGCACGAAGCAGTCCTGTCTGGGAACCTGGAGTGTGTGAAGCTGCTGGTCAAATACGGGGCAGACATCCACCAGCGCGACGAGACGGGCTGGACGCCCCTGCACATCGCCTGCAGCGACGGCTACCCCGACATCGCCAGGTGAGGGGGCCGAGCTTTCTCCCCGCACCCCAGTCCCGGCCTCAAGCAGCCTCCAGGAGGTGTCCCCCAAAGCTGCCCTGGCGGTGCAGCTAAGGGCCCTCGGGGCCGCTGGCATCGCCTCTGCCCCGTGCCCTCGGAGCAGACGGGAAGCCAGTGGTAGTTCCCAAAGGGGCCGGTTCTCGCCCCTCAGCGCACCACGAACATGAAGGCAGGCGGGTCCCGGCTCCAGCTGGGCCCTGGGCTGGCGGCACGTCCCCCAGCCTCTCCCGCTGCAACCAGGCCGCCCTGTGCGCAGGTACCTCCTCTCCCGGGGAGCGGACAGGGAGGCGGCCAACGACGACGGCGACCTGCCCGCCGACCTCATCGACCCCGACTTCAAGGACTTGGTGGAGCTCTTCCAGGGCACCGGGATGGGCTGAGCCGGCCCCGCCCGCGCCCACGCGCCTCTGGCCTGGCTTTTTCTCCAGGTGCATTTTGTATTGTGACACTTTGTACTTTTTCAATAAACATGACTCCTGAGCCCGTGGTGCTGCCTTCCTTTCCGGGGACTCGGCGTGCAGCGCGCCCCGCGCCGGGGTCACGTGGGCCGGCTCCTGCGCTGCGCGTGCGCGGCGCGTCACTTCCGGCCGGGCCCAGCTGGCGGCGGCGGCGGCGGCGGCGGCGGGCGGCGGCGGGCGGTGGCGAGGTGAGGCGGCAGCGGGGGCGGAGCGGCTGCGGCCGGGACCCGCCCTGGTGCGGCGGCCACGAGGGCTGGGCAGGGCCCGGGCGGGTCGCGGAGGCCCGTGCGCCCCACCCCCCCCCGCCCCGCGCGGCCCCGCTTGGGGTGCCCCGGCCGGGGCGCGGGAGGAGGGGGCGTGGGGACGTGGCGCCCGGGCCGCCTTTCGGCCTCGAAGCTGCCGCCGCCGAGCGGGACCGAGGTCCCGTCTCCCATTGAAAGGGACCCTCCCCGAGGGCGGCCCCTCCGCAGCCTCCCTACCCCGGTGTCCGTTGGCCCTACCCCTCCCTGCGGGGCCGGGGGCGTGCGGGGCCGGTGCGGGCGCCCAGGGGTGCGTCCTGGCCCGCCCCGCCCTCGGGGGCTCGCGGGGCGGCGGGAGCGGATGCGCACGGGGTGGGGGCCTAGGGAGTCGTCCTTCCAGTTACAGAAGCCACAGCTCAGCTTGTGGTCGCAAAACCTCCAGGTCGCACGGTGCACAGGCAGGCCCCCCCGCCTGTCCCGAAGGAGACTCCACGCACGGGCAGGTGGCCTTCACCTGGACCCCAGGATGAGGACAGGAGTTCGGGGCGGAGGGCACAGCAGAGCAAAGGCCCGAGAGGCCGGTGGGCGGCCCGAGGGTGCAGAGGGCTGAGCGAGTTGCGGGACGGGGAGGAGGGGCAGGCCGAGGTCTTTATCTGGGGCGGGGCCGGGGGGGGGGCGTTGAAGGGACGGCGGATTTCCAGGTGATGGGGAAGAGGATGCACAGGCCCAAGTTAGTTCCCGGGGAGGGAAGCTGCTGTGGCCACTCAGGAAGGGTGCCCTGTGTTGGAGGCCTTGCCCCAGGGTGATGGACAGGCAGCCCCTTTGGGGGTCTAGGTCAGCAGTGACCTGCAGGCGCTGCTGGGGGGTGCGCCCTTTTCTCATTGGCTGGAACGGGCCGGCGGGAGCCCCAAACACACAGAATGACAGGAAAGCGGAAGGGATCTCAGAAAGTGGGCTTCTGGGCAATGCCGAAGGGACACGGGAGGAGCAGCAGCCGCGTTGCGGGTTCTGGGAATTCCCGCTGTCACTGTTCTGGACCGCAGATACCAGATACCGTCTCCCGCCCTGCGGATGTCTGTGTGCGGGGAAAGGGCTTGAGACGGGGGTCAGAGGCCAGGCTGTGGGCCCCTCGCCTCTCCCCGGCCGTCTCTGGAGCCCGTGGTTCCCAGGGAAGAGTAAGGTACGGCGTGTGCAGGCTCCCTCCACGCGCCTGCGCAGGGCCATCTGGATGTCAGGGCGCCCAGGAACCTTCCGGGAGGCAGGCGGGCCCTAGGGTGTTGAGCCCAGCTGAACCGCGGCCCTGGCTGCCGTGGCCCTGGAGGCCCAGAGGTTGGGGTTCAGACCCTACTCTGCTGGGTAGCAGGCTGCTCGATCCACCAGGCCTCCAAAGAGAGGGTTGTCGGGACGTGGCTTTCCGACCCGGCGTGGGACGTGAGGTGCGGGTACAGGTCTGCGTGGCCAGGGGCACTGCCGTTCTCCACAGCGCCCTGTATTTCTCTGGGTCTCCGCCTCCTCGGAGTGGGTCGGGCCTGTCGGGTTGCCCAGAACCGCCCCGGTTCACGCCTCGCCGTCAGCAGCATCTCTCTCACTCTCAGAAGTGACCCGATGGGCGGTACATTCCTCCCACCGCGGCCCTGTCCGTCCTCATGTCGGATACTCAGCCCCGGAGATCTCCTTTGAGGTGGTGGCTTCCCGCAGCTGTGCTTGGATCCCGGCCGAGCAGGAGGGCCCGGTGAGCACCTTGGGGGCCGCTGGGGCTCAGATGACACTGAGGCCCCGAGAGAGAAGGGACCGGCCCAGGGGCAGCTGGATGGGTGGCCGTCTGCCACCAAGGGGCTCTGGACTCCGCGGTGTATCCAGGGCGCTTGGGCTAGTCAAGGCCTCCAGAGTGTGGGGGTGGGGACGTGTGTTTCTCCGTGCCGATGGCAGGCGGCAGGGGTGGCTCTGTGGCAAAGACTGTGTTTGGGGGGTGGGCCAGGGATGCTGAGCCCTCGAGGAGTGTTGCCCTGGGTTGGGAAGAGTAGGCAGACGGGGACCTGGCGGTGCCCCGCAGCCCAGCTCGGAGCTGCCCGTACCTGGGGAGGCCTCAGGGTTGACAGCACGCTGTACGAGATGGCGCCTTGAGCTCAAGGCTTGAAGTAACGTGTCCAACGGTCCTTGTGAGTGAGGCTCTCGGCAGGGCAGGGCCCACGAAAGTCCTGGCGAGAAGGACCGGCGGGGGCTGAGCTGAGGGAGGCGTGGCAGGACTCGCACTCAGAGGTTCCTCGCTGGGAAGCCGGTTGGTGGGACAGAGCCATTCAAGGCAGGCCCTGGGGTGTGCCCCCCCCTTGAGAGGAGGCGGGCAGTGGCTCCTTTGAAAATGTCATGTGATTTGTCTTCACATCTGGAGGCGAGAACCCGCGGAGTGTCTGGCTCCTGGGAGAGAGCTTCTCAGGTCCTCTGACCAGACCCCTCGGGACGGCGCGGACGCTCGGTGACAAGGCACAGCCCTGGGCCGGGAGCTGGTGCCACCCCAACCCGGGCCTGGTCTGGTCAGGGAGTCCAGCCTGTGGTGGGCCCCCAACGTCAAGACCAAGCATCTGGGGGCCGGGGGCCCAGCCCAGCCAGGCCTGGGACGCAGAGACGAAGGGGAGCAGGGGGGAGCCAGGCTGTGACCAGAGGCCGAGGCCGAGCTGCACTGGGCGGAGAGGTGGAAGCTGGCCAGGCTCTGGACAGGTGGCTGGCCAGGTGGAAGGGGCCAGACTTCAGGGGGCCGAGGGCCAGGAGGAGAGGAGGTGAGGGCCTGGCCAGGGTGGGCAGTGTGGGCATCCTGCTGGTACCTCCATCCTGTTGTGTAATTGGAGCTCCCCCTCTGCTCCCGGCCACAGCCCCTTGGGGAGGGTCCCTGGGCACCCCCCTGTGCCCGGGCCCTGCGCAGGAACGCGGGCTGGAGACCCTGCCTGGAGGGGTGCAGGGCCGGCCCCCTGGGCCTCCTGGAGGCTGGTTTTGGGCATTTTTGTTCTTAACTTGGCCTGTGGGCGCCTGCTTCCCTGCACAGGCGTTTGAGCATGGCTGAGTGAGCTGGGGAGGACACACCACCCACCCACCCTCCAGGCCTCCAGGAGGGGCTGTGGCTCACCCTCTGGGCAGTCCGAGGGCCCCTGGGATCCAGGGTGAGTGGGGAGGCTCTTTGCTCAAAGCCCCCTCCCAGGGCTCCCCAGCCAGCACCTGGGGTCGCCCTGTTCCGGGCGAGGACTGGCCTGGGACCAGCCTGTGCAGCCAGTGCCCTCACCCTGCAGTGTGCCCAGCTGGCCAGGTTGAGAGTGAGCCTAAAAATAGCCTCGCACCCAGGGCTCTGAGGTCCCCTGGGCAGAGCGCAGGTAGAAACAGGCCGAGCTCCAGGGTCTTGGTCACTGGGTCAGGCCCCAGACTGGCAGCTTCCTCCTGGCTCACACCCCTCCCCCACCCCCGCCCCGCCCTGCTGGCTTCGTCCCCAGCACCAGCTCACTCACCCCAGCCTCCGGGACCAGCAGCTGGGCGGGTCCTGGGCAGGTTCTGTGCAGCCATTGGGCTCCTCACCCCTGGCCCTGCTCACAGATGGGAAACTGAGGCTCGCGGGAACAGCACGCCAGGCCTCGCAGGTGCGGGTCCGCTGGAGAGTCGCTCTGTGGTTCTGGAAATGGGTGTCAGCGCCGCTGGCACCATCCGTACCACCCGACTTGGGAAGGGCTCCCGGGCAGCCTATCTGGGCGCTGGGACTCCCACCAGTTGGGCCTGCTGCATCCCCAGCCCAGATGGTGGTGGACCCCACCCTCGGGGTCCCCCCAGCAGTGAGGCCAGAGCCGTCGGTTGTCAGCTCAGAGGGAGGAAGGCGGCATCCCGCGCCCACCCCCCTCCGAGGCCCCGGGAGGGTGACCTGCTCTGTGCCGGGTTTCCCTGCAGGCTGAGGGTCCGGCGCCCAGCGGGAGGACCAGACCCCAGCGATGACCAGGTGGGTTTTGGGCCTGAGCAGCCTCCGTCCGTCCTGGGGGAAGGGGAGTGGGGTCCCCACGCTCCTCACAAGCCGGGTTCCCCCAGCTCCCCCGTCTCCAGAGTCGTCTTCAACGGCAAGAGGAACAGCAGCCCCCGCTCTCCCCCCAACAGCAGTGAGATCTTCACCCCGGCCCACGAGGAGAATGTGCGCTTCATTTACGAAGGTACCGGTGCCCACCTGGCCCCCACTCCCCCAGCCTTCGGGACCCAGGCAGGCGGGGTGATGGGGTCTGTCTGGGGAGAGCAGGTTCTTGTAATGGGGGCCGGTCAGCACTTGGGGTTCCCAGTGGGCACTGCCCCCAGAAGAGGCAGTGTTTGTAGCTAGTGGGGTGGGGGTGGGGGAGGGCTGTGGAAGACAGATGTGCACTCTAGGGGAACCCAGTGGTGTCCCAAAAGTGGGGGCTGTGTGCCTGGAGGGGTGAGCACTGCACCCCAATGGATCACAGGAGCCTCTGGGACCACAGCCCTGGTCAAACATAGCAGGATGAGGGGACCAGCCTGCTAGGGGAGCCGGGCAGGGGGTGCACTGGGAATGACTTCAGGTGCAGAGCCAGCCAGTCTGGGGGCCACATGCTGTGAGTGGGGAGATGGTGGGGCCTGGGAGGGGCTGTGAGGGCGCCCTGAGGGGGAGGGGTGCTCTCCTGGCGGGACGCTGCCCAGTGGGCCCGACCTCTGACTGCTTCGCCATCCTTAGCCTGGCAGGGCGTGGAGCGGGACCTTCGCAGCCAGATCTCCGGCACCGAGAGGGGCCTGGTGGAGGAGTATGTGGAGAAGGTCCCTAACCCCAGCCTGAAGAGTGAGTGGGCGGGGCTAGCGGGGGCGGGGCCAGCCTGGAGAGGGAGGGGGCGGGGCCTGGCGGAGAAGGTCCCTAACCCCAGCCTGAAGAGTGAGTGGGCGGGGCTAGCGGGGGCGGAGCCAGCCTGGAGAGGGAGGGGGCGGGGCCTGGCCTAGAAGGTCCCTAACCAGCCTGAAGAGTGAGTGGGCGGGGCTAGCGGGGGGGCGGGGCCAGCCTGGAGAGGGCGGGGGCGGGGCCTGGCGGAGAAGGTCCCTAACCCCAGCCTGAAGAGTGAGTGGGCGGGGCTAGCGGGGCGGGGCCTGGCGGAGAAGGTCCCTAACCAGCCTGGAGAGTGGGGGGCGGGGCAGGAAAGCACACCTGCTTCCTGTTTCCTGACTGGAGAAGCTGGTGGGCGTGGGTCCCAGGGCCTCCTGAGGTAGGAGCGGGGTCAGGCAGGAGCTGCCTCCTGCACCCCCACTGACCGAGCTGCCCCGCACAGCCTTCAAGCCCATCGACCTGAGCGATCTGAAGCGCCGCAGCACGCAGGATGCCAAGAAGTCCTAAAGCCCGCGGGGCCCTGGCCTCTGGGAGATCCGTGCCGCCTGTGTGCGTCCGCTCTCCCCTGGGCCCCGCTCCTGGGAGGGGGAGGGGAGCCGGGGCTGCGCTCCCTGTGGGTGGCAAACCCCAGGACCCAGACAGCTGATTGAAGGCCAGCCTGCCCCTCCTCCCCAGCCCCTCCTTTCCTCTGGGCGGTCTCAGCTGCCGTCCCTGGGAGGGTCGCCCTGCCAGCCCCTCGCACTCCCGGGCCCGCCGCCTGGGTGTCTCTAGAGCTCCCTGGCCCTGCCTGCCCCCAGGATCTTGACCCTGACTCCTCTCTTCTCGTCTCCCCCATTGCCCCAGCCCGGACCCCTGGCCACCTCCAGGAACAGGACAGAGACTGAGGCCCCTCTAGTCGCCTGGGCCTGGGGGACTCGTCCAGGTTTGACTCTGAGGTGGCCAGAAGGCAAGGCAAGGCAAGGGCAGCCCCACCCACACCCAGACTGGGTCCTCCACGTTGCTGCTTCTCTGGCCTGGACACATGGGAGCAAGTAACCCCGACTCCTGCACCCCCTCACTGCCCAGCCTGACCCCTTCCTCCAGGCCTGGGATCCCCCGGTGCCTCATGGGGTTCTGGCCCAGGTGTGTGCCCTGTGGCCACAATAGCCCCTAGGCAGAGGCAAGGGCCCTGGGGTGCTGTCTGCCATGCGGGGAGGGTCGCCAGGGTCCGTTCCCTGTGCTGAGCCCTGGGCCCGTGAATAAAGGTGGCAATGCTGGTGGCGTCTTGGCCGTCTGTCCCTGCAGCCCGCACTCGCTGGAAACCCGCGGCCATGGCCAAGGCTCCTGAGCTCCGGAATTTCGTCTGATCTCTGGCTCTACTGGGGGCTCAGGCCTCCGGGGGCTGTGGAGGACAGGGGGGCTGGAGGACAGGGTGGGAAGTGCTGTGGGGTCTGGGCCAGCCCTCTGGGGGCAGTGGGCACCCTCTGCAGCTTGGACCCACCGAGACCCAAATGCCCGCGACCTTCCAGCTGGAGAGCCTGCCGGCCACACGGGAAAGGCCACGCCAGGCCTATTCTGGGAACAGCTCTTGGTGCCCACAGGTGGTTTGGGGGGTGTCCCCAACGCCAGACGCAGGCAGGACGTCCGTGCAACAAACAGCCACCGAGGTTGCCAGTGGGCGCTGAGCCGAGTTCCTGTGACCCTGTGGCCTCGGCTCCCAAGGGCCTGGGAGGGTTGTGATGCCTGGGGCTGGACGGGGCTGGGTCACGCTGTCTGGGGCCGGAAGGGAGTGTGTGCCAGGGGTGGGCGGGGTCCGGCGGGCTTCAACCAGAGGCTGAGTGAGCACCGGCACACATCACATCCTGTACCCGCAGGACCCAGACCCGGGGCAGCGGGACCGGGCCTGCCCGTGCTGCCCTGGCTGGTGGGGGGAGGAGGGGTTGTGGGGCTGGGGCCCAGCAGCCTGTGCTGCAGGCGTGACCTTGAGTAGGTGCTGAGTCTCAGCCTCAGTTTCCTCGGGTGGAAATCGGTACCCACCTCCCAGGTGCTGCCCAGTGCGAACGCCCGTTGCCACCGACGGTCACCTCTGGACAGCGGCACAGCCCAGAAGGCGAGGGCTGCTGGGCAGCAGCTGGTGGTGGCAGAAGCCACGGCCTGGCTGCGAGCACTGGCGCGTCACCGCCTCCTGCTTGTGTGTCCCCTCTGTACAGTGGGGGGTGGGCTGTGGGGGTCCAAAGGCCTCTCCCCAGGGTGGGGAGGCCCAGGCGGCATGTGGGGAATGGCTGCATCTAGCTGTGTTAGTTAAAAGTCCACTAGGGTGTTTTTTAAATCCACTTGATTTTGACTCCACGTGCCTCTGGGTCATCCGTCCTGCGGGGCTGGGAGGGGGAGGGGCACCGACCCCAGCTCCCTCGGCCACACTGGGCCCTGGCATCGGCCTCCTGCCCACAGCACCCTCCGTGGCCTCACTCGTGGTGATACGACTGGGCCTGTGCTCCCCCTGCTGTGTGGGTGGCCACATGAGACACCCCTCCAGGCCTCACTGCCACCGTTCCCAACTCGGCGTCTCTGAGCCGGTGTCTCCACCAGGAGCCCCTGGGAGCTGGGGGAGAGCCCCTGGTGGAGACACCGGCTCAGACGCCGTGTGTTGGGGGGGCAGGGCTCTGGCCCTGGAGGCAGGAGCTGGGCACTGGGGCCGGGGAGGGGGGCCCGGTTGGGGAGGGGGCCAGCCCATGGAGGCCCAGTCGTTGGGCCTGGGGCCCGCTTTACAGCAGACCCGTCCTCCAGGGCCCTCCTTCCCCAGGTGGGGCCCAGACATCCCGCCTGGGGGTTCCCCCTAATGGGTGAGCACTGCCACTTCCTGGTCCCAGGCATTGGGGGTTCTCAGCCTCCCCTAGTGGCTGCTCGGGCCGCCGGGCGCCCCAGCAGCTTCCTACCCAATCTCCCTGGTGAGGACACGGCGGCCTGTGAGAGCCGGCCTATTCGGACGTGGCTTTTCCTCCATCGGCTGTTCATGGAGCAGACACGGCTCGGGGCTGTGAGCACCCACCCGGTCCGTGTCCCTGATGTCCGCCCGTGCCGTCTTCCCCTCCTTCAGGGACTAAAACGCCCCCCGCCCCTCGGCACCCCCTCCCTGCACTCTACGGTGGCGTTTCCCACGTTCTGGATTGGGCTGGTGCCCGCGTGCGGTGGTGACAGGCCACTCTCTCCTGCATTTCTGTAAACGGGTGAGACGGGAGGCTCTGTGGGGCGGGGTTCGTAGGAGGCTTGGATGTCAGATACCTCCTCTACCCTGTGCTGAGCGGGGCTGCGGGTCAGGGGGAAACAGGGACCTGCTAGGAGGGCGTCCAGCAAACCGTGGGGGGAAGGAGCTCATGTGAACAGCGTGCAGGGGGTGGAGCCCACCGTGTGGATTCGGGAGAGTCCAGGCTGCAGACGGAGGCATCTGGCTGTCCATGTGTATGTTTTGAATATTGACTTTTAAGGATCAATAAGGAGGGAGGAGAGCTGGGCCTGACCGCCGGGGTGCTGCACCCCAGGAGAGGAGGAGGAGGGGCAGGAAAGGGGTTGAGCCTTGGACAACAGGCGGGGGGGCCCGGGCTGAGGGCTGCCAGGGGCCTGAGGCCAAGGAGCTCCGCGTGGACCTGCCGCCTCAGCCTCCAGCCCACCCCAAGGCAGCGCTCCCCACCCGCAGCTGGTCTTTGCATTTCCGTCACAACGGGCAGGCGGGAGCCAGTTTCTGGGTGTTCCCATCCGTGCCCCCCCCCCCCGCACCGCACCGCACCGCACCAGCCCTCCCCCGCCCGCCCACCCGCCCGCCCGGCGGTGCTCCCCTCTCCCAGGACGCCCGCAGACTTCTAGCGTTTACACCCCGATGCCTGCGTGTGCTCACGCCGAGCCACGTGGTCAAGGGTTCTTTCCCGCCCCGCCCTTTCCGTTTTCCTCCGTTGTCACGGCCGCCTTTTTCACTCGGTTCCCGTGTGCCCGTCTCCCCGCCGCCCCAGTCTCCTCCCAGTGGGTCGGTCACTTTGGCCCATTGAGGGGCCTCCCCGGAGCCTCTGCCCCTCACCCCCGGCCAGGCACACCTCCTGGGGATGCGCCCGACGCTCCTGGTGTGATCTGTCTACCAGAGTCCGTGCTTTCCTCTTCCTTGGTCTCCACACTCTTTTTAGTAACACACACACACACACACGTGTGCATGCGCGCGCACATGCACATACACGCACGTGCACACATGCTCACACGCGCACATACGTGTGCACAGGCTGGGTGGGACCCGTTGCTCTTTGGGCGCCAAGGGAAGGACTGGGTGGAGGTGGTGAGAGAAGGGGAGTGGGCCGGGCATTTGTCTCCCGGGTGGAGTGCTGCTGTGGTGGGGCGGGGCCCTGAGTGAGAAAGTGGGGCCCTCCCCTGGCCCCCGCCCCCTGCCTGCAGGGCCCCCCACTCAGAACCAGGCTTTACTGGCTGGGCAGGCCCGGCCCTGCCAGGCCTCCACTCCGCCCAACTCCACTGGCCGCTCCGGTTCCCCTGGGGACGGGACGGGGGTAAGGGAGGACAAGGGCAGAGGGATTCAGGATGGGGGGGCAGCAGGAGGCCCCTGGGTGAGGACGCACCCCCAGGCGGTCACTGACCTGAGCTCAGCCGCCGTGAAGGAGAGCTGTGCCTTCCCTGTGCCAGCTGGGGCCACACAGGCTCCCGGGCGCCGAGGGCTGGTGGGAGCCCCGTGGCAGGGCTCCGAGGGGACTCGGGGCCTCAGGGGCCTGGGCCGGAGGTGGCCCGACGCATAGAGGTCAGGTGCCTGCAGCCTCCGCTGCTCGGCTGGCACAGGGGCACTGGCTGCCCATCAGGACTCTCCCCTAATTAGCCTCCCCTCCCCCGCCTCATCCGGGCCTGGGGGCGTGGGCGGCTGGGGGTGCAGCCCCGCAGGAGGCCCCGGTACCTGGCAGCAGTAATTCTATTTACCTTTCCTGAGAGCCTCCTGTCCTCTCATTTGCTCCCATTAGCCCGGCTGTGCCTGAGCGGCTCCAGCCCACGTGGCCGCCGTGGTGGGCACCCCTCCCCCAGGCCCAGCCGTGCCGCCCAGCGGCTCCAGGAGCAGGGCCACCTGGCTGGCGGCCTGGCCGGGCACTCTGCTCCGGCGCCCCCCGCCCCCCACACATCCCACCAGGCCCTCAGCTGTGCTGCCCGGAGGGGTGACCGCAGCCCCGCGTGGCTCCCCCTCCCCCCCTCGCCTCCAGCCTCCTCGTCAGACGCTGTGCCCAGGGAGCACACGGACCTCAGGGTGCCGCGCCGCTGCCCACACCCCGGGCGCCTGGCCATCCGCCAGCACTCAGCTCCGTCCTGGGGTCAGTCCCCCGCCTGCCCAGCAGGTGCCCGCCCACCGACGGCAGCCCCCGATGGGGAGGACAGTGGCCTGGCAGAGGCCGGGGACACTGCTGTCACCGCACTCGGACCAGCTCAGTCGGGGTCCCCTTTCCCCCACTTCACCTGCTGCGGGGCCTGCTTGCTGCTCGGGGGGCCGGAGCCTGGGTGAGGCAGAGGCGCGTGGGGGCTCCAGGCTGGGTTGTCCGGCAACGTCCCCGCTGACCCTGGCGGCAGCCCAGCCACGTGTCCATGGGCAGGAGGGGTGACGTCAGTGCCTCCCTGGCCATCGCCCCCCGTCATGGCCCTCCACTGGCAAATGGTGACCCCGGGGGGCTGGGGCCACAGCTGAGGGGGGCCTATCCCCCCGGCCTGCGATGGCTGAGGCCGCCCGACCTGGCGAGAGGAGGCCGCCTAACCTGCTCCAGGGGCAGCCGGGTGCTGCCGCCACCACCCACACTCGGTCCCCTCGGGGTTCCAGCTCCAGTCCGTCTGCAAGGGGGGGGCCCAGAGGGCAGGGCCAGCCCAGGGGCGGGAGGGGGACCTGGGCCCGGCCCCACTCTGAGGGCGCAGCGGCCAGTGCACAAACTCTTTATTGTTGGAGGACACACATCCCTCCAGACGCACAGACACACGGACACACAGACATGCACTCACGAGACAGCTCCCCCCATCCCCCCCGTCACCCCCAGACCCCGCTGGGCACAGAGCAGGTGTGGGGAGGGGAGGGGAGGGGAGGGGAGGGGAGGCCCCTGCAGTGGGGACCCGGGGACAGTGGGGCGCTCTGGTGACACCCCGCGCCTCTCTGGGGCCCGGTCTGAATTGTTCGTCGTGGCCTCTCCCTCCTGAGTCCAGCCCCAGGGCGTCTCTGGGCTCACAGGGCGCTCTGGGCCCACCGTGGGAGGCGGCCAGCCGCACGGGGCTCCCCGGAGGGGTCGTGGCCGGCCCCGTTGCTGTCGCGGCCCCGGGACAGCAGCAGCTTCTCGGTGGGGGCCCCGCTGCTGGGCCGGGCCAGGGCCGGGTGGCTGCTGCCCTGGCGCTCCTCCCGCAGCGCCTCGCCCACGCGCCAGCGGTGCCAGCTCCGCAGCAGCTCCGCCTGCACCTGGGGCGGCCGACAGGTGGGGCCGGGCCCGGCGCGCCAGTCCCTCCCCGGCTCCCCTGAAGGCCGCCTGGCACCCAGGCCGTGGCAGCCGCGGGCGCGAAGGCCGGGGCCCTGGGCTCACTCTCCCCCACCCCAGGCCGGTGCCAGGCTCTCACTCACCTCCTTGTTGAGGAAACAGTAGAGGATAGCCACCAGCAGGCCCTGCAGAGAGGGGGGGTCAGCGCGGCCCCGAGGGGGGGCACCTGGGGGTCGGCGCAGCCCCGGGGTGGGGGGCGGGCACCTGGAAGGAGCTGAGGAAGAGGTCGAAGAAGAGCTTGGCGAAGCGCAGGGTGCCCTGGGCGTGCTCGTCCGTCACGAAGGCAAACACCACCTCGTGGACCCCCAGCAGGGGGATGAGGGTCAGCGTGGACTTGGCCAGCCTGTGGGGGCGGAGCCTGAGCGCCGGCACCGGCACCGGGCGCCTCCCCCGCCCCCCGCCCGTCTGCCCGCACCCACCGGAATTTGTAGTCGGTGTGGTGCATCTGATGGGCCCGCAGCTTGGCCACGAGGATGTGAAGGATTCGGATGAAAATGAAGAAATTGATCTGCACGTGGAGGGCACAGCTCAGGGCGGGCCCAGGCCTCCCCGTGCCTGCCGGCTCCCGAGGCCCTGGGGCTGGAGGGCACGGGGCCAAGACGGGCAGCCCAGCCCCAGGCCAGGGCGCCGGCCAGTGTCCTGGCTGAGTGCCGGGGCCTCCCTCCCGGTCCGGCCAGGCAGGATGCTGTCTGCCTCCTTGGCCCCCGGCCACTGCCGGCCCCGAGGAGGGGGCAGGAGGCCAACCCCACGGCCGCGCCCCGAGGAGCCGCCACGCTGAGTCCTCACCAAGAGGGCCAGGAAGACGGGGAAGCGCAGGATCCACCAGAAACCCATGTTGTCGTTGCTGGTCCAGCACCTGCAGGGGGCGCGCTCACAGCTGTCAGCCCCCCACGCCCCCATTCCCTGCAGACCCAATCAGTGACTCGGGAAAGACCCCCATCCTGGGCACCAGGTTTGCTCACCCCCAACGGCCTCAGGCCAGCGATACCCTCCCCTCTGCCCCCCAGAAGGGGCTGCCACGCCCGCAGGCACGGCCGGCACCAGGCGCGGGGAGCCGGCCCGTCCTCAGGAGCAGCTGGTACTCACTGGATGTTCTCGAACAGACACTTAACCACTGCCCAGGGGATGACGAACAGCATGGGGGCGCCTGCAGGGGGCGGCAGCTGTGGTCCAAGCTCCCCCCGCTCCCCGCCCCCCCTCCCCACCGCCGCGGCCCACTCACCCCAGCCGATGCCCAGGTAGAGGGCGAAGAGGCTCCTCTCGGGGCCGGTGGAGAGGCCCAGCAGGCTGTGCAGGTACACGCCCTCCACCAGCAGCCAGCAGGCGTTGGCCACGACGCCATACTGCATGAACACCGCGGCCAGCCGGCAGCCCGCCACCGCCTGCGGGCCGTGGGCAGTTGCGTGAGCCGGGGCCGCCGGCCGCCCAGCCCGGGGCGGGACGGGTGCTCACCCCGTCGCTCAGCCAGCCGCTCACGCTGAGGTCGTCCCCGATCTTCTGGCCGTAGCGGGTCCTGAGCAGCGTGTCGATGGCCAGCACGGAGCTGGCCTTGAGCACGAAGGAGGCGAACAGGTTCACGTGGATGTAGTTGCGGGTGCAGTGCAGCTTCCTGTGGGGACGGGAGTCGGCGCCCGCCCGCACCCTGCCCGCGGCGCCCTCCCGCCCGGCGCGGGGCCCTACCTGAGGCCCAGCAGGATGGCCAGGGCCAGCAGCAGCGCCCCCAGCGAGAGGCAGTACCCCACCGTGTACATCACCTGGAAGCTGTGGTACAGCTTGGCCACCTCCTTCTGCAAATCACAGGGCCGGTCAGGCAGGAGGGCAGCGGCGTCCGCCCGCCCCACGGCCCCGCGCCGCTGACCTGGACCTCGATCTCCTCCTCATCCATCTGGCACTGGGACGCGTTCCTCCACGGCTGCCCCCGCGGCCCACGCACCCACTGTCCGTCGGGCCCGCACGTCTTGTAGACAAACCGGTGCTGAACTGCGGGGAGGCGGGAGGCGATGGTCAGCGCCACGCCCTGAGGCCGGCCCCCCCGCCCCGTCCCCCGTGCCTCCGCGGTTACCTTTGGGGTACCAGGGCAGGTACCAGGGGCAGGAGATGTTGGCCGTGGTGTTGGGAGGCGTGTCGGGCCAGCAGGAGTACTTGTCAAAGGTTCTGTTGCAGACCAGCTCTGCGGAGGCGGGCGGGGCTCAGCAGGCCACGCCCGCTGGTCCCCTCTGGGGGTCCCCTCTGGGGGTCCCCTGAGAACCGTCCTCTGCTCCCGCCTCCCAGGCCTCTCTGACCACCCACCTCCCCTGGGCCACCCGCTCCCTGCAGCACAGCCTCCTCCCCCGGGACACTCTGCATTTCCCCCAACTTGGCCCCGAACCTCCCTGGGGCTCCCCCCTCTTCCCAGTTCCCTTCTTAAAGCGCCTCCTGCTCTGGGGACTGAACCCTAATTTCGTTGGCTCTCTTCCTGGGCCCAGCACCAACCCTGTGGGCAGTCCCTCCCCCCTGCCCTTTGCGGGCCCCTTCCCTGCCGGGACAATGCAGGGCCTCCCAGGCCGCCCGCCTGCTCCTGCCTCTTGCACCCCCGGGGCCTCCAGGACTGCCCAGGACGGACCCCATCCTGGCCTGCCCCCCCCCCCGGCCTTGTGAGGTTGGCCCACCTGTCTCCGCAGCCTCCTGTGGCCGCTAAGCCATGGGAGCAAAGACACTGTCCCCAGGCCCCCATGGGGCGCCAGCAGCGGGGGGCACGGAGCACCCCAGTGCGAAGGCACGTCTACTCTCTTCTCTCCTGCTCATGTCGCCTTGGGCAAGTCACCGGCCTCTCCGTGACTCCGGTTCCTCACCTGCACTGCGCCTTCCCACCAGCAGAGCCCAGGCAGTGCTCCCTGGGAGGGAGGCGGGGGCTCACCCGTGGGGCTCACCCGTGGGGGGCGGCAGCAGGCTCAGGTTGTGCAGACACTGGTCCCCGTAGAGCTTCCACTTCTCGAACAGGAAGTCCATCACCTGCGCGCAGGGGGCCTGCGGCTGCGGACAGGGAGGGCGGGCAGCGGCCAGCTCAGCGAGGGAAGGGCGAGCGGGGGTGGGCGCGGGAGGGGGGTGCTCACCTGGCAGGCCAGCAGCAGCAGCAGCAGCAGGAAGGGGGGTGGGCGTGGCCAGGTGGGGGGCATGCCTCCGGGCTGCCGCCCCCCACATCTGCCTGGGGCTGCAAAGGGGGGGCAGGGGGTTCTTTTAGGCGAGCACTCAGGAGCTGCGGGGAGCAGGCAGCTGGGTCCTATCTTGGCCATGGGGTGTCCTGCCCCCCTCAGAGCCTCCGGGTGCCAATGATGAGGCGGGAGCTGGGGGAAGCAGTGCTCCCGGGCAGCGGGTCCTGCACGGGTCCTTCGGGCAGGGGCTCCGGAGGCTGCAGCTGTCTCTCCCGCGCCCGCCCTCCCCTCCCCCGGGTGGCAGCCATCAGCCTGCTGGCCCGACGCTGAGGGGGGAGGGAGAGCAGCGCCCAGGCAGCCCCCCTCCCCCCTCGGCCCCCACCGCCTTCCCCCCATTAGCCCTGGGAAAGGAGGGGGTCGGCCATGGTCCCTCGCCCCGTGCAGGAGCCTGGCCAGGGCCAGGAGCAGCGGCACATCCTCAGGGTGGCCCCTGTCCACGACTGCCAGCTGCTGGGCCCAGACGCGGGGCAGGGGGGAGGGGGGGGCGCCATGGGGCCTGGTCCCAGGCTGCAGCTGCCCCATAAATCCTCCCCCGGCTTCCAGAGCCTGCCTTGCGCTCCGACCGACTCCCATGACCGACTCCCATGGGGGAGTCGGAGGCGCCTCCCTTGGGCCCGGGTGCAGGGCCCGCAGGGCTGGGGCCCGGCCCTTCTCTGGACACTGGCCTGGCCTAGCAGGTGACGGAGGGACAGAGGGACGGTTGGCTGGCTGGAAGGCACTGCCAGGGACAAGCCAAGAAAGGGGGAGCAGGGTGCAGGCTGTGGCTGAAGGCGGGGGTTGTCCAGACACCCCAGGTTTCAGCCCCGCCCATGAGTCCAGCTGGTCCTCCTGGGGCCATTTCAACCAGGGCCTCCCGGAGACCCGCCCTCCCCCTCCTCCCCTCCCCCCGCCCCTCCCCCTCCTCCCAATGGGGCCCTGAGAAGCCACCGTGAGGGAGAGCTGAGGGACCTGGGCTGCACCTGGCTCCCAGGGGCTTGGGGCTCCTGACCCAGCCGTGGGCCCCGGATGCCGGCCAGGCCTGGGGAGGCCTCCCAGTGTGGCTGGTCCCCGTCCCTGCGCAGGGGAGACACCAAGCTCAGGGCTGCGGGTGGGGGAGCCACAGTCTGAGGGGTGCTCTTGGCAGAGAAGGGGGCAGGCACGTGTCTTCAGCCCCAAGGTCACGAGGTCACGAACGGTGCCTTCTCTCCTGATTCTGACAGACGGCCCCTCACTGCCCCCCTCTCCTGCCCCAGCCCTGAGGGGGGACGGGGTGCAGGGGTGTCCTGAGCAGCTAGAGGCTCTAGGCCCAGGGAGGGAGTGACGGGCCGGCTGGGCCAAGCGGACAGTGAGATGCTGGGGCCGCGAGGAAGGACACTGCCCGATAAGCTGCTCCCTGTCCAGAGGCCCTGCAGCTGGGGGGAGGGGGCTGACCAGGAAGCACAGGGCCTGAGAGCCGGGGGAGGGGGCTGACGCCCCGAGGAGCTCCAGCAGCAAGAAGAGCTCCCAGGCCGGGTGGCCTGCCTTCCTGCAGGTGCTTATTCCTGGGACCCCCCCCCAGAGAGGCAGGACTCAAGGGGGAGGGGAGCGAGGGAGGGGCTGCCTGGGCCCACTTCCCTGTCCCTCCCACTGTTCTCCGTGGTAGCCAGGCCAAGGCAGGGGGTCAGGAACCAGCAGCCACAGGGCACAGGCCCGGCTCAGATCCCAGGGGCTGTGGTGACCCCGCCCATGCCTGGCTGGGCAGGACCAGGGGCAGGAGGAGGAAGTCGTGTGTCCATTTATGGGGGGAGGCTGGGGTGGGAGCCCCTTCCCCTGCGCAGAGCCGAGGCCCTGGGGTCCTTGCTGGGCGCCCAGGGCTGGTCCCAGGACCGAAGACAAAGGATTTAACACCTGGGAGCCTCAGGTTCCCCACTTGGGGATGGGGTGCCGCCTCCTCAGGAGTCAGGGAGCTCTGCCACCTGAGGGCTGGCGGCGTGTCCTGGCCAGGCCCCGCCCCCGCCACGGGCACGGAACCCCCAGGGCAGCCACAGGTCTGGGCTGTGGGATGAAGGAGGTGTGAGCCCCGGGAGGTGGCGCTGCAGGTGGAGGTGCTGGGGGGGGGGGGGCTGCGTTACTTACTGACCCCCCAGCTGCGCAGGGGGTGGAGGTGACTGGCCAGGGACCAGGACTGTGCCCCATAAGTGCCGGCTCAGGACGGGGCGGCCTGAGCGAACAGGAGGGCCTCTCCCCTCTTTCTCAGCCCCACCCTCCCCCGGTTCCCCCCACCTGCCCACTGGCATGTGCCCTGCCCACACCCAGCAGAAGGCACCACTCACTCCCCAACAATCACAGCTTGGCCAGCGTCCCAGCAGTTTTGGGGGGCGGGGGGGGGAGGGGCGGAGGGACTCCCAGGCCTGGGGGAGCGACCCTGGCTGGTGGATGGCCATTAGCGAGAAGGGCAGGTCCCCCAGGATGGAGGGTGGGGTTGAGGCCTCCCAGCCTCTGAGGTGCCGGAGGCGAGTGTGTGTGTGTGTGGCGGGGGAGGGGGGTGGGGGGGACGAGGGGGAGGGGGGCGGGGGTTTGTAAAACCAGATCGAGTGGCGGGAGGTGGCCGAGGTGGACCAGGGGCCGGGCTGTTGACAGAGCCTGATTCCCTGTCCTTCACCCCGGCGGTGGGGGCGGGCCAGGGCACAGCTCCCCTCCCCTCCCTCCCTCCCCCCCTGCCCCCTCCCCCCTCCCCCCAGCCCTGGCCGGCCCTCAGCCTGCGGTGGATGCATGCGGGTGCCCAGGCCGCCGGGGTCAGTGGGTTCAGCTGGGAGTGGGGGGGGCGGAAGGGGTGGCGGAAACCCTGCGCCCAGAAACGGAGCAGGGGGAGCAGGTCACAGTGACAGGTGGGCTTCCGGGGTGCTGGCCCCTCGCCCCCACATCCCGGAGACATCCCCATTCCCGGAGCTGGGGTGCTGCTGGGAGCTTCCTGGGGAGCAGGGCCCCGAGGGGGGGGGGCAGGGCGCCGAGGACGCGCGGTGGGGTGTCTCCACGGGGCTGCCCGTGGGGGAGGGAGGCAGGGGTGCTGGAGGGAGTAGCGGGGAGCCCCGTGGGCGGTGGGAGCGGACGAGCACCTGGCGGCCACAGGCACCCCGCGCTTCCCGGAGAGGAGGGCGCACCCTGGGGCTGGATCGACGGGGTGAGGACGCAACCCCGGGTCCCCGTTGGCCGGTTCCGAGTCCCCATTCTGCGCGCCCCCCGCGACGTCCCCTTGGCCGGGTGCTCACCGCGCGCTCGGGTCCGGGTCCCGGTCCCGGTCCGGGTCAGGCTCCGCGCTCCCCGCCGCCCGCCGGCTCCGCGCCCGCGCCCCGCGCCAGCCGCGCGCAAACTTTCCGGCGGCGACGCTGGGTGGCGGTGGCGGTGGCGGTGGCGGCGGCGGCGGCGGCGGCGGCGAGGGCGGGGGACGGGGGGGGGGCAGCCGGGGGTCCGCGCCCCGCTCCTCCCAGCGACGCCCGCTCCTGACCCCGGACCCCGGCCTCGGCCTCGCAGACTCGGAGCCGGCGGGTCCCCCCAGGCCCCGGGGCAGAGGGCGGTCGCTGGGTCTGCCCTGCGGCCGGGCCGGGAGCCGGGACGGACAGGTGGGGGGTGGGGGGCCAGCTGGGGCGCCCCTTCCTCTTGCTCCCTCTCGTCCCAGCTTCTCCCGCTTCTTTCCCGGGTGCGGGGGTGTGGGGTGCGGGGCTGATTTCCTGGAAGGACCGACTCCCCACTTACCCCCTGCGGCTCCTGGGCGCAGCGCAGGCGGATGGTGTGGGGGCGGCCCAGGCGGAAGGGGACCCCAGGGGGCCCCTTAACCCCGTCTCAGGGCCCAGGTCACCTCCCTCAACCCCCTGAGCGCCACTGCCCCCAGTCGTGCCCCGCTGGCTGCGTCAAACCCCCCCCACACACACACACTGTTTGGGGGCGTTCCAAAGCTGCACCCCGAGCCTTGTGCCTGCAGACCCTCGGGGCACCCCCTCCTCCCCCAGGTCTACAGCCAGCGCCCCGCCCTGCTTTGGGGCCCATCCACCCCCTCATCCGCCAGGACCCCCAGCAGTCCCCACTCAGCACTAGCGCCCCCCCACACACACACACACACTGGGGGGCCCCATCTTTCCTGGGCTTTCAGCACTCAGGACAGGACGTTGCCACTCCTTCTAGAAAGTTCTCCAACCGCTGTGGCTTCCAGGGGCCGCTCTCTCCACTGCCCCTCACTGTCCACCTGCTCTCCAGGCCCCACGGGGCTGCTGGGTGCCCTGGATGCGCCCCCCCCGCCCCCCCATGGGACACCCGGCCTCTCCTCTGTCACCGCCTTCGGCCCCCTGGGCGGCTCCCCTGGTCGGCTCCCCCGGTCCTCTGTCTCCGGGCCCTTCTCTACTTGTTTTGGGGGCCTGGAAGCCATGGTCTCCCCCCAGGGCCCCTGCCTCCAGCCCCCAGAGCAGAGCACCCGCCGTCCCACCCACAGATGCTGGCAGGGCCTTGGCCCACCTGTGCGGCCTGGAGCCCCGGTGAGGGCACTCTGGGGGAGCCCACCAGACCCCCTTCTTACCAGTGCACCTGGAGCCCTGCCCCCCGGGCGGCCTTTCTGTTTCAGTTCAGGTGCCGGCCAGAAGGCAAAGGTCAGAGGCAAAGGTCAGAGGCAAAGGTCAGAAAGCGGGGCCCTGCCTGCAGAAGGGCCGCTGTGCAAACGCAGGTGCGGGCGGGGGAGGGGCCTCCAGCCTGTGCCGGATCCGGCCCCCTCCTCCCCTCTGGACCCCCTCCTCCCCCCACCTCCTCCTCCCCCTCCCCCACCTCTCCCCTCTCTCTCCCTCAAGTGCACCTGCGTGGGGGCACAGATCCCGGTCAGGGTGCCCCTGGTCAGGGTGTGTGGGGTGACTGGACCACCCCCAGGCGGCTGCGATGTCAGAGGTGGGGTGACCCCTCCCGTGTGATCCTCAGAGATGCCCTGCCTCCCGGCAGGCGTTGGGTGACCGAGAGGGGACCGATGGGGTGGGGGCTCCCTCCCTAGACTGGGCCACCTCTATTTACATAACTGAATTCATAGACATAAACAGAGCGGGATGGGAACGGAGGGGCTGGGCCTTCCCACACAGCCGTCCGGGGCCTGGGGACAAGGAAGGCGCCTGCCCGCCGGGTCCCCGAGGGTCCTGTGGGGCGGCCTCGGAGGTGCGGGCACCCATGCCCAGAGCCGGGGGGGGGGGGGCAGGGCGGGTAGCTGCCTCTGCCTGCCTCTGCCCGGCCCGTGCAGGCCTGTCCGCACACAGCTTGGTGGGGACGTGCGGCCAGGCCCTGGCGCTGGTACCGCCCGCCCTCCCAGGAGGACCGCACCCCACCCTCGTGTTCTTGGGGGGCCCAGACGACAGTAAGTAGTAGAGAAGGGGGGCCAGACTGGGTGGCGCGGGCAGAGCCAGGGTGGAGGGACCTGGTGGGGAGGGCCCGCGGAGAGGAGAGGCGGCCACCGAGCTGGTGCCCACGCCATGCCGGCAGCTCCCTCCCGGTCTCCCTGCCGCACGCTCCTTCCTTTGGATTCTGTCTCCACCGTCCTTGGCACAACTTGGGACCACGCATTTCCTTCTCTTCACCGGACCTCCTCACCGGCCGGCGCGGCTCGGGGCTGAGTGTTGACCTGTGAACCCGGAGGTCACGGTGCGGTCAGGGCTCCATCCCCAGTGGGGGGCGTGCAGGAGGCAGCCGGGTCCGTGATGCTCTCTCATCACTGACGTTCCTATCCTCCCTCTCCCTGCCTCTCTGACATCAACAAAAATGTATTAAAAAAGAAACCAGGAGGTCGGACAAGGGAGACGCCAGGGTCCGAGAAGCACCATGGCCCCCTGGCAGGACCACGCCGCTGCCCAGCACAGCCGGCAGCCAGCAGCCAGCCCAGCGAAGCACCCGCCGGCGACGAGACCATTGTCTGTCTGTGTCCATTTCAGACGGTTTCTTTGTCAAAGACCGTGGAACCGCCCTGGCCGGTGTGGCCCAGTGGACAGAGCGTCGGCCTGCGGACTCAAGGGTCCCGGGTTCGATTCCGGTCAAGGGCATGGACCTTGGTTGGGGGCACATCCCCAGTGGGGGGTGTGCAGGAGGCAGCTGATCGATGTTTCTCTCTCATCGATGTTTCTGACTCTCCCTCTCCCTTCCTCTCTGTAAAAAAAAAAATCAATAAAATATATTTTAAAGAAATACCATGAAGCCTTTCAGAGGAAAAAGTGTACAAAGTATCCGTTGCTTCAAGAACCAAAACATCCGCCTGGCTCGTGTGGCTCAGGGGTTGAGCGTCGACCTAGGAACCAGGAGGTCAGGGTTCGATTCCCGGTCAGGGCCCAGGGCCCGGGGTGCGGGCTCGATCCCCAGGGCGGGGCGTGCAGGAGGCAGCCGGTCCGTGATGCTCTCATCATTGGTGTTTCTCTCTCTCCCGCTCCCTGCCTCTCTGAAACCAATACAGATGCATGTCCGAGGCAGATGTAGAAAAATAACTAAAATTCTGATGCTCACCCAGCTTCCCCCCCACAGATCAGCTGCCTCCTGCATGCCCCCTCCTGAGGATGAGCCGGCAACCTGGGCCTGTGCCCTGACCGGGAATCGAACCCTGACCTCCTGGCTCCTAGGTCGATGCTCAGCCACGGAGCCACGTCAGCTGGCCGTAGTGTGAGCTTCACAGCCTGTCTTAGGGGCTCACGGAAGCGTGATTAACATACAGAACCATTCACCCTTGAGACACGTCCAGGTCAGGGAGTGCAGAGTACGTGTGTGACCCCGGGAGCAAGGCCCAACCAGGAGGCGCCGGGAGGGCCGCAGGCCTGGGCACCGGGCGGCCTGGAGGGCGGGAGGCCCGTGGTGTGGGAGGAGTGAAAAGCACCCACAGGGCTGTGGTCGGGGGCGAGTCTGACTCAGCCCAGTTCCAGGCTCAATGCCCACCCCCCCTGGCTCCCCGGCCCTCCCCCAGGCCCCGGCCCCAGGGCCCCGCCCTCCCATCTTTCCCAGCATCCTCTCACCCCCACCGCAGGCCCGGATGCTTCTGCTCCAGCCCAGGCCTGACCACGTGCATGGGCCTGTGGCTTACCTGTTCCCTCCGGGGTTCGGGGCCTCCCGCCCTGCTCCCTCCTCCGGCCCCTGCCCACCTGTCCCTGGCCAGTGCTGTCCACCCGCAGCCCCCAGGCTTGTCATTGACCCCAGCCTGGTACCATCCACAGCTGCGGCCCCGGGCCCCCTCCCCGCCGCCGCCATCCCTCTAAGTGGCCTGATTCAATCGGCAGCCGGCTGGATGCGGCTCCCTGGAGCCTAACGACCTTGCTGGTGGCTCCGGGCGAGAGGCACCGGCGAGACGAGGCCAGGGCCCAGCGCCCTCCCGGGGGTGGGGGGCCACTCAGGGAGAGAAGAGACATGGAAAGTCCTGGTCCAGGCTGGACTGTGTCCCCCACATTCACGGTGAAACCTGACCCCCGGCAGCTCAGGAGGGTCTGTATTGGGAGGGAGGGAGGGCTCTACCGAGGGGTGTAGGTAACATGAGGTCATTAGGGCCCGGCGGCGCGGCTCAGGGGCTGGGCGTCCGCCTAGGAGCCAGGAGGTCAGGGTTCGATTCCCGGTCAGGGCACAGGCCCAGGTTGCAGGCTCCATCCCCAGTGTGGGGGCGTGTAGGTGGCAGCCGGTCCACGATCCTCTCTCATCATGGATGTTTCTATCCCTCTCTCCCCCTTCCTCTCTGACATCAATTAAAATAATAACAACAACAATAATAATAAAGAGTGGAGGGAGGAGGTGACAGGCCCAGGGCGGGGGGCCGGCCCGGCTGGACACGTCTCCTGTGAGATCAGAGAACGGGGGGCTGACCAGCTCCGGGGCCCAGGCACGGGAGGGGGCGTGGCGGCGTCGGTGGGAAGACCGGCTCCCTCAGGGCAGGGTCGCGGTGGGGGGCCTGGGTGTCTGTAGGGTGATGCTAAGGTGGGGTGCTCGCGGGGCAGGCGCTAATGGCCTCGGGGAGCCCTACCGGCAGGAGCTGGACACGGTGTTCCCGCCGAGAGCATCAGCCAGCCTCCGCTGCAAATTACCCAAATGTGTGCGCTCGCAACAGCCAGCACTTATCACCACATGGTCCCGCGGTCCCTGCGGGTCCAGGTGTCAGCGCGGCTGCAGCGTCTGGAAGCTCCCGGAGGGGCCCTGCCCTGCTCAGCGTGGCTGTCTCAGGCTCGGTCCTTGGGGGCCGCTCGCTCCTTCCTGCGGCCGAGCAGGGTGGCGGCCTCCGTCCTCCTTGAGCCCGATCTCAGAACGTCGCCTTAGCCAGGTCCGTGCATCAGAGGCACGTCCGTCTGTCCGGTCTGCGCTACAGGGCAGGGTGCCAGGCCGGGGGTCGGTGCTGCATGGGACCTAGTTTCAGTTTAAAAAAATGAGCAAGTTCTCGCCTGGCGTGTCTTAGGGGCTGAGCGTCCACCTAGGAACCAGGAGGTCAGGGTTCGATTCCCGCTCAGGCCACAGGCCCGGGTGGTGGGCTCCGTCCCCAGTAAGGGGGCGTGCAGGAGGCAGCTGGTCCACGATTCTCTCTCATCAATGATGTTTCTCTCTCTCTCCCTTCCTCTCTCTCTGAAATCAATTTTTAAAAAATATATTTTATTGATTTCTTACAGAGAGGAAGGGAGAGGGATAGAGAGTTAGAAACATCGATGAGAGAGAGACATCCATCAGCTGCCTCCTGTAGACCTCCTACTGGGGATGTGCCCGCAACCAGGGTACATGCCCTTGACCGGAATCGAACCCGGGGCCCTTCAGTCCGCAGGCCGACGCTCTATCCACTGAGCCACATCGGTGAGGGCTCTGAAATCAATTTTTAAAGAAACATTAAAAACAAAAAACGCTCACTCTGTTTTTTTATCCTCACCCGAGGATTTCTTTCCGCCGACTTTTTAGAGAGTGGAAGGGGAGAGACAGATACATCGATGTGAGAGAAACTCATCGATTGGTTGCCTCCTGCACGTGCCCTGACCAGGGCCCAGGCCAGGGAGGAGCCAGCAACCCAACTGAGGTCCGCGCCCTTGACTGGAATCGAACCCGGGACCCTGGGGTGGGCAGGCCGGTGCTCTATCCACTGAGCCAAACCAGCTAGGGCACAACCCTCAGGATTTAAAAAAGACAGACAGACAGACAGACAAGGAGGCGTTCTGGAGACGATGCTGGTGACGGCCACACAGCAGTGTGAACGGACAGAGCCTGCCCGAGCTGCGTGGCGGACACCCAGGCTCCCCGCGCACGCCCCGCCCCAGATGCCTTACACCTGCTCAGCCCCCGTGCACGAGCATGGCAGCCCGCCCGCCCGCCCGCGGGACGCTTCTGCCCTCGGCGAGTCCACCTCCTGAGGGGAGGGTCGGCCTCGACCTCGACCTCGATGGACACGCAGGGTCTGAAGTGCAGCGGAGTGGTGTGCCTGTACTCAGATTCATTATATGTTAATATCGTTATATTACTTATTACACTTTACCATAATAAAAGTTTTTTAATATGTATTTCTATTGATTTCAGGGAGGAAGGGAGAGGGAGAGATAGAAACATCCATGATGAGAGAGAATCATTGATTGGCTGCCTCCTGCACACGCCCTACTGGGGATCGAGCCCACAACCCGGGCATGTGCCCTTGGCCAGATTCGAACCTGGGATCCTTCGGTCCCCAGGCTGACGCTCTATCCACTGAGCCAAACCAGCTAGGGCCGTGGTCGGCAAACTGCGGCTCGCGAGCCACATGCGGCTCTTTGGCCCCTTGAGTGTGGCTCTTCCACAAAACACCACGGCCTGGGCGAGTCTATGTTGAAGAAGTGGCGTTGGAAGAAGTTTACGTTTAAAAAATTTGCTCAAAAGAAATTTCAATCGTTGTGCTGTTGATATTTGGCTCCGTTGACGAATGAGTTTGCCGGCCACTGAGCTAGGGCAATAAAACAATTTAAAAATACATTTTTATTGATTTCAGAGAGAGGAAGGGAGATAGAGAGAGAAACAGCAATGGTGAGGGAGAGCCATGGACGGGCCGGGCAAGGGCGCCGGGGCCAGCGGTCCAGGTCTGGAATGGGCCTCGTCGGAGGGGCTGCTCCTGGCCGAGTCCTCGGCATCTCAGCTCCAAGCGGCTGCAGGATGGTGGATGGGAGCAGGCCGGGGTCAGGTGCAGGCTCACCTGAGGGTGCGTCTCCCAGCGGGAGGCCTCAGAGCCCACAGCGGCCAGGCCTCCAGGGACACAGGGGCCTGGGGCCCAGCCTGGGCGAGGGGACCTGTGGTGGGAGGTGGGTGCCCCCGAACACGAGCCGCCCGCTCTTGCTGCTGCCGGTGCGGCCCTGCAGTGGCTCTGCGTGGTGGTGGCTGGTCCTCCAATCCCCACCTGGGGACTCAGTGTTGGGGTGCTGGGGAGAGGCCACCCCAGGGGGGTCCAGGGTTCCCCAGTAACCCCGCGGGGTTGGAGCTGTCGCCTGGGAATGAAAGCTGCACCCCGCGGCCTTGGAGGGTGAGAAAGGGCTCAGTCACATGCAGGAGCACCGGGGTCAGAATAGGAAGTGGGGGTGCAGGCCTTGGGGGGGACACACGCTGCATCCTGCGACCAGCGGCCCCCAGGCCGGCTTCCTCTGCAGAGCCCTCTCCCTCCAGCCCCCCATGTCCCACTGCACCCCCAGTCATGCACCAGAGGCAGCCAGAGGCTCCCTCCACACGCTGCGCGGCCTGCTGGGGTCTCCCAGACCCCCCACCCCGCGGCAACGTCCCCGCGGTGCCCGGCGGGCGCCCGCAGGACAGACACTCCTGGCTGGACAGGCTGGTCGCGTGGCCTGGACTCGCCCTTCCTCCTTCCCCGGCCTGCGCTCAGGACACACGAACCCGCTCGCCCCTGCAGCTCCAGCGCGCATCACCCCCGCGCGCCCCGCCGGGTCCCCTCTGCGCCCCGCACGCCCCTCCTCCGCGTCCGCGCCCGGCTCCCACAAGCGCAGGGCAGGTCGATATCGGCCCGGCGCCTCCAGTGCCGGGAGCCCTCAGGGTGGGGGCCCCGCCGGCCGAAGCCTGCGCCCTGGTCCCGCCCGGCAGCCCCCCTCCCTCGGGCCCTGCTGCCTCCCCCGCCGGGCGGGCAGCTTGGACCGGATCTGGGCCTGAGCTTTCCAGTTCCTACTGCCCCGGCCAAACCCCGGAAAACTCCCTCGGCCGCTCCTTCCACCGCCCCGCCCGGCCAGGCCGCCGCCCCGCCCAGACCACGCCCACCCTCCGGCCACGCCCCGCCGCCAAGCCCACCCGCCCCGCGGTCAGCGTCGCCCGGCTGCCCCCCAGCGGCCGTGCGGGGAGTGACAGGCTCTGCTGTGTCTGAGGCCCTAGGTGGTCACCCCCAACCCAGGCTTCTCCATCCTCAACTGGGTCTCATGGGGGAGAGGGTCCGCTCCGGGTTTGGGAGACGGAGGAGGCAGGAGACACACGCCATTATAAGAGGGCGGTAGGAGTGGCCCTGCCCCCGGGGTGGGGGGCAGGAGGTAGGCCATGCTGTGCCGGGGTCCCCCTTGGGGTCAGTGATAGAGTCAGGGGTCATGCTGGGATGGGTCAGGGTTAGGGGCCATAGATGGTGACCAGTGGCACTCATAGTTGTTAGGGTTTCGCCTGATTAAAAAAATACATGTTTATTGACTTCAGAGAGGAAGGGAGAGGGACAAACATCAGTGAGAGCACATTGGTGGCCTGCTGTCCGCCCCCTTCTGGGGACCCAGCCCACAATCTGGGCACGTGCCCCGACCGGCAACCTCTTGGTGCACGGGATGGCACTCCACCACGTGAGCCACCGACCAGGGCAGGAGTGACTTTTTCTTCTTTTTAAAAACCTATGTCCAGCCCTGACCGGTCTGGCTCTGGTGACAGAGCGTCGGCCTGCGGGCTGAAGGGTCCCGGGTTCGATTCCGTCAAGGGCATGCACCTTGGTTGCGGGCACATCCCCAGTGGGGGGCGTGCAGGAGGCAGCTGATCGAAGTTTCTAACTCTCTCCCTCTCCCTTATGTCCAGCCCTGACCGGTCTGGCTCCGGTGACAGCGTCGGCCTGCGGGCTGAAGGGTCCCAGGTCTGATTCCAGTCAAGGGCACATGCCCGATCCTCAGTGGGGGGCGTGCAGGAGGCAGCTGACCCATGATTCTCTCTCAGCATTGATGTCTCTCTCCTCCTCTCTCTCTGAAATCAATTAAAAAATATATTTTTTAAAAATCACTGAGGCCTTTGGCAGGAGGGCGGGAGCCGCCCGCCAGTGACACCCCCGTGAGCAGCCGCCAAGCCCGGGGAGTTCTGTGCTTATGTGAGCCAAACCGGCCACACAGGCATGGGAGCCAGAGCCCAGGTGCTCCTGGGAAGGCCATTCGCAGCCGCTTTCACACATTTGTGGCGACGGGGCCCGGGGGTGCGCCTGGCCGGTGTGGCTCAGGGGACAGTGCTGGCCTGCGGACTGAAGGGTTGGATTCCGGCCAAGGGCACGTACCTGATTGCAGGCGCCCTCCCTGGCCCTGGTGAGGCACCCATTGGTGTCTCCTCATGTGGGTGTCTCTCCCCTCCCTTCCACGGGAAGAACACCCTTGGGAGAGGATTAACCAAAGAAAAGGGAAGAGCAGCAGAGGGCGGGAGGGGTACAGGAGGGGGAGGAAGCCAGGATTCTGGGCTCCGTCCTCCTCGAGGGCTCACCCCCGGGAGGTAGTATGTGGGGCACCTGCCCGGCATGTGCCAGTAGCCACAGCGCTGACGCAGGCAGGCACCAGCCTTGCACACGAGAAGCCCCGGCTGGTCCAACTCCCGCCGAGCCTGCCGGCTGGGAGGCACTTCCTGTGGACCTCACCGTCTGCGCGGACAGCAGGCAGGACGCCCGAGACGGAGCCGTGGGGAGTGGAGCAGCTCCTCCCAGGAGGCTGCGGCCGAGCCCCGCACCCGGGGGCCTCCCCCCGTGGGAGGCGGGGTGACCTCTGGTGGACCCGAGGGGTGAGGAAGCGGTCCCAAACAGGACCAGGCAGAGCCCCTGCCCGCACTCCAGATGACACACAGGACAGGGCCTGGACCCCGGCCGTGGGAGGCGGTGAGTGTGAGGGTGGGGCCGGACTGCGGCGCGTTCCCGGGTCACACGGAGGCCTCCCTCCTCCCCAGCTCCGAGTGCACAGCCTCTGCCTGTCCCCATCCCGTGTTTTGCCCACGTCTGCACATCTTGTCGTGTGCGCTCTGCCCTTTAGCTCTGGATCACTTCCGCGTGTGCGGGAAGGGACCAAAGTCGCCTTGTGCGTGTGACTGCTAGGGCTCCGGCGCCGTTCGTTGAAAACCCTGCGCACAGCCCGGCCGGCATGGCTCAGTGGCCAAGCGTCGACCTATGAACCAGGAGGTCAGAGTTCGGTTCGACTCCCGGGCCCCAGTGTGGGGCGTGCAAGAGGCAGCCGGTGATTCCCTCTCATCATCAACGTCTCTCTCCTCCCCTCCTCTCTGACATCAATAAAATACATTTAAAAACAAACCAAGCCTGGCTTTCCTGCTGGATCTGCCCGGTGCCCTTGCTGAAATTTAAAAAATTTTTTTATTGATTTCGGAGAGGGAGAGTGAGCAAGAGAGAAACATCAATTTGATTTCAGAGAGGAAGGGAGAGGGAGCAAGCGAGAAACATCAATGAGAGCACACTCCCCACTGGGGATCCAGCCTGCAACCCGGGCATGTACCCTGACCAGAACCGAACCCGGGACCCTTCAGTCCGCAGGCTGATGCTCTACCCACTGAGCTACACCAGCCAGGGCATTTTGAGCAGCTTTTTGTAAACCAGTCTTTCTTTAAGGAAAAAGCCTGGGCTGATGGGAAAGGTGGGGCTTCCCTCCTGCCCTCCCGTGGCCAGAGGACCCATGGAGGGGCAGTGGGGCCCCCAGAGGGCAGGGCCAGCCTAGGCCCCTTACACTCCAGACTGGTGCTGACCCCACGCAATGGGGGCTGTGGGCCCTGAACCAAACACTCCCCGGGGAGGGCCCTGCGCCCAGCCCTTTGCTATGCTGGGTGCTTTGTGCCAGGAGGCCCCGGGAAGCTCTGCCCACGCCCTCCTCTGTGCCCTGGAAACCTCATCCCGTCCACCCCACCCTCTGCTCTCTGCCCTGCACTGGGCCCCGGCCAGGCCCGTCCCTGCCAAACCGCCTAACCAGATGGGGCACTTTCTCCCTCAGTCCTGGTCCAGCAGGCGTGGCAGCACGGGGGCCAGGCTGGGAGGAGGCTGGTGAGATGCCAACTGCCCGCTGCCCAGCACACTGGCATGCAGGTGACCGATGTCAGGCAGGTGCTCCGTCAAAGCTGCTGAGGGCCGGTGGCCGAGGCCAGGGGACCGACCCGTCCTCTTCACGCCTACGAGGCTGCTGGGTCGGCGCCACTGCAAGGCCCTCACTGACGCGAAGCGTTTCCCCACCGACCCCACTCCCAGGGTTTGCTCCCGAATGCTCCAGCGGGTGCGGAGGGCCTGGGAGCTCACACAGAGCTGGGAGGAGGGGGTGCGGGGGGCCCGGGAGCTCACACAGAGCTGGGAGGAGGGGGTGCGGGGGGCTCTAAGAGCAGCCTCACTGAGGTTCCCCGGCTTTCAGCGTGGTCAGAGCTGTGCAGCCATCGCCACCTTCTACAACCCTGCTCACCTGCTCGATGCTCCAGACCGGGGTCAGGGCCCTGAGGTCTGAGCGGGCTGGGCTGCCCAGCCCTCCTGGCCTGTCCTGGGCAGTGCCCAGCTCCCTGCCCCCACCCGTCTGAGGGCCACCAGCTCAGCTAAGGGGTTTCCCGTTCCAGGTGCCTGCTGGGAAGGGGGCCTGTGGGTCCAAGGTGAGCGGGACCTGGAGCACAGCACCGACCACACCCACACCCACACCCCAACCCCTCACCCACACCCCAACCCCTCACCCACACCCACACCCACACCCCAACCCCTCACCCACACCCAACCCCTCACCCACACCCAACCCCTCACCCACACCCAACCCCTCACCCACACCCCAACCCCTCACCCACACCCACACCCACACCCCAACCCCTCACCCACACCCAACCCTTCACTCACACCCCAACCCCTCACCCACACCCTGAATCCCTCAGCCCACAGGCCTCAAGGCACCAGCCAGGGCTGGGCTTCCGCTCTGGGCCCCCCGTGAGTCCATGCCTCCTGGGAGGGTGCAGGGGCCCCGTTGCCCTTGAACAGCTAGGTGACCACAGACGAGCGGGCAGCCTGGACACAGGGACCCGACGAACCAGGGCGGCTCACTGTCCTTTATTGCCGTCCCTGCCACCCTGCTGGGGCACAGCCCGAGGCCGGGAGCAGAGGAACGGAGCAGAGGAACGGAGCAGAGGAACGGAGCCGGCTCGTTTGGGGAGAACCGGCCGCGCTGCAGCAGAGCCTGCGGGGTGTTCTGGCTGACCAGCTGCTGGGGCCTTGGGGCACCGTCTGCAGGGAGGCCCCGAGGACCCCACAGCTCGCCTCTGCCCGGGAGGGGGCGCAGCGCAGCCTCTGGGCGCTGAGTTTTGGCAAAACTAACTGTTGAAGCAACTGGGGGTTGGCTGGCGTGGGAGGGCAAGGGGCCCGCACTCGAGCCCACGGCGCCGTCCGCACCTGCCTTGTGGTCCGCTGACCTCAGCTGTGGGCTCAGCTCCCTGTGAGCATCATGAGGCCGCAGCCCCCGGGGCCAGGGTGCAGCGCCCGCTGTCCGAGGGACGTGCTGAGGGCCCCTCGGGGCCAGAGGGCAGGGACCCCAGGAAACGGGACAGCCCAGGTACCCACCTCGTGTTGACTGCCCGCTGGGGAGGGGAGCGGGGCCTGGACCCCTGCCTCTGCGTGTGGCCGTGGGCAGGGCAGGGAGTGGGGGCGGGTGGAGGGAGGTGCAGCTACGGGGGGGCGGGCACGCTGCTGGAAGGAGCTCCGACCAGGCAGGAGCCAGGTGGCCAGCGGGGAGGAGGGCCGGCCGAGCCCGGGGGCAGGTGCGGGCTCAGGGCAGCGCCGGCTGCGCGGCCTCGGGAAGGAGCAGGCGGGGCCGGCGCTCCATGCCCCGTCAGGACGGCACTTTGACGCCGAAGTACTTGCGAAGCTGCTCCAGGAACACGAAGGTGAGCACGGTGTGCGGCATGAGGCGGATGCCGGCTGGCACGAGGCCCTGGGGGGGGGACGGAGTGAAGAGCTAGGGGACCCCAGCCCCCACCCACTGTGCGCCCCTGACCCCCGGCACCACCATCCTCCCCACCACTGTGCCACCCACGCCCCCTCTGGCCCGAACCTTGTAAAAGGCGAGCGGCCCGAGCTTCGCGGTCTCCATGGTGCAGTGCAGCACGCCCTGCAGGGACGAGGGAGGCAGACGGAGAGCACTCTTTCCACGCGGAGCACCCCCTCCCACAGCCCGGCCACAGCGCCCCTTCCGCGCGGAGCACCCCCTCCCACAGCCCGGCCACAGCGCCCCTTCCGCGCGGAGCACCCCCTCCCACAGCCGGCCACAGCGCCCCTTCCGCGCGGAGCACCCCCTCCCACAGCCCGGCCACAGCGCCCCTTCCGCGCGGAGCACCCCCTCCCACAGCCCGGCCACAGCGTCCCTTCCGCGCGGAGCACCCCCTCCCACAGCCCGGCCACAGCGCCCCTTCCGCGCGGAGCACCCCCTCCCACAGCCCGGCCACAGCGCCCCTTCCGCGCGGAGCACCCCCTCCCACAGCCGGGCTGCAGGCCAACAGCTGCGTGCAGTGACCCGTGGCCAGTGCACGGCGCGGCTGGGCATTCAAACAGGGGACAACGTGTGAGCCAAAAGGTCACGGCTGCCCGGCCGCTGCCCGGCTGACTGCTGATGCGGCAGAACCAGAGCCCTGAGGGTGGGGGTGGGGGGGAGGGCGCCTAGTCGGGTGGGGCGAGCAGGGGCAGGGCTGCAGGCACCGTGAAGATACAGAAGGCGCCGTGGGCACCGTGGAGCCCAGGCCGTGCCTGTCAGTATGTCAGAGACTCTGACTCAGGGGCACACAGGGCCAGGGCTTCTTGGAGGCAGCTGGGAGGGACGGGGGGTTGGGGGGGGAAGAGCTGTCGGCCACCCCAGGGCCAGGACCTGGGCACAGGGCCTGGCAGCTGCCGGGCAGGGACCCCAGGCCCCGCTCACCTGGTACTCGCCCTTGGAGTTCATCAGGCGGGTCTTGAGCACGTCCAGGGGCTGGCACAGGACCGTGGCACATCCGCCCTGGGCAGGGGGGGGAACGTCACCAATGGGCCGTCCGCGTTCGATGCCTGGGCGCCCTCAGCCCTGCCCAGACCCCTGAGAGGCGACCCAGGGCTGCAGGACCCAGGACTGCAGGGGCGCCCTCTCCTGGCCTGGCACCCCCAGTCTGAGGGGGAGTCCAGCGCCCCCGCCCCGCCCTGCCCGGCACTCACGGCGATGAAGCTGGCGATGAAGTGCGTGAAGATGCCGTCCGACAGGTAGCCCGTGCTCAGGACCAGCTGCTTGGCCTGATCGTAGCAGGACAGCTGTGGGGTGCAGGGAGGTCAGGGAACGCCGAGGGAGCCACAGCACCTGTGTCACCCAGCACCTGCGGGCATCACCTACACGCACTAGAGCTGCTGGGCAGGTGAGACCCAGGCCGCGAGGGACTGCCCCCGGCCATCATCCGACCCGCCTGTGCCCACCTCCCAGTGCCCACCTGTGGCCCCCACCTTCCTCTGTGGTCTCTGTGGGGGGGGGCTAGGCAGGGCAGGGACCCCTGGAGGCTCCCCCAAGCCCCCCTTTCCCCCGTAGAAGGCCTACCTGGCCCACAGTGACCAGCATCCCCCGACTGGAGGCCATGGTTGCACCCGAGAACAGCTTCCTCAGACCCTCTGCGGGGAGAGAAGGTGGGGCACCGGCCACGTCCGTCAGGTTGCCCCCAGTTTGGACGATGCTGCCTTCCCCTCTGTCTCCTCGGGGCTCTGGGCTCCCGGCTGGGGCTGCCCGGGTCCTGCCCGGGTCCTGCTCCAGCTCCTGCCCATCCCCTGCCCCAGCCCCATGCCCTGCCCCGCCAGGGCCTGCTCCTCACCTTCACGGGCCACGCGATACAGGCCGTCCAGGGCGTGGGCGTAGCTGCCGGGACACAGGATGGGCCCACGTGAGGCTCCCCAACCACGGCTCCCTGGGGGTCCCCCAGGACAAGCCCCAAGACCCTCAAGGAAGCATAGGGGAAGCCAAGGAACCAGGGCCTGTTCCGGAGCTCAGAGCGGTCTCCTCCCTCGGGGACCTCGGCCCCAAGACCCCAGAGGCCCACAGGAACGCACCTGGGCACTGGCCCGGGAGCTGCCCGCCCTGAGGCCGGCCCTGGCTGATACCAGGACAGCAGGACGGGGCGCCCTGGTCCCGTCACCAGGTCCCCGCCCGCACGCTCTGCCCGGCCGGGGGGTGCACAACGGGCTGGCTCCAAGCCACCTTCCCTCTGAGCTGATGCTGTGACGGAATTCACCTGGGCGTCTGCCCACAAACAGGCCTCAGAGTGGACAGTGCCTCAGACGTCATGAAAACGGTGCTTTTATCACCAAAAAAATCCCAGCCCCTAACCCCCTTGAAAAGCCGAACGCAGGCTTCTAGGCCATCCTCCGGGGAAGCGTGGGCGAGGCGCCGACGGGGAGCAGACCGCCATCAGCCCTGGTCCCAGAATCCCCCCCCAGCCCCCGGAGAGCCTCAGCGCAGTGTTCCCAACGCCCCGCGCCCTGCTCTGCTCCCCGTGACCCGCTCAGGCCCAGCTGAGCCCCGCACAGCGCCCACAGCCGCACCCCAAGGGCGGACCTCGGCCACGACTCACTTCCGGCGCTGGTTCTGGGGCAGCTTCATGTCGTTCTGCATCCTGAAAGGAGGAGCGGCTCAGGGGGCGGCGGGCCCCCTCGGCTCGCCCCACAGGCCCGGCCGGACCGTCGGGGGACAGCGGACACCCTGACCTTGGGGGCCACTGACCTGACGTTGACCATGTCGGCGGGAGTCCCCACAAAGCCTCCGATGCAACCTGGCAACAGACCCAGACCCAGCACGTGACCCGCAGTGCCCTGCTGCCCCGCGGCCCTCTGAGCGCCCCGCCGCCCCACTCACCGCTGGCGGCGCCCAGCAGCACCTTCTTGTAGAAGGGCAGGGGCCCCTCGCTGCCTTTGGCCACTCGGTCCCGCACCGTCTCGTAGATGGCGAACCGCGTCAGGGAGTAGGTCATCTGGGGGGAGGGGCCGGCTCAGAGACTGCAGGGGGTGGGGCAGGACAGGGCAGGCACGACCTGGACCCCTGGGCCCTCCCCCCGAGCTGGCTGGGTGCACAGGCATCACCCCGACCACAGGGACAACGAGGAGCCCACCCAAGGCCGCACGGCCAACAGGTGGCTGAGCCCATTTGCAAACCCTTCCCCTCCCCAGGCCTCAGTTTCCCCATCTGTAAGTGGCAGTCTCCAGCTGGCTGTGAGGGTGGGAGCAGCACACCCCACACCGCCACGCCCTGCACCCACCCAGGGGCGCCAGCTCCCCAGGCCCTGGGGCTCCTCCCTCCTGAGCGGCCTCAAAAAGGAGAAAGCTGCTTCGATGCCCATGGGTGCCCACAGCGGGCAGGAGGCACATCCCTCCCCTCTGCCCCGTGGGCTGCTCAGCACGTGGGCTCAGGGACTGGGGCCCGCGGGAGCCCGGCAGGCACCTGTCGGCACAGCGAGGCGCTCAGGCCGTTGTAAAGCGCCAGCACGCCGTCGGAGCGCACCACCTGCAGCGCCATGCCCGTCATGCGCATCCGCACCTCCTGCTGCGTCTGCAGGTGCACCTGCGGGGGCAGGGACACACCTGCTGAGTCCCTTCCCACAGCCTAGGCTGCTCCCGGCCCCCACACAACCCCCCCATTGAGAGACAGGAAACTGAGGCACAGGGAAGCAGAGGGGATGGCGCGGGGACACATGCCACGCCTGCCACCAACCTACTGTCTTACAAGCGACAGCACCAGGGAACTGTGCACCCACCAGGCACGTGAGAGCCCTCTGGGCACCTGCGGTGGGTGGGGATCATCAGCCCCATTTTACAGACGAGGAGACTGAGGCAGGACCCAGCACGGTGACTCCAGAGCCCCACTCTTCTGCCTACCTCACTTCTCAGGGGACAAAGTTATGGGGACTCAGAAGCATGAGGCCTGGGAGAGGCAGGCGGGGCAGAAGGGAGAGGCCGCCTCAGGCAGTCCACCCTGCGGGGCCGGCGTGGGCGGGTCACTGCCCCGTGCCTCAGTTTCTCTCGTTGTGCTGTGAGGATGAAGGGACTCAGTGGATACACCCCCCCCCCCTTTCAGGCTCTTCCCGGGGCCTCCGGGTGGTGGAGCAGCAAAGGTAGGAATGGAGAGGGCTTGTGCCCGGCTCAGGGACACACGCCGTGTCCTCCTGCTGCCCGAGCCAAGCTGGGCAGGACAGTGGGCACTGGGCCTGCGGTCAGGGCGGCCACGCGGGCAGCAGCTCCCGTCCAGGCAGGGAGAGGCTGAGGATCAAGTCAGGACATGAGACAGAGACAGACCCAGGAGCTTCCAAATAATTTCCCCAATGACCACGCTGAGAGGTAAAAACCCGGCCCGGGCCTCCTCCAAGGCCGGCCTCCACCCCTGGCACAAGGCCACATGCTCCCCGGGCAGAGGGTAGCCCTGCTCCTGTGGCCACCTGCCTCCCCTGACTCATCCTGGCGGCAAAACAGCACCTGGGGGCGGGCGGGAAGGGCAAGGGGCAGAGATGCCCCAAGGGGCCTGGGACAGTGAACAGGGGGCTAGGCCAGCCCAGGCTGGACGGGCTCTGCAGCCTTTGGAGGCTGTGTCTGCTCCTGGTCAGAGCCTGACCCTCGGGGGGCCCCCCCCGTGGTGGGGGTGGGGACCTGTGTGGGCATCCAGAAAGCAAATAGACAGGGTGAGGGAGGGCTCTTCACGCCAAACCTAGATGCACCTTCCAGCTCACCGCCCTGCCTCTGGTGGCTCCTCCCAGGCCGGCCAGGTCTCAGGCCCAGCCACTGGGCTGAGCTGCTCACCACAGGGCAGGGAGCCCCCTAGGTCCCTGCTCACCTGATACTCGCCCTTGGAATTCAACAGGTGGCATTTTTACTAATTAGAGAGGCAATCGCCTCCCTTCAGGAGAAGGGCTGCTGAAAGAAGCATGCCCACAGGCAGGGGACGCGGGCGGGGCGGGGGTGGCCCGGTCAGCTCCGCCACAGGAGTCCATTGCTCCCAGGAGGCCACGTGGGCACAGACAGCTGGGGGGGCGGGGAGGAAGGGGGTGGCCGCCCCTTGCCCACAGCCCCACGTGACACAGTGTCCGTTCCCTGGGCGCCTGTGGTTTGTGACTCCGGTCCTTTCTCTTTTGTTCTTTGTGGTGAGACCGGGCAGAACACTACCCCGTGGCTGGCCCTGGAGACAAGGAAGTTTTATCTTATTCTGCCCCAAAGCAGGGCAGCACCTGTGTGTCCACAGGGCCGAGGCTGCCAGGCACCCACCAGTCCAGGAGGAAGCAGCCCAAAGCGGGGGCGCCTGTGCCACTCGCCCAGGCCACATCCCTCCTTCCCCTCCCACCGCCGTGCCAGGCCCCCGCCGGGCAGGGGGCAGCTGGGTCCGTGCCCTGGGTGCGCGGGAACCATCCCTCAACTGTCACTGAGCGGACAACGTCCTCGGAGGAGCGGGGGGAACTGGCGCGGCGGGGCCAAGTGGCTGCCGAAGGTCACAGGTAGCGAAGCGCAGGGCTGGGAGGGACAGGCCTCCGGGGCCGGGACGCCGGGCGCCCACCCCCCGGGAACAGGCCCGGGGCCTCCCTCCATCCCGCTCTCGGCGGCGTCGGCGGGCGGGGCAGCGAGCCCGTGGGCTGCGGTCCTCGGGGCAAGGCCAGGCCGGCCGGTGCCCGCGGGTGCGGGGGGCCTGGGTGGCGCGGAGCCCGGCCCCGCTGCCGCCCGCCCAGCCGCCCTCACCTTGAGCAGGTCCAGCGGGTGCGTGCAGCAGGCGGCCCCGGACGAGGCCAAGCCCCCGAAGTACCAGCGCGACACGCGCGCCTCGGCCGCCATGCCCGCGGCAGCGCCGGTTGCCCGGCCTGACCCGACCCCGCCCGGACCCCGAGGCCGACCCGGACCGGCCGCGCCGCCCCACCGCCGGGTTCAAAGCGCGTCTGCCACCCGCGCCCGGCGCAGCCAATACGCCCGCGCGGCGCGGGGCGGGACCGTATCCGGGGCGGGGCCGAGGAGACCACGCCCCTGAGTCTTAAAGGGGCCGCCGCGGTCGCACGGACAGGCGGCGGTGCCGTGGATTCCACTGTCCCGTTCTGCAGGCCGCGCGGACTTCGGAGCCTGCTGCGTGGGCCGCCTCGATGCCCCCAGGTCCACCCCACGCCTAGGGCACGTGGCTCTGCCAGCCCCGCCCCGCAGGGTGGGGTCCTCCCTGGACACGTGCAGTTGCAAGAAGCAGCAGAATCCCCCGGGGACCAGTCTGCGGCTTCAGTAAAACTAGGGGCGAAAGGCAATTCCGAGACCAGACACAGCCTCAACCCGGACTTCCCAGCCAAGTCCGGCCTCAGGCCTCCCTCTGACCAGGCAGCTCCGGCCTGGAGTCCAGGGAGACGGACCCGGGTTCCAGCGCCAGGCTCGGGCCCCCAGGCGACCCTCAGCAGGGTGCCTGCCCTTGCCTGGCCCAGCGGGAGGCACCCACCTGCCTGTCGGCTCCCACGCTCATCCACCCCGCAGCCAACAGGAGGAAGTGCCGGCGGGCCTCTAGCCCAGAGGGAAGCCCAAGTCCCTGGGACCACTTTCAGGCAGGATCTTGGGGATCCAGGCGTTCTCTGCCGGAGCAGCCTCCAATCTCAGAGGGGGCACAGCCAGACCCCTTCCCCAAGGCAGGACCTACGGGCTTGACCACTGCAGCCCCCAGCCCAAGGGAGAAGGGGGAGGGGCACTGGGGAAACCACTCCTGGTCCCCTGAACCGGCAAAGCCTGGCCTCATGGCCTCCGGGCACCAGCCAGTCTCCAGGATGTGAGCAAACCCGCCATCTATTGAACTGAAGTGGCCACTTGGAGACTCAGGAGCCAGGTCTTCCGGAGCACCGGCGGCCTCTGACCCTGAGGTCATCCGCTGGGAAGTGAATGGCCGGATGGTGTCCGGCCCAGAAATGCTGGGATCCTGGGGGCAGGGTGAGGGGCAGGTTGGCCACAGGGCAGCTGCCTGGTCTGAGCGGGGAGGAGGGCTTAAGACAGATGTCCGCACGGAGGGGCTCAGCTGGTTTGATTCCTGGTCAGAGCGTGTATATACGGACGGCAGCCCATGGCGTTCCTCACAGTGATGCTTCTCTTTCCCTCCCTCTCTCTGAGCATGTCCTGGGGTGCGGATTTGTTTTTAAAGATGTCAGATGCAAACTAGGTAAGAACACCACCCAGGTGCTCGCTGGGGTAGGAGTGAACACAGGAAGCCCCACCAGGAAACGGAAGCCCCACCAGGAAACGGAGTGGCTCTCGCGGCGACCCACAGGCTTGGAGATGACAGCCAGAGCCGCCTGGCCCGGAGCTCGGTTAGCGCCCTCCCCAGGCACCAGGGCTGTGGGTGGACCCCACCAGCACACCTACAGGGCCAGCCGGCAAATGCACCGGTCGGTGGAAGCAGTCAGTGTTCCTCTAAATCAATTTTTAGCAAACAGAACACCAGAACCAACAGCCCAGCGGCTGGGAGGCAGGAGGCGTGGCCCCTGGCAGGTAACCCAGGGAAGTGGGGTGCCAGCCAGCCCACTCCCTGCCCCACTCGCCTTGGGATCAGCCCCGGTGAGGTGCTCAGGCCCTGACTCCAGAGAAGCAAACAAGCTGACGAGTAGGGGCCTCTGAAGTGGAAGTGAGAGACCTCCGGGGTCCCTCACTATGACAGCCCAGGAAGCAAGGGGCCAGGGCCCGAGGGGTGTGAAGGCTAGACTGGGTCCTGCTGGCAGGGACCCCCAGCACTCACTCTGGAGACCGTCCTCAAATTGGGAAGGGCTGGCAGGAAGCTCAGCAGCCTGGACACTTTAAAAATGGCCAAAACCGGTGTGGCTCTGTGGACAGAGCGTCGGCCTGCGGACTGAAGGGTCCCGGGTTCGATTCTGGTCAAGGGCATGTGCCATGGTTGCGGGCACATCCCTAGTACGGGGCGTGCAGGAGGCAGCTGATCGATGTTTCTAACTCTCTACCCCTCTCCTTTCCTCTCTGTAAAAATCAGTAAATATATTTTTTAAAAAATGCAAACAGCAGCATCTGAAATGTAGTTCCTGGAAAAGACCGGCCAGAATCCGGGAGGTGCGGAATGTGCTATTACTGCGGGTCAGGGACCGAGACCGGTCAGCGGGCGTCTCAGATGGATCCCAGCCCGGGGCTGACGGGCAGCGACAGGCAAGTCTGAGGACAGGGCCGCCAGCCAGGCTGGGCTCCTGGGTGGGGCCTGGGGTCTGTTCTGGGGCATCTGCACTTTCTCCTGGAGCCCAGCGGGGAGGACGGAGCCACGTGGGTGGCCTGGCAGACACCAGGGTCCCTGGAACGGCCAGTGGGGGCAGGAGGCACGAGTCAGCTCCAGCTCCCTCAGCTGTGTCCTGTGACCTTTTCACCGGGCTGGGCAAAGAGCAGGAATGCTAACAATTTCTACTGGGATCTCACGGGGTCCTGTGAGGTGCTGTGTGGGCACCAGCGGGGAACTCGGGACCCACCCACAGATCCCCCTCCCAGGGCAGGGGCCAAGGCCATCCCCCGGATCCCAGGCCCACAGGGGGCCCCAGGGGCCCCCAGGTCTGACACTGCTATCCTGCCACCTGCAGGCTGCAGCACGTCCGGGGCAGCCAGGATGGCGGGCAGGACCCCCAGGACCCAGGACCCCCAGGACCCTGACTGTGAGGTCAGCTGCAGGGCACCAAGTAGACAGGTGCTGGCCTCGCCTGGGGTAGAAGGCACTTGGCTAGAGCACCCTGGCTGCAGGGTCACTCCCTTGGAGCGGCTGCTACAGGATGAAGCAGAGGCCCCATCACCCCAGCTGTGCCCCCTGGTTCCCTGGGAGAGTAGGACGAGGGTCCTTGAGCTCAGCCCACTTCCTTCCCCCAGCCCCCGAGACAGGCAGCTCAGCTGGCCCGGCCCCAGGTGGCCCAGCAGCCACTTCCGGGCGGAGGGGGGGGGAAGGCACACCCAGATCTGCTGATGGAGAATCATTAACCCTGTGGGGCGGCCAGGGAAGCTCTTCCCGTCACGGGCAGCCTTCCCGCCTCCTCAGACCTACAAGGTCCAGTGGGAGCACGTGGCGGGGAGCCGGTCCCCGGGCTTGGGGACCACTGGGAACGCCCACCAGAGGCCGACTCCCGGACACAGCGCCCCCTCTGGTCCCACAGAACTTGCAGGTCATTCTTCCAACAGGCAAAGGGGGGGGGGGCGGTCCCCGCACTCAGGGCACACCGCAGCCCCTCCCGCCCACTCTGGCCCAAGGCCCAGGGAGCTGCGGCCAAGGGCAGGGAAGGTAGGCTCCTGCGAGCAAGGCCCCAGGGCACAGCCTCCCCCTGCCGGCCGGGGCGGGAGCTGCACACCCAGCTCCTGGGTGAAGACCTGGTATCAGCCACGGGCTGCCGCCAGCCAGGCAGGGCGGTGAACGCTGCCGGCTGTGGGGTCTCAGGACCCAGGTGATGGCCTGCGGACCCTCCCATCCCGCTCGCTGCCCAGGACACAGAAGCAGAGCGCGCACGGCCCAAACCATGTATTTCCTCAGCGACCACCAGGGAGCGCGTGGTAAACCGGGGGGCGGCCCAGCGTCAGGCCGGGTGCCAACAGGCAGCGCTGCCCCCTGCCCACTCCGTAGGTCCATGCCTGTCCCAGGGCCCGGCTGCCGCGCGGTGGCGGGTGGGTGTGGCCTTCTGCTCCGAGGAGGCGCCGGGCAGCTGAGCCTGGGTGCTGGGCGGGGCGGCCGGGCCTCCCCCGGGTCCCAGGGACCCCTGTCCACAGTTCTCGGGGAGCCTACTCCAGGACCACGGTGCCCCCCACCGCCTCCAGCGCGGCCTTGATCTTCTCGGCCTCGGCTTTGGCGACGTTGGCTTTAATCTCCTGGGGCAGCGATTCCACCAGCTTCTTCGCCTGCCGAGAGCCAAGTCAGACGCCGCCCGGGCTCCCTGCACCCCGCCTGCCCGCTGGGGCCGCCCACACGCACCTGCACGAGGTTTATGCCCTGGATGTAGTTCTTGATCTCCTTGATCAGCTTCACCTTGTCCACGGGCTTCGCCTCCGTCAGGCGGACGGTGAAATGTGTCTGCTCCTTTTGCTTGGGGATGTCTTCCTCCTCTACCGCCTGGGGAGGGGGGAGGGGCTGGGTGAGGAAGGAGCGGGGAGCAGGCACCTTTGCTCCTGGGCTGTGGGTCCTGCAACCCCAGAGGCAAGACCCCCCCTCAACCCCCCGGCTCTGGCAGGAGGGACGCCCGGCAGGCCGCCCTCCCACTCGGTGCCTCCCCTACCTAGTCCACTCCTCCGTCAGACTGCCTCCCGTCCCGGCCCCCAAAACTCATCCTTTTAAAACTGTAGCTTAGGGGAGAAGGCAGAGCGACCCCAAAAGTGCTTTGTGGGCGAAATGACGTTACAGAGAAGCAGAGGGTTCCAGCCCCACCAACCACACCAGCTCAGCCCCTCCCTCGCCAAGTGGCTGGCGGGAGTGGGGGAGCCCCCCGAGATGGGAGGAGTTGGGATCGGAGTCAAGGCCAATGCCCTCTGCTGTGCAAATGGCGCCTGGCTGCCTGTGCTTTTGGAGGGGTGCGCCGGGCCCCGCCGAGAGAGGACAGGCCAGAAACCTGCCTCCAGCTTAAGAGAAGGAGACACAAAGGTGGCAAAGCCTTAGTTACTCCTAAGGCTGGCGAGGGAGCGACTATTTCTACTGGTGGACAACTTGACATTTTAAAAAATGACAAATATTGAAAAACACACACATACAAAAAAGCAACAACAGAAACCCACAGATTAGCGTGTGGCTTCATGTCTGCTGGTTTCCTCGTAGACACCCAGCCCCGTGGAGCTGCCCACCACCTCCTCTCCAGCCCGGACACGCTCACAGCCTCGTGCCTGGGAATGCCTTGCTCTCTCCCTCAACTCCTCACGTCTCCTCTCATTACAGCCTTCCTTGAACCCGTAACCCTCCCCTCCCCCAAGCTTCTTCCCTACTTCCCCCTACAGAACTTACAAAGCCCTACTATTCAACATAACTTCTTTGTGTCCTTTTCCTTCCATCGGCTCCTTGTTCCCCTCCCCTGGAGACACAGTCCCCACTGGACACACGGTCCCCAGTGGGCAGGGAGGAGGCCCAGAGCCTCAGCCGGAGGCTCACAGAAGTTCGGGGTGTGCTGACTGGTGCAGGACAGAGAGGAGGGACGAAGAGAGAAATCGGGACGTGAGGGAAGCTGGGAACTGGGCACCAGAGAAACAGGTCTCTGCGGAGGCCAGCGCCTGGCTCACCTCGGGAGCTGCAGCGGCAGGGGCAGCAGCGGGCACGGCGCCACCCATGGGCATGAGCCCCACGTCCTGGATCTTGAGCGTTTTCTGCAGGGACAGAGGGGAGCAGTCTCAGAAGCTGGCGGTCACACCCAAACACATCCTTGCACCCAGGGAGCACCCTTTCCACAACGGACCAAGCCCTCCCCGCCAAAGACACCAGGAGCAAGACACAAACCCCAGACCCCACTGCCCGGGCCCGACTGGGGATACCTTCAGGAGCTCGTTGAGGTCTGAGATCTCCAGGAGCGTGAGGCTGGCAATGTCCTGGACCAGCTGCTGGATCTTGGGGGGGTACTCCTTGGGGGCATTATCTAGGGGTGCGCCGGCGAGGGCCTCTCCCCTTCGATGGCTGCTGCATCGCATCAGCCGCACGGTGCTGATGCGTGGGACCTGTTGCCTGGACCCCATTCAAACAGAGCTGTCAGCCCGGCACAGGTGGGTGACAGGAAGTCCAGGCAGGTAGATGCCATGAACTCAGGTCTAGCCCCTTGGTCCCAACCCAGGTTCTCAGACTCCAGTGTCCACGTCGAGAGCAAGGGGGTTTCCCAGCTACTTTATAATTTTATCCTCTTCACAAGCCTTAGAAACCCACATCATCATCATCATCATCATCGTCATTATTATTGCAGGATGTTGCCCTTAACAACTTCCTGGTTTGAATGAACCGTAGCAGCTCACGGGGAAATGCAATCACGTAAATGCATTTTGCTGCACAAAGCTTTCAGAACCGGGATCGCCGGATGCAATGGAGGAGGTCCTACACGTCACTGGGCTGCGGGGGAAACTGAGGCCCGGGCAAAGGCGGGAACCCTTCCCATGTGATCTGAAGCCACCCTGGCACTCTCTGCGGCCCGCACGGGGGGTGGGTGGGTGTCTCCACGCCCAGCTTCCCCTTTGGGACCCGCCGGGCTTGGGTGGCCTCCCGCCCGCTGCCCCGACCTGAACCATCGGTGGCCGGCTGAGGACTCCCACTCTGCCCGCCCGGCCCTCGGCAGCCCGCGGTACCTGGCGAAGCGGAGCGCGGCACCCCTAAGCCCTAGACAAGGCCCCCATAGGGGGCGAGCAGCCGCCGGCAGCATCGCTCCACCGGCGGGAAGGTCACACGAGGCTCCCAGGAGGAGGGACGCTCTAGCTGCCAGAGCAGCCGAGTACACGCGCTGGGGAGGACGCTCTAGCCGCCAGGGCTGCAGAGCATATGAGCTGAAAAGGACGCTCTAGCTGTCCGGGCTCCCGAGCATACGAGCTGGGGAGGACGCTCTAGCTGTCCGGGCTGCCGAGCATATGAGTTGGGACGGACGCTCTAGCCGCACCTCGCGCTTTCCTCCTCTCGCTCGCCGAGATTACCCACAAGGGACCGGGCCAAGGGAGACCAGTGGAGGCCGAGGGTTAGCGCGGGCTCCGTCTGAGTTGGGGGCGTGCCCGGTCCGTGTAGAGCAGCGCAGTGACCCCTGCGGGAGCCTCGCGTCAGCCGACTGCGGCTTCCGGCTCGTGCCGTTTGTTCGGCATCCGTGGTCACCACGCGCGGAGTGCTCACTGCGCTCTGGCCCGCACGGCTGCCTCTCCCGCCGGCCCGGGAGGGAAGGAGCACGTTATGTCCTGCGGTGTAGCCGCCCCGGGAGCGAGGACGCCTCCCTCCGCGGGACCGAGCGCGCATCCCGGGCAGCGTGTCCTGGGCTGTGCTAGTCCGGGAGGGGAACCGGGCGGCGGGCTAGCAGGTCCCCGGAGAAGAGGGTTTGGTTCTGTCTCCAGACACCGGACCCTCCGCGCCCTGCCTGCCTCCCGGTACAGCTCCCGGACACCGGCCGCAGCGCCTGCCCGAGCGTCTTGGCGTTGCTCTTTAGATGCAGCCAGAGGAAAGTCGGGTTCCAATCCCGCTGCCCTGGTGATGCTTAGAGCCAGCGCGGCGCGGACTTGGTCACACGAGGTGCTGCCCCTCCGCCCCGCACCTCCTGGTCCTGGCCCTGCCTTGGCTGCGCTCCGGGAGCCTCTGTGCCTATTAACTAGTCCAGCCCTCCGAGAGGAGCCAGGGCCGCAGTCACCTAGGAGGTTTGGGAGTTTCAGGGGTTGAACTCTGGATGCAAGCGGCGAAGTCTAACATTGAACATTTTCCTCCAACTACAGCTACTGGTGTTGCAGTCGGACCGGCCCGCAGGACTGGGGGGTAGGGACCGGGGACAGGCTGGCCTGCGGGGATGCCCACACACTCCTGCCCAGCACCTTTCCCCTGAGCAGACACGTGGTACTTGTTGGAGAGACTTTATTATGGCCGATCCATTCCGTCTACTGGGGCACTAGGTGACATGACAGCTCAGAAGCAGAGAAGCTGGAGACTAGCCCCCCTTCCTGTGGGGGCCAGGAGCCCCTGCTGACAGCTCTGGGGGGGGTGTCCTAGAGGGCTCTGGGGGGGGAGCGCAGAGGGACCTAACACCCAGGCTGGGGCTCCCCTGCGCCCCCAGGCCCGGCCATGGGGAAGGAGGTCGGAGGCCAACTCAGGGACAGGAGGGTGGAGCCTGAGGGGTGAGCACAGGTGAGGACAGAAAGGCGGGCGGGGGGGAGGGGCACTACATGGAGGAGGGAGTGCGAGGAGGGGACAGGACGCTGGTCAGACGGAGGTGGTCTCGAGGACGTAGTGTTACTGGGCAGCGCTGGCCGGCCCGGTCAGTCGAAGGAGATGAGCTGGGCTTCGCTGCCCTGCACCTGCAGCCCCTGTGCGGGCGGCTGCTGGGCCACAGGCGGAGGCTGCTGGGGAGGGCCGCCAGCAGGTGCCATCTGGGGGACCAGAAGCCATTGGTGCTCCTCCCCAGGCCTAGCTCCCCTCGACTGGCTGCTCTAGAACACCCCACCCCAGCCTTGTCCCTGGTCCCCTCCAGCCCAGGGTGCACCCCCCTCCCCCCGCTTGTCATGGGCTCTGAGCTTCATGCCCCAGCAGGGCCCACCCCGAGAATCCCGACAGCTGAGCTTTAAGTCAACGTGGTTTGCTCCCCCCGGGGACGCTGCGTGTACCGAGGGTCTGTGGGCCGAGTGGCGTTCCCACGTGGACTGCCCCCCTGCAGAGGGCCGGGCCCAGGTGGTGGCCTGGGAGGGGCTCACCTGCTGGTACATGGGCTGCTGCCCCGAGATGTAGGGCTGCGGTGGGGGCTGCAGAGATGCGTCCTGGCTGGGGAGGGCGGTCAGGAGATTCTGTGGAGAAGGAAAGGAACCCCGACATTGGGAAAGGAGCCCTGTAGCCAGACCAGTGGGGGGTTTCTGACTTGGAAGACCAGATGGGAGCCCAGTGGGGGGAAGAGGGTGGGATCAGAAGGGCTGAGCCTGGCCAGCATGCCCCAGCCTCCCCCGGGGACCCGCCTGTCTGGATGCCCGTGTGGTCTCACCTGCATGCCATAGGGCTGGTAGCCCATGGACACTGCCTGGCTTCCCATGTAGCCCACGCTGGCGGGCTGCGGGGGCTGCGAGGGCACCGTCTGTGGAGGGAAGGCCTGTGAGGAGTGGGAGGAGCTGGGCGGAGGGCTGGGCTGGGCACCTCACAGGGGTCTCTTGGGGGGGGAGGGGGGAGCAGCCTCGCTGTACCGGATAGCCCTGGGTTGGGGTGGGCTGGTAGGAGGAGTAGGCTGGGCTGGCGGCGGGTCCTGCTGGGCCCTGGGGGGCCGTCTGTGCGCCAGTGACCCCTGCTGGGTACATGTAGGTGCTCACCACGCTGGGATCTGGAGGAAGAGGAGGGAGGGGGAGACCCGGAGTTGGGGAGCATTTCTCTGAATTTTCCTTTTTGTTGTGAGACTTGGAACCAAGTTCACGTCTCAGCTTCTCACCAAAGGGAAATGAGGACATCAGCACAGATGGGAGGGGACCCCCAGCGATGAGCGGTCAGGAATGAACCCAACCGTATCCCACCTGAGTAAGGACACTGCAGGGTGGGCAGCCCCGCCTCTACCTCCTGAACCCAGAGCCAGATCAGGACGGCAAACAGCCTGTCACAGGCCTGGGCTGGCGTTCCGGAAACTCCTTTGTGAATCCTGGGACCCAACGTCAGTCAGCACGGGACAGGTGGGGGCGGGGGGGGGCGGGGAGGGGGGAAGCCAGAGCCTCCAGACCGGAAGGTGTCAGAGTGAATGCACTTTTGTGTGCGCAGCAGAGGCGTGTGCATGTGTGTACAGAGAGCAAATGTGGTAGAACGTTAACATTTGGGGAATCTCATTCTCTTAGCTGTTCTGTAAAACAAGCCAAAATAAAAACGAAACCAGAGAGTTTTGGTCCGGGACTCGTGTTGGCTGGTCAGCTCGTCCACCCACCCAGTTACCTGCTCCGGCCCCGGGCACACTGGGGTAGGCGGTGCTGGTGGCCGCGGCTGGCTGGCTCAGGTACACCGTGTGCATGGGGGAGCCCTCCACCGAGCCTGCCGGGCTGTAGGTCCCTGGGAAGCTTGTGGGGCCAGAGGGCTGGTACAGCACGCCACCCGCCGTGGGCATGGCCTGGAGCTGGGGACAGAGAGACGGCTGTCAAGGGGCTCCCGGCGGCTGCAGGGCAGCAGGAGCGGGAGGGGCAGGGTGCCTGCCTGGGCGTAGGGAAGGGAGAAGGCGGGCATCTGGGCGCGCATCTGGATGGTCTGCTTCTGCTGCTCCAGGCGCAGCTGCCGCTCCTTCTCCTGCTCCTGCAGGCGCTGGATGGCCAGCTGCCTCTGCACCTCTAGGTACTCCTGTGGGCACAGGCAGCCATCAGCACTGGTCATGCCGGTGCCCGCAGCCCGCCGCCAGACCGCCCACCGCACCTGCTTCTTCTGTCGCATGATCTCCAGCTTCTGGGCCAGCTGGATCTGGCGCTGGCGCTCCGCCTCCTCCGCCGCCCTGCGCAGCTTCTCCCGGTGCTCCTCCCGCAAGGCGCTCAGTGCCCCCCGGGCGTCTCGGATCTGCGCCAGCTTGTCCTGCAGCCCCTCGTAGTACACTGCAGGGGGCAGAGCGGCCGTGGCTGGGGGACGCCTCCTTCAGCTGCCGGTCCCACGCTTGGTGGGCTATTTCCCGTCACTGGGACCACCCCCGGAGCCCAGGGGCCTGCCCAGCGCCCACCGCCCACGGCCCGGCAGCATGGAGGCAGGGACGCACGCCGGCGCTCGTCCAGCTGGTTGAGCAGCTCCAGCAGCTGGGGGTGCATGCTGTTGATGGACTGGAAGAGGGACAGCACGGCCGAGTCGTTGGTGATGCTGCGGCCTCGCACGTGGTTGCTCTTCATGCGGTTGACGAAGGTGCTGACAGCGTTCTGCAGGGCCTTCAGGAACTGCGCGTGGCTCTCCTCCGACTCCCCATTCTGGAACTGCTGCTGGGGACGGGCACACTGTGGGGTCCCCGGACTCCCGAGTCAGGATCTCCGTGGGCAGGGCCTCTGCCCGGGGCCTCAGCAGCCCCGCCGGCACCAGCCCCTGACCCGAGGCAAGCACCTCAGGCTCCGGTCCTTCAATGAGGACAGAGCCGGGGGCAGTCCCGTGGCCGCCCATAAGCACCGCCCCCCCTGGTGACACGGACGGGCCTCCCCTGCAAAGGCCTGGCATCTACTCCAGTGGCAACAAGGCCTGGAGCCCCAGGACCGACAGCTGGGCGGTCCGGGCACTGGTCTGCTCGGTAGGCAGCCAGGCCCAGCCGCCTCCGGTCACTGTGGGCAGCGGCGCCAAGGCAGCGGGCCTGCGCTCTGCACCCAGAGGCTGTCCTGTCGCCCGAGGAGGGTGCTTACCTCGCTGAAGAGGCCTCCGGAGGAGGTTAGGGGCTGAGGGTCCGTCTCTGGGAGGGAAGTCTGGAAGACACCAGAGGGTGAGTGGCCGGCCAGTCCCCTAGGCCCTCCCAGGGGCACTGAGAGCGAGCGGCCTCACCTCCACCGAGGCCGCAGGGGCTGCGTGCGCCTCCACGGGCTGGGCGGCGGGCTCTGCCAGGGGCGCGGGGGCAGAGGGCGTGGGGCTCTTCCGAGCCTCCTCCTGCTTCTTCTCCCAGTAGTTCCGGTTGAGGTACCGGGCGAGCTGCGGGGGCAACAGGAGGTCACCCAAGTGCCAGGGCTCAGGAGGGGAGCCCCGTGCACAGGACACTTACCTCGGGGTCCATGTCCTCAGCCAGCGGTGCCGACGAGTTCTGGAGAGAGAGGGGAGGGGCCCAGGGTCACAGGCCACAGCACAGCGCCCCCACAGCCGTCACTCAGGGCCTGATGAGCCCAAGGGGCTCCACACGGCTGACAAGATGCAAGGGGACACCTGTCCACCCTCCCAACCGTACAATGGTCCCCAACAGGCAGACAGCAGGGCTACTCTTAGCCTGTGCCCGGCTGGCCCCATCCCTAGTCCCCACGGGAGTCGGCCGACCCCCAGAAATCAGTCCTGTCTTGGCCAAGGTGAGGCTAGAAAGGGCAGCCACCTTGGCCTAGGCTCCCGCCTGCTCCCGCCTCGGACAGACAGGCGGACAGCACAGGCACCCGCACACCGGGGACGGGGCCTCCCTCCTGGTCCCACCAGGAACTTCAGGCCCAAACTGAGAGGCGTGGAAGAGCCGGGGCTCTCACCAGTGGGGCTCCCGGCCTTCCTGGGGTTCTCCCCCTCAGGGGGCCCCTGGCCGGGAGCTGAGAGCAGAGATGGGAGTGGGGAGGGAGGCCAGGGGGCAAGGTGCTGTCCTTTCTGGGCAGCCCTCCCGCTCTCTCCCCCGGGGAGCAGTCTAGCCAGTGTGTGGGCCACGGGGGGCGCAGGGGGACTCACCACGGGTGACGCGTACAGGCTGCTGGCGGGGGGTGCGGACGAGGTCACAGGCGCGGGCTCTGCCTTGGGGTACGCTGTGTATCCCGACTTCTGTCTCTGCGGGAGAACCAGGAAGAGTGTGTCCCGCAGGGAGCATGCGCACAGCAGGCCCAGCCTCCACACTCAGCCCTCCCCAAACATCTAGGGGTGCTCCCCCAGCACCCCAGCTTGGTGCAGCCTCGGTCCCCTTCCCCACTCACCATCCTCTCCTTCTCCTCGGCTTCCGACTGGGACAGCGCCAGGGCCAGCTGCAGCTCCTCCTCCTCCTGCAGGGCCGTCTCATCCCGCTTGGGGGGCAGCTGGGGGCAGACAGGCTGGTGAGCGGGGCCCGGGGGGAAGGGCCGGGGAGAAGGGCCGGGGGCGGGCCGCGCGGGCGTACCTGGGACTGCTGCGACAGGGGGCTGGTCAGGTACTCCGGGGGCAGCTCCGTCGTAGGGGGGGCCTTGCCATCCGCTTTCCTGGACAACAGGGTGCTGTGGGGGAACGGGCACGCACCCGGCCCCCAAGGATTCCCCCAGCGTCACCACAGTGATCACCGTGGTCACAGCCGCACCCCAGAGAAAAACTGAACCTCAGACTAGCGGGCGCTTCCAGGCAGGGACCCTGGTGCCTCACTGGCCTGAGCCACAGCGTGTCTCCAGGAAGTGAGGCTCAGACACTGCCTGGGACAGACAGACGGACAGACGGGCCTCTGCACCCACACACTGGGGACACGACCTCCCTCCTGGTCCCACCAGGAGCACAGCCCTGACCCGAACCACGAGGGACCTCAAGCCCAAACTGTGGGCCGCGCGGCAAGGGCCTGGACGCATCGCGAAAGACAGAGGAGGGGACACCCGGGGGAGCTGAGACGAACAGGCCCTGGCATCACTGGGACGCGTGGGACCAAACCAAGGCGCAGAGGACACGTCCGCGCCATGCGTGGGCTCTGGAGCAGAGCGTTCCTCTTCTGGGGCACGCACACGAAGGTCCAGGACCAAACACGTGTGTGAACACACATGCAGGGGGAGCCACTGTCAAGGTCAACACCAAGGGACCAGGCAGAGGGCACCCTTCACCTTGTCACGCCCGTGTCTTTCCTGGAAGTTTTACTTCCAAACTAAACAGTTAAGAAGCAGCAAACTCCAGCAACGGGCTGGCAAGCCCCCGGCCCGGGTGCCCGCCTGGGTCCGCCCTGTGTCTGGGCGGCTGAGGCTGGAAAGGGGGCAGGGCCGGCCTCTGCCAGGCCTCGCGTGGCGAACGGAAGCCGGGCTGCAGGGAGCGCGGGGAGCAGGCCGGCACCTGGGACTCACTTGTTGAGCTGTTCGTAGCAGGGCTCGCACACACGCACCTCCTTCTCGATGCCGAACTTGGGGATGGTGGAGTACCGGGAGGAGCACTTGCCGCAGAAGATCTGGCCGCAGGCGCGGCAGTGGTGCTGTGGCACAGGGTGGGAGGCGGCTGCAGGCGGGCCGCTGACCCCTTGCCACTCCACCCAGCAGCACCCACCGAAAGCTGCCAGGCTGGCCTTGGAGGGGGGACGGGGGGGGAGTGTCAAGGGCGGGCGGAAGGCAGGCCCTCCTGACGGTGCACTCACCTTGCGGGTCACCACCCCAAACTGCACCCTGCAGCGGTGGCACTCCTCGGCGTCCACCCAGTCGGGGGCCTGTGGGCGGCAGCGTCAGGACCCAGCCCCGCCCTCCCTCTGCTCCCGCTCCCCGCAGAGGAGAGGCCCGGCCGGAGGAGCCCTCTCCAGAGGACTTCTCCTCCTGAGGCCGGAAGGCTCAGTGGCCTCGGGGACAGGCCAGGGCCATCTAACAGTGAGCCCGCCAGCCACAGCCTGCTCACTCCACTGGGCAACGCAGACAGCACTCACGCGGCCCAGGCTCCCAGCAGCCTGTGCCTGGCCCCTCCGCCCCAGAGGAGCCCACCCCTCGCCCGGCACCAGAGACTCACCCTCTCCGCAGCGAACATGGCATCGCTCTCCTTGAACTCCGGGAAGACGTGTCCTGGAGAAAGAAGGCTGCAGTCACTGCCGGCCGCCAGGTGCACGAGGCCCCAAGCTCACCTGTCCCCCAGCCTGCCCTGCCCCGCCCCCTGAGGACCACGACTAAGGCGCAGCACCTGTCCCCACAGGCCGCCAGGAGGCACCGCCGGGGCCGCCCTTCTCTGTTTCCGTGCTCGTGTGCACTCCTTGGCCCCACCCGAAGTCTGGAAAGGCCGGGGCTCGTGTGCCCGGGGCTGGGCTGACCCACGCACCACCTTGGGGATACCCGCTCCGTGTGCCACTGCTGGTTTTGGGGGTGCTGTCCCCGCCCGCCCAGAATGAACACAACCCTCAGGTCACCCCTGATGCAGGCACTGTCCCGCTGACTCACCCTCCACCTTCATGATCTGGTAGGTGTCCTGGACCACCTTGTACTTGGGCTCGTTCCGGAAGGCATGCGCCCAGGCCTGGATCAGGTACAGGATCTTGTTTCGGACGCTGACTTCTGCCTGCCTCTGCAGAGAAGGAAGGCGTGAGGAGGGACACGGACACGCATGTGCAAGGGGTGTCTCAGCGTGGGCAAGTGGTTGGGAGGACCCACTGCTCAGGCAGAGGCGGGCAGGTCCCTGGGTGGGGCGCACGGGCTACCCTCTCCCCAGGGCCAGCTGCCCTCCAGGGAACCCCAACCCTGAGCAGAACCCCTTGCATGTGTCCGCCCACAGGGCCTGCACGGTAACCCCAGATCCCGTAACAAGGCCGGACTGGGAACCCCTCAGCCTGAGGCTGGGCCCTCCTTCCAGTTACAGCCAGGCCCACACACACAGCACCCTCTTCCCAGCCTGGAGCACCCAGCTATACTTCTAATGCCTCGGGCGCCACCCACCCAGGCCGCCCAGGAGGACGGGGGCGCAGCAGGCGGCCTCAGCGGGGCAGCCACAGCTCCGCGCTGGCTTCTGGGCCTTTCCTGTGGTCTGAGCACTTGGTGGAGGGGCCTAATGGCCTTAGGCCCTGATCTGCCCAACTCCTCCCCTCTTCCCAACGGGCTCTCAGCCCCATGGGCCCAAAACCGTCAGGAGCCTGGGGCTGCGCTCCTCAGAGCACCCAGGCAACCTCAACTCCGTGGGGTGCCCTTTCACCCCAAAGAATGTCTGCCCCACCCAGCTCTGCAGCACGCAGCCTCGGGGTCCCTGCCCACGTCACGATCCCTGCAGAGGCAGCGCAGGCCCGGGGGCTGCAGGCGGGGGCCCTCCGGACAGTGTTTCGGGCTCAGCAGGACTTTGCCTCCTCTGCCAAAGGAGGGCCTCGCCCCTCTCCCCTCCAAAACACATCAGCCCACATGCACCCTGCTCAGAGTGCCAGGGCGCCCAGCTGCCCTCGGGGCTCCCCCGGGCTCTGCTCACACACACGCAGCTCCTCCCTCCACCTTTCCCCCGAGTGACCCGCCTTCACGGCTGGGCTCCTGGGCTCCGGCCCCGTGTGTCAGTGTCAGGTGGGGCAGGTGAGGCTCCCTGCTCCCAGATATCACCGGGTGAGACCGGCCTGGCGCAGGGACCACCCACACGCACCCCATGGCCTCGGCCACACCTGGTGCTGCTCCTGCCACAGGTGCCTGCAACACCCCAACAGCAAAGGCCTGGCAGCAGGCGACACCCCTCCCCCCTGGACCCCCGGCTCCTGAGGAGCGCTCACCTTCAGCAGCTCCTTCAGCTCCTCCATGGTCTGCTTGTTGGCCACCTCGTCGTGGACAGTCTGGCCACAGTTCTTCACCACAGACTCCATGACCTGCAGACCCCAAGGAGGGGAAGGGCCAGGCTGGTGGTCAGCACAGGGACCCCTCCTGGACGGCCCACCTCCTGCAGAAGGCCGCTCTCCACAGGCTCTCGGGCTCCCAGCCCGTCAGGAGAGGACCCCGGAGCCTGCGCTACCCAGGCTCCACCTAACTGCACGTGCCACCACCACAACGGAGGCCAGAGCCACCCTCCCTGCCCGAAGTGTGCCAGTGTCAGGTGGGGCAGGGGAGGCCCGGCCCCGGCTCTTCAGGGCTGCTCACACCTGCCTCCCACCCGATGCCCGCACTGTGCTGGCGCTGCCCTGGGCAGTGGGGAGACCGTGGGCCACTCCTCTGCCACCCTGACCGCTCGGGACGGGGCCCTGAGAGGGTGGGGTGCAGGCGTCCAGTCACCTCTAGGGCATACAGGGCCACGTGGGGGTTCTTGTCACTGACTTTCTTCTTGATGGAACTCACAGCATATTTTGCCCTGAAAGGAAAGGGTGTTGGTAGGAGCGCAAAGCGACGGGAGGAAGAAAACCGTCTCAGCAACTAAGAAGTCCAGCTGCTGTCTGGCCCTTGAGGTCCCCAAGCTGGACGGAGAGTCCTCTGGCTGTGCCCAGATCTCAAAAACCCCAGCACCCCGACCACGCAGCTCCGCCAAGGTCGCGGGGCCCCGAGGGTAGTGGGCACAAGTGTCCTCTCACTCACTGCGTGTCCCCCTGGCGGATCAGGTCACAGATCTGCAGGATGGACTCCCAGTCGGTCTCCAGCAGAAGCTGGCTGGTGGCTTTGTCTGAGAAAGAAACGTGCCATCACGGCGGGCTCATCCTGCTGGGATTGCCCAGGGGGCCCCCAGCCCAGCCGCGGGGAGGCGCTGCCTCCATCCCATTTTAAACACTTGGACGCAACGGAAAGCCCCAGGAGAATCCTCCCGGCGCAGAGGTAACCGTGAGCGCTGGCCTGACCTAATGAGGCAAACGGCCGGGAAAAGAACAGCCAGCCCGGCCAGCGTGGCTCAGCGGTTCCGCGTCCGCCTATGAACGAGGAGGTCAGGGCTCAATCCCACAACCTGGGCAGCAGGCAAACGATTTTTCTCTCATCACGGGTGCCCCTCTCTCTCTCCCTTTCCCTTCCTCTCTGAAGACGATAAAAGTGTACAAAATATGTATATATAACAGAGAAATCCTGTTGTGTGCTGGTTACAAGCCTCTTCCCAACGCTCCCCGTGAACTCGCTTCTTGCACAGCCTGACGAGCTAGGTCCTACTCCCACCCCCTTGCAGATAAACCGCAGCAGAGAGGGGAGGTCACTGCCGGGGGTCACACAGCTTGCTGGGGACACAGCCAGGACTCGACGCTATGCTGGCTGACTCGCGTCCCTGAGCCCCCGGTTTTCGGGAGTTTGACCTCGTTGGTGGGATTTCCGCTGGGGCCAGGCTTCGGAGAAGCACCTGGACTCCTGGTCTCTGCTTCAAGGGACTGACCTCCGAGGATTCGCCAACGAATCCCTCACTCTCCGTCACGTGCGAGGCTCCAGCCCTGCTGGCACCCTCTTCCCTGGAGACTGCGAATAACCTAGCAAGGCCCGTCCACCTCCACACTGATCTGCTGGTAACTTCTGGATTGATCCTCGAAAGGCTGAGCCACCCCAGGTGGCTGGGTCCCTCGCCTGCACCTCCCAAGACCAAGAATGATGCCCGGCCTGAGGGTGGGCTCGGGCTGATGGGTGGAGACGCAGAGCGCCTGTCCTAGGCCGGCACACGCCGTTTCATCGGAGGCAGAGGGGGCTTGCCCAGGACCATTCCATTTCCTTCCTAAAATGTGTGACCTCCAGGAGGCTCAGAAAGGATGGGCCACAGCCCCCGACAGACGGGGAAACGCCTTCCCGAACCACCCGAGCCAGTGGGGACAGGGGGGCTGGCCTGGTCCGCAGGGAAGCAGGCCTCAGAGGAGCGTGGCAGGTCCCAGAAAGGTGTCCTCTTTTGGGGATGCTCGTGTTTGGGTCAAAAGCAATACCCTACGCAACCTAGGCTTTTTGCGGGGCGGACGTCCACTGAGATTTGCTGTTCGGTCGAGTCACCCATCTTGATGACTCAGAATCTCGAGCTCGCTCGGTCAGGCGCCCGTGGTCGGCTCCCGGAGACCTGCCGGCTCCGGGCCCGGCTCCTCCGCGGACCCTCACCCGCCCGGCCATCGCCCGCGCCTGGCACTGCCAGCCCCCGCTCGCAGCGCCCACCCAGGGCCCGGGCCGCGTGGCGGCCGCTCCGCTCGGATCCGCTCGGGGCCGCGGGCCGGCGGGGAGGGGCAGGGGCCGCGTTACCTAGGAGACGCTCGAAGGTGCCGCTGCCGCGCCCCATGGCGACCCGGACCCGACCCGACGCCGAGGCCTCCTTTGCTGCGAGCCAGCGCGTCCCCGACTTCCGCTTCCGCCTTCCCCCGCGGGCGCGCGCACGTACACGTCGCCCGCCTCAATCCGCGAGGGGGCGGCCTTTCCGCTCGCTCCAGACTCTGCGCGCCGATTGGGCCGCGGCTGCTGGAAGACCAATGAGCAGCCCAGGAGGCGAGGCTTGTCCAATGAAAGCGGAGCCGAGGGCGGGCCTTGCGTCCCCGCGGGGCGGTGCTACGGGGCCAAGCGGCGCGAGTGGTTGGGATGTGTCTTCTGTTGGGAGCCACCGGCGTGGGCAAGTCGCTGTTGGTGAAACGACTGCAGACTATCCTTCCGGCCGGGCGAGGGGCACCGGGGAGGCGGGGGGCGCCCGGGGGTGGGCGCGGTGGTGGGGGACGGCCGGGGTGGGCGACGCGGGACTCTCCGGAGGCGGTCGGGGTCGCCTTGGGGGCTGGGAGGGAGCCAGGGGGTCGGGGGCGGCCCTGGCGGAGTCCCGCCTCCGCTGTCCCGCTGGGATCCTTGACCGCCTCGCACAGCTGAGCTCTCAGGATGGGAAGGGCGACCTGGGCGATCCTCCCTCGACGCGACCCACGGTAGGCGTCGCGCTCCCGCACGTTTAGTAGAGACGGTGCCCCTTGCCTTTTGCCAAGTGCTTTGGCTTCTTAAGCGGACGCTGGAATCCAGCCGGTCCATGAGCTCAGTGCACCCCAGGGGAAGCGAGGGGGGTGTCGGGGAGGAGCCGGGCCCACGAGGACCCCGCGCTGTAAGGTGGGATTCCTGTCGCGGGGTCGCCCACAGAGCGCACCCCCGGTGGGCGCTGACTCTGGCCACAGCCAGCTGGAGGGGGAGGGCCCAGAACCGGAAGCCCCTCTTCCTTATGGTTCTGCTTTAGGCCCTACGGCCTCGGGAAGGGCCTTTGGGGTTTGGGTCACAGTGTGAAGGACCTCGCGCGTTGCCCTGTGGGGGTCCCAGTGGGCAAGAGCTGTGCACCCTGGTCTCTGCACCCTGTTTCTCCCCGCAGGTGGGCACCAACCTTACGGACATCGTGGCCCACAGGAAGATCACCATCCGGGAGCTGGGCGGGTGCATGGGCCCCATCTGGTCCAGTTACTATGGAGACTGCCGTTCCCTCCTGGTGGGTCCCAGCCTTTCAACTCTTTTAGGGAAGTAGGTCCCCGAATCGGTATTGTGCAGTCCCGGACCTGGCTTTGTATAGATGGAGTTGGGCTTCCTGAGCGAGACTGTGCTAGCGGAGGGAACAGGCCCGCGCTGCTGCTTCCCTCTGGGAACTCGGTCTGAGCCTGGCAACGCACGTAAAAGCTCGGGGAAGGCTGCTGAGGGGCGTTCTTGCTCTGCGCAGCCTCCCACAGCCCTCCGTTTCGAAGGCATCCTGCTCGGCTCCGGCCAGGGCTGGTGCCCAGGGGAGGAGGTCTGGCCGAGGCTGCCTCCATCGCAGTGGGCCTGAGCTCTGCCCCTTCTCCCCAGTTTATGATAGACGCCTCCAACCCCACCCAGCTCTCGGCGTCCTGCGTGCAGCTCCTGGGCCTCCTCTCTGCAGAGCCGCTGGCAGAAGCACAGGTCCTGATCCTCTTCAATAAAACGTACGGGTCCGGGAGCCGAGAGGGAGGGAGCACAGAGGGTTCCCGGGGAAGGGGTCCCTTGGAATGTAGCCAGGAGAGTGGCCCCTTAGGGAGGGCTGCAGTGGGGGTCAGGGTGGGCTTGTGGGGCCCACTTGAACAAGGCGCCCCTTTTGCTCAGTGACCTGCCCTGTTACATGACCGTGGAGGAGATGAAATCGTTGATCAGGCTCCCAGACATCATGGCTTGTGCCAAGCAGACCATCACCGTGGCGGACATCAGTGCCCGGACGGGCACGGGCTTGACCACGGTGCTGCGCTGGCTCCAGGACACCCACGGAGCCAGTCGGTGACTATTGGGTGGGGGACGTGGCTGGACCGCTCTCTGGGGAGGAGGCAAAGGGCAACCCTGCTTGGCCTCCCGAGGTTTGTGCTCAGGAAGAGGAGGACCCGGCGTAAACCTCGAAGGGGGGCTTCAGTGCTCAGGTGCAGTGACCGGTAAGCTGAGGCACCCAGGATGCAAAATCTGACGGCCGACATTGGAATGAAGACTGTCCGAGGCCGGGGGAGCAGCACTGGCCTCCTGACCTGAGCACTGGAGCAGCAGGCAGGCGGGGCTGCAGCAGCAGGGAGGGGGCTGGGGAGCGCGGGTGCCACTGAGCTCATGATTACATCGGCCAAGGCCCGTTCACGTTGGCATGTCCTTGGGTTACTTGAACGTACCTTTTTGGGCCACTGTGCAGCCTCCTGTGACGGGTAAGGAACCGTCTACGAGTGTGGTGTGGCACCTCCGGCCCTGCAGTGCTTCTGGCTGCACTGGTTTGCTTCCGGCTCTTTGCTGTGCACGGCCCGTGCCACTGCTGGGCGCCACCTCCCCAGACGCCGCCGAGCAGCCCTGGACACAGCCACCTGCACTCCTCAGTGGGGTCCCCGTTGATTTCACAGGCAACTTGAGAGCCAAAGGGCTCTGAGATGTCCCCCAATTTCAGAGGACTTCAGCAAGGCCTGGTCAAAGGTGTGAAGTGCTGGACTCTCTGGGCTGATAGTGCGGCTCCCAGAAGGGGCAGCACCAGTGAGCTGGAGGGCCGCAGCAGGCAGGAGGCCCTTTTCACTGTAAACTTCAGAATTATGTAAACCACGTTCTCTGTGTTCAAAAAATAAAACAGCAAAGCACAAATGGCGACGGAACGCCTGAAAACAAGATCTTAACTGTGTGTCCCATTGGTACCACAGCCAGAGAGAAGAAAACTAAGGTGACAATCCAGCGCCACTGGCCTGTCGCGTTGGATGAGAAAACTGAAATCTTAAACCTCGCTCTGTGCAGACCGTTAGTTCTGTTCACATTAGAGCTATTTTATGTTTGTTGGAGGATAAAGTGTATTTGTGAAACATGATACAAAGAAGTAAAATGTTAAAATTTAACAGCAAATATCCACACAAACTCAGAACTTTAGTTACATACATATACATTTTGTTCTATTCCTGAGGCCTGTCTGCAAAAAGGGTCTAAAAACAATGACATCTCAGCATCAGCGAACATTCCCAGAACCCAGATGTTGGTCTCTAAGCACCACCCCCCACCCCACCACCAGAGGGAGCAGTGGTTTGGGACAGAAATGACTGTCGCAGGCAGGGCGAGGGCACCTTGCACCTGAGAGCCAGGAACCCAAGTCAGGTCAAAAGGCGCCAGGTCTTGTTTGGGGGACTGACAACTGCTGGGCCCGGTGAGAAATGCTTCCTGCTGCCACGCCCCTTGGTGTGGTGCTGTCATTGGTCTCCACGTCAGAACTAGGGCGTGCACGGACTCCAGCTGCCTCTGTAGGGACTTAACTGGCACTGGGAGCCGCCGGTGTAGGTGCCATCCACCCCTGGTGGGCCCTGCCCCACCCTCCCCACACTGGCTGCCCCTGCCTCCAGGCCAGCCGTGCTGCTCAGGTGAATCCCGGAACCTGTGATGGATTCGGTTCGCCTGAACCCACAGCGCCTACAATCAACTGGCGCTTAGGGATGGGCTTACGGGGTGGGCCTGCGGTTGTCCGAGCCTGGACCTGTGTGTGCAGTACCGGTGAGGGCGGTGCTAGGCTCGGGGACAATGCCAGGTGTGACTGTCTGCGACAACCAGGCGCTGGCCCTGCTATGGGTGCTCGGCACAGATGACGTCCACGGGACAGGCCTGGTGGGTGGTCTTGGCTGGAAGTGAGAGCCAACTCTGGAGCCCTTTCCCGAACTCGGAGCTGGTGCACCAGGCTGTGTCCGGGGGTGCGTCCAGGGAAAGGATTTTGATCTGGGGACCCCCTGCCCCCGACCCCACCCAGTGCAGGAACCCTAGTCTCTCAAAGGCAGGTCCCTGGCTTCTTCCTGGGAGGGAGGTGGGCTGACGGAGGCTCCTGCGACTGCCGCTGCCGCTGCTTCACCGCCCTGTAGGCCTGCACAGCCCGCGCTCTCTCCTCCGCCACGATCCGCTGTCGGGCCATGGAGGCGGGTGGAGGCCGGCACACACCACCAGGGCTCAAAAGCATCGCCAGCATCAGCGATTTCTTGCCAGGCTGAGGACCAGACAGAAGGGGGGCACAGGGTCAGGAAGAGGGGTGACGAAGCCTGGTCCCAGAGCGCTAGGCGCCGTGAGAACCGCACTCCCCGGTGGCACCAGGGAAGCCCGCCCCTTACCTGACCCGTGCTCACGCCCTTCCTGGGCTGGGCCGTCAGCTCGGGGGGCTGCAGGGCGACCTCACCAAACTTCACCGGGTCTAGAGGGGCAGAGGAGCACGCCTGAGGCCTGCTGCCACCTGAGCTGCTGGGTGCCCACCCACCGACCTGCGGGCACATCGGTGCCGCAGGCCCCAACCCCCACCCAGGCCGACAGTCCCCTCAGGATGAGCCACCTCGGAGCAGCTCCCGCTCCAGCCTCTCCGCTGCCTTTTCCTCTCTTTTCTTCCGGACTCGGTCCCGCCGCCGCTTCTGGAACCTGGGGAAGAGAGCACGACGCTGCGGCTCCCAGATCTCATCCCACTGGACTCGGGAGCCTGAGGGTCACCCTGCCCTCAGGGATGCCCAGGCGGCTGCCTCCAGTCCCCAATCCTTCACCACCCCACAGCTGTCCACCAGAGGGGGTCTGAACCCTGCCAGCCACCGGCTGAAGATGGAGACACCGGCGCCCCCTCCTCACAAGGAGGGACTGAGGCTAATAGGGGTCACTGCTAAGGGCTCGCACATCTCCTCTGGAAGGAAAGGAGACACTGGGAACAACCCCAGTCCTGGTCCAGGGAGAGACGGTGGCACCCGCTGACTGGAGGGGGAAGCCAGTGCTGCGTGTCAGCCTCACCCAGACCCCCACCCACAGTCCTGATTCCTACGGGGGTGGGCATGGTCCCTGGCAGCCAGCAAGCCCTCCTGGGGGGACACTGAGCCTCATCCTTTCTCCACCTCCCGACAGCAACCAGCCTGGCTGGACAGCTGGCCCTGACCTGCGCTGGCTCTTGGACCCTCTTGGTGACTTTCCAGAGAAACACAGAGACAAAGCTAGGCCCTCAGAGTTCCTGGGTCAGAGCCTCCCCCCTCCCCCCCCCCCCCCCCCCGCGACTAGGGTTTTCAACTTCTTTCTTTCCCTGAATCACGGAGTGGGGTGGAGTTGCCCCTGGCAACAGAAAACCATCATGGGACCCCAAGCCCCTCCAGCCCCGACTCACGCTTTCTTCCCCTCCGACTTCTTCCTGGGAGCCACCTGCGCTTCGGGCTGCTGGTCGGCCTGGTTTTTGCTGAGGAACAGCACGTGCTGGGCCTCCTGCTCCATGCGCTGGACGTAGGCCCCGTCAGACTCCCCCTTCTTCTGCTTGAACTTGGGGACCGCGATGTCTGGATCCACTCCCCTTGCCTCCTTCTCCATCGTCCTTCTGAAGGCCGCCTGGGCTGAGGGTGAAGGGAGGTGAGGCACGAGGGCCGGAAGGAGCGGTGGTCCCAGGCTGGCTGCCATGGCCATTCCCCTCCCGAGGCCACGGGAAGGGGACACCAGGCTCAAGAGGGAGCAGCCCAACGACGGGCTGAAGGGGATGTGGGATGCCCATCTTGGGGCACCCACGGGAACGGGGTCACCCCAGACCACGGGTCCGTGTCGGAGAGATCACCGCAGCTCAGCTGAGAAAGGAAACAGGAAGCCACCTAATGTCCATCAGCAGGTGAGTGCCGAGGGAGGCCCCGTGCTCACGCAGAGGCCTCCCTGCCCAGGCCAGAGGAGAGCTCAGTGGAGCTCCGCACAGGGGTGTGGACAGACCCCTAAGCCCACCGCGTGTGACGTGCAGAAGGCAGGCACAGCCCTGTGTCCCACGGGCTAGGAGCACGTGCAGGCTTCCCCGGGGAAGCACGAAGCATGCGCAGCCGTTTCCGTAGGGGGAGGGGGCCGCCCCTCACCTCACACCCTTCAGAGCGGCCCGAGTTTACCTTCCGAAAAGCCCGGGTTTAGGTTAAATTACCCAACAGCGGCGCTGCAAAACCAGGCCGGCACTTGGGAGAACACACCCATCTACACAACACAGGCTCCACCCCCCAACATGTGCCGCGGGCCACCTGAGGCAGAAGCTGAGGGAGGGCACTGGCGTGCAGGGGGGCAGGGGGAGGGGTGTGACGGGTCAGTTGGTCAGAGTGAGCCTCAGCAACGCCTTCCTTAACCCCAGAAACCTCCCACTTCTCCCCACCACTCTCTCTCACAAGGGACTCGCTGGCTAGCCCTGTCCACGCTCCCTCCCTAGTTTGCCACAGATGGATCTCCACTGCTCTTGGGGAAATCTATGCTTCTTACACCAGGCCCCGGGCTCCCTGGGAGCCTCTTCTGAAACCAGAGGCGGCTGTGGCCCTGGAGACCCGGCCTTGGGTCAGTCCTCGCCCCCGCCCCCTCGGACCACTGGCACACCCTGGGATATTTGGACAATTTCGCTCTATTGCCACCCACACGGGCCCGCACGTTACCCTCTTTCTTCCTCTTCTTGTTACTGACGGGGTTTTTCATCTCCTGGCGGCTCCTCATAATCTCCCGGAGACGGAAAGGGATTTCCTGCTCATCCTGGTTCTTGGGCTTGCAATTCACTTTCTTCTTTTCTTGGCTACGAAGGAGAACACGGGGGTGAAATGTGTCCTACGTCCAGCTGAAGCAGAGTCGGAGAAAACGAAGCTTCGCAGGCCGCCCTAGCTGCGGTGGGGCACGCGGGTCGAGGCGGCATCCTCCTCCTGAGGCTGTCCCTGACCCGGGTTCTCGCAGAACGCTGCGAGCGCCCCAGGGGCCGCCGCTCCCTGACCTCGCCCAGGATGGCCAAGACGCACCCTGGAAGGTGGCAAGTGTCCCCTCCTACGCGCCTCCACGAGCGGCACAGACAGGGCAGAACGCGAGGGGCCCGGCAGGGGGAGAGACCCACCTGCGCGGCCTGGGCCACGGCGCCGACTGCTTCCCCAGCAGCTGCTGCTGCCGCCGCCCCTGCGGCCGCTCCGGGCCCCTAGGCCCCCCTATCTGCCGGTGACCCGCTGCTCGGAGCCTGGCTCCCGCCATCTGCACGCGCCGGGGTCCGGGGAAAAGCCACTTCCTCTCTGGCGAGCGGTCCTGCCCCCACGACCGCCACTTCCGCTTCCTGCACCTAGCGCCACGCTCATTGGGGCGGTGCAGCTCCTAGCCGAGTCGCGATTGGCTAAGGTGGTCGCCGCTCACGGCCCGGAAGGGGCGGAGACTGGAGCCCGCGTGCGCAATGGGTCGGGCCGCGGGCGATGCTGCTGCGGAGCGTAGCCGCGGGCGGCCGGGCGGCGGCCTCGGCTTCCCTGTGCTCGGTGAGTACCTGGCGGGGACGGCATGATGGGGGTGGGCCGGGGGGCAGGGGCAGGGGCGGCACGGACCGGGAAAATCCCGGCCTCCCCGTTTCCTAGGGACCGCGGCTGCAGCCCGCGCCGCCGGCAGGCAGGGCAGCCTGGGGCGCCGCTTGTCCGTGCTGCTCCCGCTAGGCCCGCTCCCTGTCTGCGAGGAGGGCTGTTTTGCTTCTGGGTTTGCTCCTCAGGAGCTGGAGACATGAGTTCGGACCGAGTGTGTCGGTGTTCAGTGCCCTGGAGACGCGTGGAGCTGGGAAGGGGCCCCAGGGCTAGGCCGGGGCTGGAGGAGGCTGGGCGGCTGCCCACGGGCAGTGCGGGGGCCCGGGCCGCCTGGGCTTCTCCTGTGACCGAAACAGGACGAAGGGGTGATGCGGTCAGTGAGATGGCCGGAGGGGACGGGCCCTCTGTACTGGTTAGAGGGAGAGGTGGCCTGGCTGGGGGTGCCAAGCTTCCCCCCACCCTCCATCTGCTGGAATGCGTTCCCAGTGACAGGCCCTGAAACCAGCACTTCTCTTCAGTCGCATCGGGTCTTCCTCATACCAACCATCATATGCGGTTACAGAGGGAAACCGAGTCTATACTTGTTTAAGGTCGCACGGGAGTGAGGAAGCGGGGAAGGCTGCGGAGCCTTCTGCCATTGCCCACCGTCTGAGATTCCCGTGGAGCTGGGGCGGGTCCGGCCTGACCAGCTTCCTGGAGACTCATAGGCCTATTTGCGTTCTCAGGGGCCAGGCCGACTCGCCAGCTGGGAGTGGTGCCGCGGGCTTCCTGGAGGCGGCAGCACTCTGCACAGGTACCGTGCCTGGATCCTGGTCTGGGAAGGCCGTAGAGAATTCGGGAAGGACCATGGAGAGGCGGGTTCCCAAGCAGGTGCAGACAGCACCAGGCATCCTAAGTCCTCCCTGCCTGGCGGGAGCACCTCCGAGGCCCCGTACCCCCCGCCGCCTGAGCTGCAGCCCCCCACAAACTGCTGCATGAGCGGCTGCCCCAACTGCGTGTGGGTGGACTACGCAGACGCGCTGCTGCAGCACTACGGGGACGGCGGAGAGCGGGCCCTGGCCGCCCTGCAGGAGCACGTGACCGACGAGAACCTCAAGGCCTTCCTCAGGATGGAGATCCAGCTCCGCATGAGGAGCAGGGGCTGAGCCGGCCTGGCCCACAGGCTCACCCGCGGGGAGCCTGGAGCTCCTGCCCAGCAGCACACGACCCCTCTGTCCCGGGCTCTTCGTGAGGCTTGCGTCGGGTGGGAACCGACTTCACCTGAAAATAAACAAACTCTCTGCCGCGGAGACAGAGACTTCTTTGCTGTGGTCTGAGAGGCCTCGTCCGAGAGCAGGTGTCCTCAGATGGTCACCGAGCACCCGCAGCCTGTACCAGCCTGTGAGGGTGGAATAAGACTCCTTTGCTTGAACATTCAAATGACACCCCAGGGGCCCCTTCCACGTCCCAGCAACTCGGGAGTCCTGCGGGAAGGGTGGCGGTGGTCACTCGGCGGTGGTCACTCAGCGGTGGTCACTCAGCAGTGGTCACTCAGCGGTGGGGCAGAGGAAGGACTATCTGGTCCCGTGAAGTTGCCCTTGGCAGCCTGGGACGCTCCCCGTTTGTCCAGCTGCAGCTTGTCCTTGAGGAGACACCCATCTGCCAGCCAAGTGGCCGGCTGCCAATCGGCCTGCAGGGGCCTGAGCGCTGGGAGCCACCAGTCCTTCCAGCCCACGTAGGCAGGTGGCCCGGGGAAGGACTAGGAAGCCTCAGGCATTCACCCTAGAACCAGCGTCCCCACACCGGCCTCGTCCTTGGCTGCAGACCTGGCCCTGGGACCATCGGCCCAAGTGGGACTTCATCCCGGGGCCCTGGCGGCCCATCCCTGTCTTGCCTCATCCTCGTCCATGGAAATTTCCCACCTCATCCCCCACCCCAGCAATCCCAAGCTCCGGTGCCAGTGGCCTGGGCAGGGCAGGGTTAAAAGAATTGTGCCCGCTTGTTTCCTCATTTAAGGGAAAAGCCACGGTTGTAACACGACTTCACCAGGGGTTTGAGCTGACAAACAGACCTCCCCTTTGATGCTAATTCCTGCGGGGATCCGATGGGATCTCGTAAGGTGCTCTGGACGCACGCCAAGGCCAGGTGGGCCCCAGGGCCAGAGCCACCCCTGGGGCACAGCCCATAGGGACCCCCAGGTCTGACACTGCTGGGTGGGCCACCTGCGGGCTGCAGCCTGTCCCCGGCATGCAGGCGGTTTTCTGGAAGTCGGTTGGGACTGGACTGAGGTGGGGAGGCCCAGGACAGCAGCGTTTGCAATTCGTCTTTGTCTCAAAGAAGAGCTGCTTCAGGAGAGCCCGGCCAGGCTAGTGGTTCCTGACCATACTCCCCCCCTCCCCCCATCCTGGCCCATCCCTCGCTCACCCTCCCTTCAGGCCCTGACCGCACCCGAGCCCCTTCCCCACCCCCTGAAATCCTGGGTGGTGCCCGCCCCTGCGGCCCCGCCCAGCTCATCAGTGTGGCGTGGGGGCAGTGCTAATCAGCTTACCCGTCAGCAGGATAAATGCCCGCTGACCCCGGTGAGGGAGGTCGCCACGCACACCGATGCCCCTGAGGCCTGCCCAGTGCCTGGTGAGCAGTGACCACCCCGTTGCCTTTCCTGGCAGCCACTCACCCAAGGGTGTTAGTGGGCGTTTGCGCAGAGGGTGGGAGGCGGGCGGTGTTTCACCGCCACGCTGAGGCCTGGGTCTGAGAGGGTGCACAGCTGGTCACCTCTGCTCCCCCAAGTCAGACGGAGGTGCAGGCCATCCCCAGGCCAGCGATGCTCTGGAGTCTCACGCCCAGTCACCTCGAGGGGCACCAGCCGGGCGCCTGGCCGGGCCCGCGGCAGCTCAGGCAGCGGTTCCCATGGGGACAGCATCTGCTGGTGGAGCTCCCTCAGGGCACAGCTGTCCACACCAGGCCCGGGGCCCAGGATGGGAAAGGACCCGGCCCGCCCTGCTGCCGTCCACCTCGAACCCTACTGGGCTGGTTCTGGTCCCAGCACAGAGACTGAGTCTTAGGGAGGGAAGGTCCAGGGCGGGGCCACCCCAATCCCAGGCACCCAGCACCCACCACTGAGCCTTCCTTGCCAGTGGGACCACCTGTCCTTGCATTGCAGCCCATCAGACGGGGGACAGGCAGGGTACCCAAGGGATGGCGTCTGGGGCCTGCGGTGTGGGCACAGCACCCCTGTCTGTGTCATGCTGGGCCCCAGGGCCTCGGGGATTAGTCTCCCTCTGCTGCCAATAGGCTTAGAGGAAGCCGAGCTGTCCTTGTTCTCGGCCAAGGTCACTGGGGCTTAGGGCATCTGGGGGGTGGTTCTGGGGGAGCGGAGAGGCGGGCACCAACAGGCGACACCGGTGCCCGGAGGGAGCCCCAAACCCAGCGAGCGGCAAGGAAGACACTGCTACAGCGCAGCTCAGCGACTCCTGTGAGACGCCCCTTCCCTGCCAGCATCCCGCCCCCTCCCCGGTCCCCTTCATTGGCACTGCCGGGTGAATGAGACAGTATGTCCCAGCCTCAGGGAGGAGGGGCGCACTTGGGGGTCCTCCAGCCCTGTCGTTCCCCGATGTGGCCCCAGTGGAGCCCTGAGTGGAGGTGGCAGGGGCTGCTGTCTGGGCCATGCTGAGGGCCCCTGGGTCTCACACTTCGGGGTTCCCTCTGGTGGGTTGGAAGCAGGAGGCTGACGGGGATCCCCACCTGGTCTGCCCCCAGCGCCCAGCCTGAGGGAGTACAGAAGCCCAAGGTCACCACAGGGTCTCTGCCCGCCTGGCCATGAACCTGGAGCCACCCAAGGCTGAGATCCGCTCAGCCACCAGGGTGACGGGGGGCCCCGTCACTCCCAGGAAAGGGCCCCCCAAATTTAAGCAGCGGCAAACCAGGCAGTTCAAGAGCAAGCCCCCCAAGAAAGGTGTCCAAGGGTAAGCAGAGCTGGGGAGGGGGTGCCTCTTCAAGGGAATGGAGGGGCCCAGCAGGGAGGCGGGGAGGCTCAGCCATCCTTTGCTGGTTGAGGTGGTCCCATTGTCCTCTAACGGGGTTCTGGAGAGCCCGAGCAGGGCCTGTCTCAGAGCCCCCCACTCCTAGCAGGCGGGGAGAGGAGCAGGGCGGAGGGGGGACTCCAGTCACTGTCTCCAGTCGTTATTGCTCAACAGGTCCAGAAAGCGGGCTCACTGTCATCTAGACGCCATCATAGCCACTGGCATGGGTCCCTGCACGCGCACACACACACACAGCCCACGGGTGCACATGCAAGGCACACCCACACACTCCACACTCAGACACCTGCACACCCTCACACTCCACACTCAGATACCTGCACACCCTCACACCACACACCACACCCAGACACCTGCACACCCACACACCACACTCAGACACCTGCACACCCACACACTCCACACTCAGACACCTGCACACCCTCACACTCCACACTCAGACACCTGCACACCCACACACCACACACCACACTCAGACACCTGCACACCCACACTCCACACTCAGACACCTGCACACCCACACACTCCACACTCAGACACCTGCACACTCACAAGCACTCCACACTCAGACACCTGCACACCCACACACTCCACACTCAGACACATGCACACCCTCACACTCCACACTCAGACACATGCACACCCTCACACTCCACACTCAGACACCTGCACACCCTCACACACCACACTCAGACACCTGCACACCCTCACACTCCACACTCAGACACCTGCACACCCTCACACTCCACACTCAGACACCTGCACACCCACACTCCTCACTCAGACACCTGCACACCCACACTCCACACTCAGACACCTGCACACCCACACTCCACACTCAGACACCTGCACACCCTCACACACCACACTCAGACACCTGCACACCCACACACCACACTCAGACACCTGCACACCCACACTCCACACTCAGACACCTGCACACCCACACACCACACTCAGACACCTGCACACCCTCACACTCCACACTCAGACACCTGCACACCCACACACTCCACACTCAGACACCTGCACTCGAGGGCCGACATACCCCCCACCCCATTCCACCCTTATCATGGCCACCATCCTGACTGCTGTGTGCTTGCAGGTTTGGGGACGACATCCCTGGAATGGAAGGCCTGGGGACAGGTATGACCATGCTGGGTCCCGCCAAGTTCTCCCCACTCACCTGCCCACAGCAGGCAGGGTCCCAGCCTCCTCTGGCTTCCCCAGGCCACGGCTCACTTAGGGACACCCCCAGCCTGTCCTTCATTTTCTCCCCCACATCAAAGGTGGGGTCCCCCTGGAGGGGCTGGGAGAGGAGAGGAGACCTTGCTGCCTCTCCGTGGGGCCTGCTGCACCCACCGTCCTCCTGGGCGGGGTGTCCACTCGACACCCCAGAGCTGGTGTGTCCTGGGAGGAGGGTCTTCCCCGTTTGAGGTGTGGACAGCAGGGCCCTGAGGGGACGGCGGGGCCCCTTCTCCACAGACATCACCGTCATCTGCCCGTGGGAGGCCTTCAACCACCTGGAGCTGCATGAGCTGGCCCAGTACGGCATCATCTAGCGCACCTGCCCGCCCGACCCCCGGCTCCCAGCCCTCAGCCTGCGAGACCCAGTCTGAAGGCCTTCAGAGGGCAGCGGCGTCGGGCCCCTGCCTGACCTCCCGGGAGACTGGCCCACGTCCCCTCTCCTCCTGCAGCCGGAAAACCAAGGCTGGTACCGCTGGGTCAGCGCGGTGGGTGGCCACGCTCGCTGTCGCTGTCTCAGAATAAAGTGACCGTCCTCATCGCTGGCCCGTCTCGGGGGTGTTGGGAGGGGTGTCGGTCGCCTCCGCAGGAGCAAACGGATGGGGGCACAGGGCGGTGGGGCAGCAGCGGCCTGGCCAGGCAGAGAGGAGAGGAAGCCCACCGGCCGCCGAGCCTGGACCTGTGATGGCTGGGCACGTGCGGCCAGGCCAGGGCGGGTGGCCGAACAGCACTCCCGCGGCCAGAGCAGGAGGTGGCCTGGGCGAGGCCCAGCAGGAGGGAACGCCTATCCCCACCTCCCAGGGCGGGAAGCAGGTGCGGAGAGGGTGGGCAACTCGCCCAGTGGCCCAGCCAGCCGGGCCTCAGTGTCCCCTCGAGCTGGACAGGCTGGCACCTGGGACCCAGCAACGCCGCTCCTGACACCACCCGCAGGAGAAGCAGGTGCCCCACGGGGACCTGCGCGAACGGCAAGTGCGTGTCCACATGGCCAGGTGCAGCGGCCAGACGACGACTCACTCGGAAAGGCCCTCTGGGGCCCCACTTATGTGACAGCCGGGAAAGACCACCCTGAAGAAAGGGGGTGAGCCCGTACAGGGATGGCCGCAGGGGGGTCGAGGGAGCCGGCTGGGGCTGGGGCTGGGGCTGGGGCTGGGCCTGAAGGCGTGTCCGCAGGAGTTTACATGCTAAGAACTCCTCACACTGCCCACTTGAGATCGGTGCAATTTACTGTGTGAATGACGCAGCCCGAGAACGTGCTCCCTCCCCAAACAGGCCCTTTAGAGGGAGAGGCGGGGCGGTCAGGGGTCGCAGCTGGCGGTGTTGGGGGTGAGGGTCTGAGGGTGCCCTCAGAGGGTGTCAGACATGAGGTTTGGGTCGGAGGTGGGCGTGGGTGGTGCGACTCCCGATTGGGGGCTGGGCAACAGGATTTCATTCAGCCCCCACCCCTCGGGCTGGGTGGCCTCGTGGCCAGGCTGCGATGGGCCTGTACTCTGACCAGAGCCGGTTTCAGGGAGGGGGCACTGCCAGTGGGTGGCCCAGGGGCAAAAGCCTCTGAGAAAGAAATCAGGCGGCGGCCGGGCTTCGGGGTTCTAGCAGGACCGGGCAGGCGGCGGGTGGGGGCACCTAGGGGAGGGGAGCCCGGGGGCAGAGGCGCAGCAGGTGGAGGAGGCGGTTGTCGGAGGCGCGTCCACAGCCCCAGGTCAGCGGGAGAGTGGCGCGGACAGGGCCCCGGCGCGGGGCCCGCAGCTCCCCGCCGCCCCCTTGCGGCCGGCCAGGGCCCGCAGCAGGTGCGCGGCCACCAGCAGCTCGGCGCCCTGCACGAGCGCCGCCCCGATGGCCACGCCGCCCGCCGCCCGCACCGCCCCGCGCAGCCACCGGCGGAGCGGCGCGCCGCAGCCCTGCACGTGCACCCGCCTCCGAGCCGCGTCCTCCTCCAGGCCCAGCGCCCCGAAGCCGCACTGTTCGTTGACGGAGGCTCCGTCCTCGCGGGGGTCGAGGCAGCAGGAGGCGGGCAGGCTGCAGGCCTGGACGCCCGGGGCGCTGCAGTTGAAGTACCTGCGGGGGAGGGGGCCGTGTCAGTGTGCAGGGCGGGGCGCAGGGTTGGGGGGGCGCCCCACGCTGCGCGGGACATCTCCCACCTCCACACCTTTCCGGGCGGCACACAGGCATAGGCGCATGCGCGCACACACTCAGGCCTGAATGCACACGCATGGGGCACACCGGGGTGAGTCCGCACAGGCGCACAGGCACACGGGCACGCGCACACAGTGGCAGGAGAACAGCCTGAATGAACCTAAAAGCCATTTTCATCCGGCACCGAGCTGTTCCCTGGGCCGCCCTCACTAAAAACTCCCAAGTCTGCTGGCTGAGCTCTCATGGCCACCAACTGCACGTGGCGTGTGTACGAGTGTGTGCATCTGGGCGTGTGTGGCATGTGTCCATGTGGGTGTGTGTGGAGTGTGCCCATGTGGGGGTGTGTGGGAGTGTGTTTATGTGGGAGTGAGTCCACGTGGGCGTGTGTAGGAGTGTGTCCACGTGGGCGTGTGTAGGAGTGAGTCCACGTGGGCGTGTGAAGGAGTGAGTCCACGTGGGCGTGTGTAGGAGTGTGTCCACGTGGAGTGTGTAGGAGTGAGTCCATGTGGAGTGTGTAGGAGTGAGTGCATGTGGGAATGTGTCCACGTGGGCGTGTGTAGGAGTGTGTCCATGTGGAGTGTGTAGGAGTGAGTCCATGTGGGAATGTGTCCACGTGGGCGTGTGTAGGAGTGAGTCCATGTGGAGTGTGTAGGAGTGAGTGCATGTGGAGTGTGTAGGAGTGAGTCCATGTGGAGTGTGTAGGAGTGAGTCCACGTGGGCGTGTGTAGGAGTGAGTCCACGTGGAGTGTGTAGGAGTGAGTCCATGTGGAGTGTGTAGGAGTGAGTGCATGTGGGAATGTGTCCACGTGGGCGTGTGTAGGAGTGTGTCCATGTGGAGTGTGTAGGAGTGAGTCCATGTGGGAATGTGTCCACGTGGGCGTGTGTAGGAGTGAGTCCATGTGGAGTGTGTAGGAGTGAGTGCATGTGGAGTGTGTAGGAGTGAGTCCATGTGGAGTGTGTAGGAGTGAGTGCATGTGGGAATGTGTCCACGTGGGCGTGTGTAGGAGTGAGTCCATATGGAGTGTGTAGGAGTGTGTCCATGTGGGCGTGTGTAGGAGTGAGTCCATGTGGGAATGTGTCCACGTGGGCGTGTGTAGGAGTGAGTCCATGTGGAGTGTGTAGGAGTGTGTCCATGTGGAGTGTGTAGGAGTGAGTCCATGTGGGAATGTGTCCACGTGGGCGTGTGTAGGAGTGAGTCCATGTGGAGTGTGTAGGAGTGTGTCCATGTGGAGTGTGTAGGAGTGTGTCCATGTGGGCGTGTGTAGGAGTGAGTCCATGTGGGAATGTGTCCACGTGGGCGTGTGTAGGAGTGAGTCCATGTGGAGTGTGTAGGAGTGAGTGCATGTGGGAATGTGTCCACGTGGGCGTGTGTAGGAGTGAGTCCATGTGGAGTGTGTAGGAGTGAGTCCATGTGGGAATGTGTCCACGTGGGCGTGTGTAGGAGTGAGTCCATGTGGGCGTGTGTAGGAGTGTGTCCATGTGGGAATGTGTCCACGTGGGCGTGTGTAGGAGTGAGTGCATGTGGGAATGTGTCCACGTGGGCGTGTGTAGGAGTGAGTCCATGTGGAGTGTGTAGGAGTGAGTGCATGTGGGTGGGTGCCCCCCGGGCATCAGGACTCACAGGTTCTGCTGCCAGTCCTGGTAGGAGGCCGCCCCACAGCACTGCAGCCCGAGCTGGGCTTGGTCCATGATGAAGCGCAGGTCAGGGTCGTCCTGGTAGTGGGCGATGGCCACGTGCAGGGCGCGCTCCAGGCCGTCCTGCAGGGGGCCCCAGAGGGCTGCCACCAGGGCCCCCGCCAGGGCCTCCAGCACCAGGAAAGCCAGGAGGCCCCCAGAGAAGCAGCGCAGCAGGCAGGCGTTCTCACAGAGGGCGCCCAGGCAGCCCGCCAGGCTCACCGCACTGACCGCCAGCCCCCCCAGCACCAGCCCCAGCATGGGGTCTGCAGGCAGGGGGCCCCCCCAGCTGCTCCCCAGAGAGCCCTTGACAGCCAGGCCCCAGAGCCCAATGGCCAGGGCCAGCAGGCCGAGCAGAGAGAAGAGGAAGTTGGACAGAAAGATCAGGCACTGGAGACAGCTGCTCCTCAGCGGGAGGGAGGGCAGGGAGGGGGCCCGGCCTCCCCCCAGGCCTGCCCTCCAGGCCCATCCTTCCTGGCTGGCGGGATCCTGGCAGCTGGCAGGGACGGGTGGCTCCTGGCCCCCAGCATCCTGCAGAGGGAGGAAGGACAGGGGTCAGAGTCTGCAGGGCGAGGGAGCCGTGAGTGGAGGGGGCAGTTCGGAGACCCTAGACAGCCAAGGACGTGAGCATGAGGACGGGGCGCTGGGGAGGTGAGGGGGATGGGGAGGACCTGAGGGAGGCCTGAGGCCCCCGTGGGCACCGACTCCTGGCCTGTGCTTTCCTGGGGTCCTGGATGCACCCCGTGCCAGGTCAAATGCAAGGGCAAGGCTGCGCCACACTCCAGAGACCAAACGGGGTGCGGGGGGAGGTGAAGTGCCTGATGCCTGACTGGGAACAGGCCCCCCCCCCCCCCAATCCTAGCAGCTCCTACAGGGCCTTGGGCCTGGAGACAACTCCAACGGGGAGGCCGCCAGGGCACTGACTTACCTGGGACAGCAGGGGGCTTTTCTCCCCCTCCTCCATCCTCCTCCCCCAGGACAGGTGTGCTGGTCCCTGCGGCCTCTCTGGCGGGGACGCGGACACGGGACTGGTGCAGCTGTGTGCCGGCCACTCTGGAAGCCGGGAGCCCCACCGGGATGCCTCAGTCACGATGGGATCATGTGAGGAATCACATTTAAGGGCTCAGGACAGCCTCTGCTTGTCCAGACGCAGCCGCCTCTCTTCCTGAGCCGGTTCTCAGCCTCGCTCTGTGGGCACCACATGGGTGGGGCTGCCCCCGTGGCCATCGCCATGGGGCCCCAGTGTGGGCCTCAGCCTGGCAGTGTCCACGGCTGCCCCCCCTGCTCCCCCTTGTTTGCGGGCACATCCCTGTAAAGTGGTCACAGTGACAGTCTCAGGCCACTCGCCCATGGCTAAATGCCCGTTTATCCCCATTCGCTCCCTGTAAAAATGAGCCAGGCCACGTCCTTCCTGGTGACGAGGTATCTGGGACCTGAGCTTCAAAGGGGTAGGACTGCTCCAGCCGGCTTGGCTCCATGGGTAGAGAGTCAGCCTGAGGACTGGCGGGTCCCAGGTTTGATTCCGGTCAGGGCGCACCCCCTGGTTATGGGCTCGATCCCCAGTGGAGGGCATGCAGGAGGCAGCCGTTTGATGATTCTCTCTCCATCTCCCTTCCTCTCTGAGACCAACAAAGAAAATAAAGAAATATTAGGTGTGCTGGTTAATCATGCGGATTTTTTTTTCCACTAGATGGTGTTACACGTATGTTGATATATATGTGACGTGGTATGTGTGCTGTTTTGTGGTGCTGCTCCTTCAGATGACCACTTGTTCCAATTGAAGGCACACGCACTTTCTGAGCAGCACTTCAAAACGTACAAAGAAGTGGAAAATTGGGTCTCTGAATGGTCAGATGAACTATTAACTGGTTAATGATTTGGGTTGATTATTAACCGGTTAATAGTGTGGACTGACTATTGACCGGTTAATAATACAGATTTTGTAATCCAAAGAAAACACGATAATTTCAAGAGAAACATCAAAAGTGCTTTATTCAAAGTACTGTCCATCGCTAGCTACACATTTCCCCATCTTTCAGGTAACTTGTGGATACTGTCATAGAACTTTTCTTGTTTTGAGGCAGACCATTCAGAGACCCAATTGTCCACTTCTTTGTACGTTTTGAAGTGCTGCTCAGAACGTGCGTGTGCCATCGATCGGAACAAGTGGTCATCTGAAGGAGCAGCACCACAAAATAGCACACATATCAAATCGCATACATATCAACATGTGTGTAAGCCCATCTAGTGAAAAACAAATCCGCATTAACCGGTACACCTAGTATATATTTAAAAAAACCAAAAACACAAAGGGGTAGGACTTCGTCATGGTCCCATTGTGCCTCGTGCCTAATAATACCTTAAGAAAAATCAGCGTAGCCATGGCCGGTATGGCTCAGTTGGTTGGATTGTTGTCTCATAAATTGAAGGTTCATGGGTTCAATTCCCGGTCAGGACACATACCCAGGTTGTGGGTTTGATCCTGGTTGGGGCACTTATGGAGGCAGCAGATCAATGCTTCCCTCACATCAGTGTTTCTCTCTGTCTCTCCCTCTCCCTTCTTCCCTGAAATCAATAAAAACATGTGAGGGATGGAACCAACCCTTTAAAAAAAAAGTATTTGGTGATGAAATAAGTCCATGGAACAGAAAGTGTCCCAAACACTGACATTGAAACAGTCACAACAAAATCAGGAGGAGGGGCAGGACGCGGGAGTAGCAAGTTCCTGACTCTTTCCAAATAAATACAATTTGAAAGTGAACCGCCGGCGTTAAAAAACAGATTTTCGCCTCTTGGATGTTTTCTTAACTTTTTTTTACAATCAAGGGCAAGTTTTGGCTCAGTGGATAGAGCGTCGGCCTGCGGACTGAGGGGTTCCAGGTTCGGTTCCGGACAAGGGCATGCACCTTGTTTTCGGGCACATCCCTGGTAGGGAGTGTGCAGGAGGCAGCTGATCGATGTTTCTCTCTCATCGATGTTTCTAGCTCTCTCTCCCTCTCTCTCTATCCCTCTCCCTTCCTCTCTGTAAAAAATCAATAAAATATATTTTTAAAAAATCAAGGACAAGGTCAGCTACAACATTTGCAGGGCCCAATGCAACATGAAAACGTGGGGCTTCTTGTTCAAAATGACTAACAATTTTAAGACAGTGCGTTGGGCAGAGCTTGGGGCCTTTGCCGTGTGAGGAGGGGAAGCGGCCCTGGGGGCACGCGGGAGGACGTGTCTCTGCAGGAGAGAGACATTCCCCTAAATGTAGCCGAGCCCCAGCCGGCGCGGCTCAGAGGACAGAGCGTCAGCCCAGGACCGAAGGGCCCGCTTCCCTTCTCGGTAGGGGCACACGCCCGGTGGGTGGCGGGCTCATCCCCAGTGCGGGGCGTAGCCCATCCCTGATGCTCTCTCCTCATCGATGTTTTCCTCTCCCTTCCTCTCTGAAATCAAGAAAAATACATACATGTTTTCAATTGCAGCTCACATTCCCTGAACTTTACTTTAGCTCCCGGTGCACACACACCCACCTCCCCCAGGCTTTCCCGCGGGGCCAGGTCCTGGCTCCCCGCAGCGCGCTGGGCCCTAAGGGGCGGGGCGCCGCGAGGGGCGGGGCGGGCGCAGGGCCGCCGTGCGCGTGCGCGGCCGTTGGTGCAGCCGGAACCCGGTTTCGGGGCTGCGCGGCCCGGGGAGCGCGTTGCGCGAGGCACCGGACGTCGCGTCTGTGGCTGTCCGGCGGCGGCGAAGCTGGAGCGGCGGTGGCGGCGGCGGCGGGAGGCCGGGGCCGGGGCTGAGGCCGGGGCTGGGACTGCGAGGCCCGCGGGGCGGCAGGCGGCGGCGGCCCGGGCGTCGAGCCCGGAGGCGGGAGCGGCCGCCATGGCCGAGAGCATCGTGAGTGGGGCGCCGGGCGGGAGCGGGCGCCGGGATGAGGCAGCAGATTTGCCGGCGCGGCCTGTGGCGGCCCCCGCGGCCCGCCTGCCCTCCGCTCCGGGCTGGCTGCGGGGCGGGCCCCGGCCTCCCCCTCGGCCCCTCCCGGTCCCCGACCCTCGCCCTCACCCGCGGGCCTCCCCGCGGCGGGGCTGCCGGGCGTGCCTGGCGGGGCGCTGGCCCCCTCGTCGCTCCGTCCTGCCCCACACCCGCCCCAGTCGGTGCCGTGTCACGACTCGCGGAGGCAGGCGCTGCCTCCACGCGGGGACCTGGCGGACCCCTCCCCGGGGAGGCGCGGGCGGGAGACGGGAGCCCGACCGGCTCGCTCCCGGTGGCCGGGGAGGTGACAGCCTCCTGTGCCGGCAGGGGCCCTTGGAAGTTGCTTTCCTGGAGTTAGGACTCGGCACCCTCTTGGTTTCACCCCGTAAAGGACACACACACACAAAAAGCCCCTGGGAATCAGAAAACCGGCCCGCGTTAACTCGTGGAAAGTTTTCCCTCCAAAGTCAGCAGACCGGGCGGACCGAGGCGCCCCGGGGCCTGTAGGGACTTGGGGACCCCCGGGGGCAGGGAGCGGGGAGCGGCCTGGTCTGCGCCCCCTGCCTCCCGGCGCCCAGCAGGGGCCCAGCCTGGAGGGCACCCCGAGGAACTCGACTCCCGGGAAACACAGCTCTCGGGTGGGGGGTGGCTGCTTCTGGAAACGGGCTTCCCACCGTCCTCCCCGCAGCCGCGCCCTCGCCCGCAGGGGAGTCCCCCGGCCCGTTCCCCAGATTGTGGGGGACAGCAGGGGTCTTCTTCCTTCTGATGGAATCGATGCAAAGGTTTTTTTTTGTATGTTTTTGTTTTTTTAATACTTTTATTGACTTCAGAGAGGAAGAGAGAGAGAGGGGAACATCCGTGATGAGAGGGAATCATGGACCGGCTGCCTCCCGCTTGCCCCCACACTGGGGATGGAGCCCGAAACCTGGGCCCGTGCCCTGACCGGGCATCCAGCGGTGACCTCCCGGCTCCCGGGCGGGGGACCTCCCGGCTCCCGGGCGGGGGACCTCCCGGCTCCCGGGCAGGGGACCTCCCCGTTCCTGGGCGGGGGACCTCCCGGCTCCCGGGCGGGGGACCTCCCCGTTCCTGGGCGGGGGACCTCCCGGCTCCTGGGCGGGTGACCTCCCGGCTCCTGGGCGGGTGACCTCCCGGCTTCTGGGTGGGTGACCTCCCCGTTCCTGGGTGGGTGACCTCCCGGCTCCTGGGTGGGTGACCTCCCGGCTCCTGGGTGGGTGACCTCCCCGTTCCTGGGTGGGGGACCTCCCGGCTCCTGGGTGGGGGACCTCCCGGCTCCTGGGTGGGGGGAGATGCCCAGCCCCTGAGCCACGCCAGCCGGGCAGGGTGCTGTTTTTAAAGTTGAGAGAGAGGTCTTGTAACTGACGTTCAGCTCGTCAATTCTTAGACTCCCCCAGCAGCTTTCTGAGCTCGTTTCCGTAGAAATGGGGAAAGCGAAGCGGCCTGTCGCCGGTCTGCCCCGTGTGTTTTACTGGGGGCCGCGTTAGAGGCCGGGCAAGCGCTCCCCTGGGCGAGCGAAACGCGGGGCTCAGCCCAGAGGGGCGCCACGCCCTGCCCCTGCGGCAGCCGGGCAAGCGGAGCGGCTCCCTGGGCGCCAGCCCTGCCCCACGCCTGTGCTCCTCGCCGCCGACGGAGGGTCAGAGGGAGGCGCTGCCTCGGCCCAGGGCGTGTCCCGGGCGGAGTCCCTGAGGCAGCTCCAAGCCAAAGCCAAAAGCCTGTGTGCTCTGGGCCCGGTGAGGGAGGAAGTCACCCCGAGAGGGGACGGCGGAAAGGTGGAGGGTGTCTCACGCTCCTGACAGTGGGCACGCCATCGGGAGGACTGAAAACAAAGCCGTAAAAATTGCGGGAATACGGGGCAAAGCCTCTGCAGTGAAGTGAAAGCTAACGGAGTATGAGGACAGCCACGCTGTTTTAGGAAAACCTGGGAGATTCTGTGTTTGATAAGAGCGGATAGCTGCTTGAAGCTGCTGTGGCGTTTCGTCGCGTCCGTGAACCTTTATTTAAAACATGGCTTGTGGCGTTGGTCACCGTGCGGTGTTTCCACAGTGCGGTGCCGTGGCCGCTGCGGGACTGTTCTGGCATATTCCGTCTGCGCGGCAGGGCCTGCTGTCTCCTGCCCCGCACTTGCCAGGTAGTCACTCGCCTTCCAAAGGGCCTTGGAAGCTCGAAACCGAGTCCTGGAGAATGGCGCTGTTTTACACTTTCCTAAAATCCTGCTCGGTGTGACCGCCACGGCACGCGTTTCTCCGCGTCTCTACGGCGAGCCAGTGATCTCAGAGAGGGATGGAGCGGGGGAGAGAGAAACTTCGCCGATGAGAAGGATCCATCGGCTGCCTCCTGCACGCGCCCTGCTGGGGACCAGGCCCCAAACTCGGCCCTGTGCCCTGACGGGGAATCGAACCCAGGACCCTTCAGTCCGCAGGCCGACGCTCTGCCCACCGAGCCACAGCAGCCGGGCCGGTGCTTGTACATCAGTCCCATGGGTGTAGCCCCCGGAACAGGGCTTGCTCTTTTTGGAGGAGCCCGGCCATCCACGGTTCGCGTGGCTTTTCTCCTTCCCCCTTTGGGATCCGAAGATAAACGCGTTTCAGGTCCGCTCTGTGGCGACGTGTGTTTCCGAGTGAAACAGCAAGCTGAGACGCGGCGGACTTTGCCCTGTGCTTCCCCCGGGCACGGTGCTGGGCACTGCCGGGGAGGCGCTCGGAGAGACGGCACACGTCCTGGGCACAGAGCCGGACCTTCCCGCCCGCCTGGAGTGACGCCTTGTTTCCTTTCCGACAGATAATCCGCGTTCAGTCCCCGGACGGGGTGAAGCGGATCACCGCGACGAAGAGGGAGACGGCCGCGGCGTTCCTGAAAAAGGTACCTGTGCCGTGCTCTCCCCGCCGGGGCTCTCCCCGCCGTGCTCTCCCCGCCATGGCTCTCCCTGCCGTGGCTCTCCCCGCCGTGGCTCTCCCCGCCGGGGCTCTCCCAACCGTGGCTCTCCCCGCCGGGGCTCTCCCCGCTGTGGCTCTCCCCGCCGTGGCTCTCCCCGCCGGGGCTCTCCCCGCTGTGGCTCTCCCCGCCGTGGCTCTCCCCGCCGTGGCTCTCCCCGCCGGGGCTCTCCCAACCGTGGCTCTCCCCGCCGGGGCTCTCCCCGCTGTGGCTCTCCCCGCCGTGGCTCTCCCCGCCGGGGCTCTCCCCGCTGTGGCTCTCCCCGCCGTGGCTCTCCCCGCCGTGGCTCTCCCCGCCGTGGCTCTCACCGCCGGGGCTCTCACCGCCGTGGCTCTCCCCGCCGTGGCTCTCCCCGCCGTGGCTCTGCTCCTCCACGGTGACTCCCTTCTTCTCTCCTCCTGTCCTGGTCCCGCCCACTCCCGGTCAGTCCGCTCTGCTTTTCCCTGTGTGACTGGTTGGACTGGTAGAGGACCAGACTGTGGCACAGCTGGCGCAGCGGACAGTTGTAGGACCAAAGTCACAAGGATTGAGAGAGAGAGAGAGAGAGGGGGGGGGGGAACCTTGATGTGAGAGAGACGCATTGATTGGTTGCTCCCGGAAACATGTTCCAATGGGGGCCGGGACCGAAGCTGTAGCCCAGGTGTTGCCCTGGACCAGAGGTCGAACCTGAGGCCGCTTGGTACCTGGGCCAGTGCTCCAGCCACCGAGCTGCTGGCCAGGCAAAGGGCTGTCTCCGTTTTTACTGAGTGCTGTGGCCGTACGCGTGGGCCCTTAGGGGGGGGCCTGGAAACGGCCGCTGCCCTCACAGACGTGCCTGGGGAGGGCGTGGCGTCCACCGTGGCCCTGCTGGCTCCAGCTTGCTGTCCCCGCAGTTGGTGGTCTTGGCCCTTGCTGACGTGGCATCACGCCCTCTAAGGGAATGGAGGTTGGCAGGCGCACCGACATCGTGTGCGTTGCAGACGCCTCACGGAATCTGGGTCCTCGGTTCCTTTGAGAGCTGCTCCTCCCTCGGCGCCCGCTCAGTCGCTCTCGGCGTCTCAGCCGTGCCCAGGGCAGTTGCTCAGGCTGCCACTCCCCAGGTCCGCCCTGTTCTTCCTCGGGGGCGGTTCCCAGTCCGGTCCTAAGTGGCCGTTCAGCAGCACGTGACACAGCCCCTCCTTTTAACACTTGGAAACTTTTTAAACCGTGAGATAGATACATGCTGAGAAATGCTTGAAGAATGGTGACGCAGCGGCCCAGATCACAGTGGGGGCGGTGCCCGGTTCCGGAGGCCATCGGGCAGCCTTCCGCGCTCCTCCGCCCGGCACCCTCTCTGACCCGACGGGAATTGCCCCCTCGGTGTGCCCCTCCTCCGCGTGCGTTCCTGAGCCCTGAGCTTTCATTTTGCTGCTTCTGAGTCCACTTAGATGGCGTCACGCCACGCGTCCTCTTCTGTCGCCTTCCGTGGTGTTGGCAGCGCTTTCAGTCCGTGCTGCGTCCCTGGTTATCCGTGTCACGGCGCTGGCCTCAGGCGCGCTCTGAGGCTCTGCTGAGCTTGTGCCGAAAGGCTCGGCGCCGCACGGTCGATTTTGGCCTCTTCGGGTGCCGAACTCAGACTCTCCAGGGCAGCGGCTCCCCAGGAGCCCGGGGAACACACCCAGATTCCCGCGCCTCCCCGGGCCAGCACGTGTGCGGGGCTGCCACAGCTGTCCACTGGGCATCGCTGCGTCCGTGCTGACAGGACCAGGACGCTCCGAGGTGTGCTCGTCCTGTCCGCAGCCACCTTCACTCGGAGAGCCGGTCTCGCGGCTCCCCTCGGGGGGTTGACGTCGGGAGTGTTCCGTCCCTACGCCCAACGCCTTGCGGACGAGTTCTCGCTCCTGGAGGTAGCTTGCAGTGCTTTGTCTACAGGAAGCATCGTTTTTGCAGAATTGGTGAAATAACACAATTAGTTAATTTCTGTTTATATCGAAGCAGTTTCAGAGAAGAGTCACATTAAATCTGTTATTTTTAGTCTTGAGTCCTAATTTTTTTGTAGTTGGGGACACAAAATTTCACAGTCTTAATTTCCTGATGCTTTATTTTATGAATGCCACTTTTAGCTTGGGAAAAAACTACATGGTATCAGATACTTACTACAGTATATTTGATAGAAAATCGTAACATGGTCTTAAAGCTCATTTTGATCACTTTTAAATATATTTTATTGATTTTTTACAGAGAGGAAGGGAGAGGGATAGAGAGTTAGAAACATCGATGAGAGAGAAACATCCATCAGCTGCCTCCTGCACGCCCCCCACTGGGGATGTGCCCGCAACCCAGGTCCATGCCCTTGACCGGAATCGAACCCTGGACCCTTCAGTCCGCAGGCCGACGCTCTATCCACTGAGCCACATCGGTTCGGCTTGATCACTTTTAGAATTTCAGAATGACACGGTGATTTGGAGTCAGCTGTAATCCATTTTTTAAAACCCGTAGAAAAAAGCTTAGTACATACAGTTAATTATTAAGTCGACTCCTTTTCCTGTAGTAGGTAAATGCTGCTTCTAGCCAAATTCCCTGTGAGAGGGGAACTCCCTCGTCGGTAAAAGGACCAGGTAGAGCGCGTGGGAGGTGAAGGGCTTGGGCGGGTCGGGACAAGCTCCGCCCTGGTCCCTGCGGGCTTCTCAGGGCGGGTGCGTGACGCTTCCTGGGTACAGCTCGGCTTTTAGGTCGGCGTCCTGATGGTCTGTCGTTCTGCAGCCCGAAGGGCGCCCAGGAGCACTTCCTCAGTGGAGCCTGTGGCCACAGCCCCTCGCGTGCGGCTGTCCTGAAACCGTTTCCCCGACCGTGGGTGAGGCGTTCCCAGCTGTGGGCTGCGGGGCTGGCGGTCTTGACCCCGCACGCCTGAGAGCTGTCACTCCGGTGTCTTCTGGTCCCCGGACGCCCGTTCACGTGGGCCCGCCATGTGCCTGGGACGGCTTCCTTCTTACTGGCTCTCCTGAGGGTCATCGCACATGACCCCGCGGTTCCTGGGCGGCTCGTTCCTCGGGCGGTGGTGTCTGTTAACCTGTGTGGGTGTTCGCCGGCCCCTTCGGCCATCGCCCTCCTGCTGAGGCCCATCCCGTGGCCCTTCCACGTCAGTTCTCGCATCGCTCGTGGTGGGTGGGTCCTGCTGCCGCCTCTCTTTCCCGCTCTGCCCTGCGGCTCCCGCTCAGGCCTGTGCGCAGGGCTCCTCACTCTTCCTGCCCTGCCCTGCCCTGCGGTCTCCATCTTCGCTGACTGTGTCTCCCTGGTTGGTGTTACCGCCCTCGATGGCAGGAGCCTTGTCTGTCACCCACTGCTCGGGGCACCAGAGTGGAGCCCGCACGAGGACTGCTGGCGGCGTGCTGGGCGCCGTGTGCGTGGCCCGGCCCCGGCCCAGCGGGCGTTGGTTGCTGATGCACAGGCGTCTGTCGCTGCCTCATTCTTCTCTCGGGGCCAGCGTTGGGATTGGGTTCTCACATGTGGTTTCAGCAGGAGATACACCTCCAGACACCGGCATGGCTCCGAAACGTGCCGCGCATTCTTCGTGTTACGCGGCGCTTTGCTGCTTTGTGGCCACTTTTCTCGTTTTGCCTGACGTCTGTGTCAGCAGCACTTACTCCTCAGGAGAGCCGAGGCCGAGCAGTGTGGGGAACGGAGCAGGTGCCGAATTGAGGGAGTGTCCCAGGAGCGCCTGCAGGGCGTGCGTGCGTGCGTGCAGGCAGAGGACCACACGGAGATATCCCACCAATCTCTGTTGTTCGGGCTCTTTCAGGTCGCCAAGGAGTTTGGCTTCCAGAATAACGGCTTCTCGGTCTACGTCAATAGAAACAAGACTGGAGAGATAACGGCGTCCTCCAACAAGTCCCTCACCCTGCTGAAAATCAAGTGAGCGCCACCGAGGGGGCGGCGGGCGGCGGGGGGCGGGGGGCTGCTTGTCTTGTGCGTTCTCTTCTGTGGCGTTCCTGGTGGCAGGGGCCACAGCGGCACGCAGCAGTGTGGGCGCCGCAGGTGCGTCCTGAGGCGCTTCACTGGGGAGCGTCGTGCAGCCACCAGAGGTGACGGTCAGACGAGACGGTTGGGGTGGCTTGGAAGCGTCCCATGAGAGAAGCAGATGCCGCCCGCGTGTGGCCGAGTGGTTGAGCGCCGACCTCCGGACCAGGACCTCAGGGTGTGCTTCGTGGCCGGGGGCCGTGCAGGAGGCAGCTGATCAATGGTTCTTTCTCATCGTTGATGTCTCTCTCCCTTTCTCTTCCTCTCTCTGAATTCAATGAAAATAGATTGGAAAAAAGGCAAACAACCTGGGACTGGGCAGAAATTCCTGATTAAAAAAAAAAGCAGGCCCTGGCCCGTTTGGCTCAGCGGACCGAGCGTCGGCTTGAGAACCGAAGGGTCCGGGTTCGATTCCGGTCAAGGGCACGGACCTCGGTTGCAGGCTCCTCCCCCGCCTGGGCCCTGGTGGGGGCTCACGCAGGAGGCGTCCAGTTAATGTGTTCCTCTCAAGATATTTCTCTGTCTTTCCCTCTTCCGTTCTCTCTAAAAAGCAATGGGAAATATCCTCAGGTGAGGATTAAAAAAAAAGCAAATGCAGACAGCTTGTCTTTGAGAGTCTTCGGTCAGTAGCGGTGTGTGTGTGCACCCGCGTGTGCAGGGACAAGGAGGAGGGAACGGAAGGGGGTGTGTGTGCACCCGCGTGTGCAGGGACAAGGAGAGGAAGCGGAAGGGTGTGTGTGTGCACCCGCGTGTGCAGGGACAAGGAGGAGGGAACGGAAGGGGGTGTGTGTGCACCCGCGTGTGCAGGGACAAGAAGGAGGAAGCGGAAGGGGGTGTGTGTGCACCCGCGTGTGCAGGGACAAGGAGGAGGGAACGGAAGGGGGTGTGTGTGCACCCGCGTGTGCAGGGACAAGAAGGAGGAAGCGGAAGGGGGTGTCCAAAGCAGATAGGATGGGGGAGTGAATGGGGCCGTAGGAGCGAATGAACGAAAGTGGGGGCCAGGCCGAGAATGAGCTGGAGAGAGAAGCTGTCTGCTGCCCAGTCGGTGTTGTGACTACAGCTGACCCTTGACCGACGAGGGTCTGCGCTGCGCAGGTCCACTCATACGCAGATATTTCCCAACAAATGCACAGGCTCAACCCACCGCAGATTGGAGACAGTATTTTCAGTCCGCAGCTGGGAGTCCGAGGGGGTGGAGGGCCGACGGCGTGATCAGAGCATCCTGTATGAGGGGGTCCTAGCGCCGCGTTCCCGGGTCCGCTGGGTGTCCTCTGTGTGAAGCTGGATGGGCACGTGGGCGGGAGGCCCCGGCGCTCACGTGCGTTGGCGGGAAAGCGCCTTGCGGAGACCCTGCTGCGGGCCTTCCTGAGCTGGCAGCGGAGGGGAGCCGGGAGCAGAGCCCTCTGGTCTCTGCTAAGAGCGGAAGCCTCGTGTTGAGCTGTCGGCACGCGGCCCGAGTCTCACGTCCAGGCGTGTGTGCAGCTCGGGTGCGAGGGAAGCTGGGCCTGGACTGATGGTTGCCGTTGAACAGGCACGGCGACCTGCTCTTCCTGTTTCCCTCGAGCCTGGCCGGACCCTCGTCGGAAACGGAGGCTTCCGGCACGATGAACATGAAGGCTCCCAGCGTGGTGGAAGATGAGATCGACCAGTACCTGAGCAGACAGGACGGGAAGATATACCGGAGCCGCGACCCGCAGCTGTGAGTGCCGGGCCCGGGCGCTGGCTTCCGGGTCGGGACTGTTGGCAGAGCGCCTGCTTGTGGCGAGGGTCCGAGGAAGAACCTGGGTTGACCCTGACGGACGTGCCCAGAGACTCGAGTGCTCCGTGGCAGAGGGGCTAGGAAGTGTGCCGGGCGGAGGAGGGGGGAGAAGGTGACATCCGGGTGCCCGCGCGTGCAGGGTGCTCGTCCCTGCCACCTCGTGTAGTGAAGGTGGAGCGGCTTCAGCGTCACACGCACGGGCTTGCTTCTGTTCTTCGGTGAGCACCTCGTTCGCTGGAGACGGCGCCCCTCGGCACGTTCGCTTTTCTCCCGGGATCACGTGAACGCCTGTGCGTGTGCTCCGTTTGGACTGCAGGTCCTTTTAAGGACAGCAGTGAGAAACACCTGAGTCTGCCCCCGCCCCCCAAAGCAGAGCTGCCCGAGGGAAGGTCCTGCCTGCAGCGGAGTCTTGCTCACGGTGTCCTCCCTGGGGCGGAGGTGCCAACACCCCGACTCGGGGGCTCCAGACGCTGCCTCTGCGGCTTGTCGGTCTCGGGTCCAAGAGCCCGGGTGGTGCTCTGCTGCTGTCAGCACAGAGCCTCTTCCGCGCCTTTCCTCCCGGCCGCCGCTGCCCGCTCCCCGGCAGTGCCTATGAGGCCCCATGAGCAGCGTGTGCATGGGCAAGCCGACCTCTCGTCTGGCCTTAGAGCCTGCCTGTTCGAGACCAGCCTCTGCCCAGAAATGTAGGACTCGCAGCACCTAAGAGACGGCCCGTTTAGAACGGGCTCCGATGGAGCGCTGGCCGCTCACGGCTCCGCCCTCAGAGCATCCGCCCGCACACCAGTCTCAGTTGGCAGGAGAGCGCTGCTGAGGGACCGTGCTGCTGACCTCTCTAAGCTGGAAGCGGGAGAGACTGTCTCTTTTAAAAGTGAAAACCTCGTATTTAGCTTTCAAGGGCACCCTGCCTGGGGCGTACAGGAGCCAGGCAATCCGATGTGTCTTTCATTGATGTCTGTCTCTCCCGCCCCCTCCCTCCCTCCCTCCCTCCCTCCCTCCCTCCCTCCCTCCCTAGCGTTGTCTCTGAAAAAGCAATGCAAAATGTCCTCAGGTGAGGATTAACAACAAGAGAACAGGAGTCTGTTGGAGCCGGAGGGACCGCTCAGCTTTCCCACCAGCCCATCCCCCTCGTGCCCTGGGTTCGAGTCCACCGTGGCTTGTGCGCAGAGCTCCCGAAGGGACGGGCCCGAGCCGGGCTCCGTCGTGGGCTCTTTCCAAACTAGAGCTGTTTACCTCCCTCCCTGCGGGTTCTGCCGTGTCCAGGGACCGCCTTGCTTAAGATTTTTATTTGTTTAAATGACTTTAAGTCCCTTCACTTTCACTACGTTAGCGTCAGCAGTGCCGGGAGGCAGCGGTAGGAAGCAGGCATGCTAACCGCTGTGTGTCTGTGCCCTGCTCTCAGGTGCCGCCACGGGCCGCTGGGGAAGTGCGTGCACTGCGTCCCTCTGGAGGTGAGTCTGCAGCAGCTCCTGCACCCCGGCCATCTCGGCTCTCCCTGAGCCTGCTCTGTGCTCGGGTTAGAGGAACCCGTCTCTTTACTGCCTGGGCCTCGTCATCCCTCCAGTGCAAGCTGCACGGAGGCGAGCCCTTATTTATGGCGGCGACCTTCTGGGTGGATTGTGGACGGCTCAGCATTTGTGTTGCTGTGATGAAGGGCCGCGCTCACCGGGCTCCCTGGACCATCCTTTAACCCTGACTGACACACAGCTGCGCCAGGCACTTCCGTGCCCCTCGTCTTTTAGATTTGCTTCGCCCCGAGCCCCACGTCTGCTGACCCGTCTGGTGACATTGAGAGTTACCGTGGTCACGCAGACGGTGACTGGCCAGGCCGAATTACGGCAGAGGCGCCCATCGCCACGAGGCTTCTCTTTCTTGCTTCATCTTGGGACTTTTTGGGGGGAAATTTTCCCAAAACTAGTCTGACTTAGGGCGTTTTGTGTTTAATAGGGATCCACTTTCCATTTTCATCTTGAAAAGATAGGGCCCCAAGAAAAGGTGGGCTCTGCCCTAGCGTGGCAGACAGAGCCAGTCCCATCTCCCCTCGCCTGTGGGCCTGGCCTTCCGGCCTCGCCCGTCCTCCCGCGCCAGCCTGCGCCCAGCAGGTGTGTGACCGCTCTGACTGTGTCTCGGCAGCCGTTCGACGAGGACTATCTAAACCACCTCGAGCCGCCCGTAAAGCACATGTCCTTCCACGCCTACATCCGGAAGCTGACTGGGGGCGCTGACAAGTGAGTGGCCTGCGTGCGGTCAGCACAGTTTGGTGTGTGGGGGTAGGTGTTGCTGAAGACACTGGGCAGGTGAGTAAGAAAAGCAAAGCTGGGCATCTGGGCCCGAAGCACTTGGACTCGTGGGTTTTCCTGATGGTAGAGAAGAAACAGGTGGAAACGGGAGCCTGGAGTGTCGGGCAGGTGCCAGGCTGGCGATGCCACTGTGGAGGCCCCCAGGGACTTCCCGCACTGTCCTGGGTTTGCAGTGCCCTGCCGCTTGGCCCGTGAAGGTGGGTGAGATAAGGTGGCCAGTTGTGGCGGGCGTCTGAGTTTTTGCTCTGCTTTCTGGAAAAACAACTACCCCATGGTCGTCGGACTGCCTCCGTCAGCCCCCTGCCCAGAGCCTGGTAGCAGCCCGTGGGTCTGGAGCAGCGGCGCTGGCATGGGCTGGCCATGTCCGCAGGCTCAGTAGGCAGCGTGGGCGGCGGCAGCGGGCGGCTCTTCCCTTGAGTGCAGGCCGTGATGGTCGCCAGAGACCGACCATTTTGATGTCTTTGAAACCACGTCAAGGCCTTGCCTGTGTGAGCCTTCTGTGGACCACAGAGTCGCCTCCCAGAAAGGGACAGGCTTCTGCTGTGAGGTCTCATTCCTGCCGGCTCAGCAAGAGATGGCGGACCCCGTCAGCAGCAGCGTGTGGCCTGACCGTCTTTTTCTCTGACAGCCTGCTGACACCCTAAAATGGCTTTTACAAACGTTTGACCAGGAGAAAAAATCCCACCAGAAACCTATTCTTGCCTGTCAGTGGGATGAGCTATGGAACCTTCTGGACCAGGGGCAAGCTGTGTCAGCCTTTCTTCCGTCTGTCAAGGACCTTGGGGTCCGGGGACACATTTGTAGCTGTCACCAGCCTGTGACCGCCATGGCGGCAGCCGCTCCACACGCCCTCCGAGCAGAGGCCCGTGGCCGGGAGACGAGGCCGAGTGCTCGGGCCGCTTTGTGGGCAGGCCACGGGCACAGGGCTCGCCCCATGTCCAGAGCAGGGCCGTGTTTCCCCGCTGGCAGGCTGCTAGCCAGTTTGTGCTTTTGGCCCAAAGCAGAGTGAAGCTGTCTTGGTTGTGGTTCCTCATCCGTTTTTCCTGAGAAAAAGCAGTTTTCACAAACGCGAGGTGTGCGTCTCACAGTGTGAGTGTCGCTGATAAATTAACGGCACTTAAAGCACCGCGTTTCCCTTCAGGGGCACGGGTTAGATCAGCAGATACTCAGCAGTGCCCTTTCTAAAAATACGTTTTTACTGAAGTCAGAGAGGAAGGGAGAGGGAGGGAGAAATAGAAACATCAGTGAGGAGAGAGTCATTGATTGGCCGCCCCCTGCACGCCCCCCACTGGGTCGAGCCCTGAGCCTTTCTGTGCCCGGGAGGACGCTCAGCCAGCTGAGCTGCACCGGCCAGGGCTCGCCAGTCTTCTCGAGAACCTTCATGGAGTCAGAGCTGGACGGGGACAGTCACGTGGCTTGTGTGGGAACAGTGAGGCGGTCCTGGAGTCGGGGTGCACGGAGGAGTCGGGGTACAGGAGGAGTCGGGGTGCAGGAGGAGTCCGGGTGCAGGAGGAGTCGGGGTGCAGGAGGAGTCCGGGTGCAGGAGGAGTCGGGGTGCAGGAGGAGTCCGGGTGCAGGAGGAGTCGGGGTGCACGGAGGAGTCGGGGTACAGGAGGAGTCGGGGTGCAGGAGGAGTCCGGGTGCAGGAGGAGTCGGGGTGCAGGAGGAGTCCGGGTGCAGGAGGAGTCGGGGTGCAGGAGGAGTCGGGGTGCAGGAGGAGTCCGGGTGCAGGAGGAGTCGGGGTGCAGGAGGAGTCCGGGTGCAGGAGGAGTCCGGGTGCAGGAGGAGTCGGGGTGCAGGAGGAGTCCGGGTGCAGGAGGAGTCCGGGTGCAGGAGGAGTCGGGGTGCAGGAGGAGTCGGGGTGCAGGAGGAGTCCGGGTGCAGGAGGAGTCGGGGTGCAGGAGGAGTCCGGGTGCAGGAGGCGGCCGCCCCTCCCCGCTGCTCCTCCGCTCTGTTCAGAGGGTCGGTGTTTGAACACCGTTGCCCGTCGCCTGCCGGTTTCTCATTGTCGCGTCTGATCGCCTTGGCTCTTGTCAGGGGGAAGTTTGTTGCCCTGGAGAACATCAGCTGCAAGATTAAGTCGGGGTGTGAGGGTCACCTGCCGTGGCCCAACGGCATCTGCACCAAGTGCCAGCCCAGCGCCATCACGCTGAACAGACAGGTGAGTGAGGGCGGGGCGGGCTTCGTGGCTGCCGCTCGCAGAGCCCACGCGGCGGATCCCAGTGGCGCTGGCCGAGGAGGACCCCCCGTGGGCTCGCACCCCGAGACGTGCTTCGCGAGGCCGGGCTCTTGCCAGCAGGGGTGGCGCCCGTTTCCTTCCCCGTGGCGGCTCCTGCTGCGCCGTGCTGGTGGCTCGAGACCTCGCGTCTCTGGAGCCTCGTGAAGCGCTGTCCCGGACCGGCTCGGGGCGCCTGCCCGGCTCGGGGCAGCGGGGCTGAAGCCGGAGGAAAAGGACCAGGAAAACGGTTCTTCTGGCCTTTGCCGCCAAGGCCCTGCCCGGGACAGCCCGCTGTGTTCCCTGCCCTGCGGCCATGCTTGCTCCTCAGGGAGCCCGTCCATCCGGAAACCGCTCCTGCTGCTCCTCCTCCTCCCCCTCCTCCTCTTCCTCCTCCCCCTCCCCCCTCCTCTTCCCCCCTCCCCCCTCCTCTTCCCCCTCCCCTCCCCCCTTTCCGCCCTCCCCTCGTTCTTTCTTTCTGAGAACTATTCTTTCCTCTAGAGCAGTGGTTCTCCACCTTCCTAACGCCGCGACCCTTTAACACAGGTCCTCATGTGGTGGTGACCCTCAGCCCAACTGTAATGTTGCTACTGATATGAATTGTAATGTAAATGTCTGTGTTTTCCGATGGTCTTAGGCTCTACAGCAGAAAAGACCATCGGAAAACACAGATACTTACATTACGATTCATAACAGTAGCACCATTACCGTTATGAAGTAGCCACGAAAATAACGTTATGGTTGGGGGTCACCACCACAGGAGGACCTGTGTTAAAGGGTCGCGGCGTGAGGAAGGTGGAGCACCACCGCTCTAGAGACTTGGGACGCCTCCACTCCGCTTCAGGCGACATCCCAGCACCATCCCAGCACGGGCCATTTGAATTAACTCATCAAGGACCCCCTCCCCGCCTCTCCCCGCCCCTCCCCGCCTCTCCCCGCCTCTCCCCGCCCCTCCCCGCCTCTCCCCGCCCCTTCCCGCCTCTCCCCGCCTCTCCCCGCGCACGCACTAGGACCGCACGCACTAGGACCGAAGGGGTCCTGAGGCGCGTTCCGAAGCGGCACATTCTAAAGCCGTGGTCGCCACCGGTGGTCCGCGGGGTCTAAACGGTTGGCGGCCGCTGTCCTAAAGCGTGTGCGTGCACGCACGTGTGTGAAGAGCCAGGTCAAAGCTATTCATTTTTAATTTTTATTTAGTTTAAAAAGGCTACTTACTTTTATGGATTTCTCACTTAGCCCAACGTTGTTGATTCTGCAGAAATACAGACACGTGGACAATATCATGTTTGAGAATCACACAGTTGCTGACCGCTTCCTCGACTTCTGGCGGAAGACGGGGAACCAGCACTTCGGGTACTTGTACGGACGGTACACGGAGCACAAGGACATTCCTCTGGGCATCCGGGCCGAGGTGGCCGCCATATACGAACCTCCTCAGGTGGGTCCGCGTTTCCTCCCGCAGGCTGTGCCGGCCTCTCAGGTCGTAGGTGCTTTTGTTCCGTCCTTTGCCCTGTGTCCGTTTCCACACGTGTATGTGTGCACGTGCGCGCGCGCACACACACACACACACACACGCACACACGCGGTGCTTGTTTTCTGAGTTACTGGAGAGGAAGATCATGGTCCTGAGTACTTCGGCGTGTGTTCCCCTGAAGGACACCCTCCCTCATGACGAGCACATTTGTCAACCTCAGTAAATCGGACGTCGACTGTTCTCACCGCCATCGGCAGTCCACTTGCGTCAGCTGCGCCCAGAGGTCTGCAGTCCTTCCCTCCTCTTAGCACTGTGTGCCTCAGGCATAGCGGAAGCAGAGTCAGGCCGTCTTCACCCCGCGTTCCCCCTCCCTGCCCCCCCCCACACACACGGCTCAGAACACGGCCCGGCACGGGTGTTGGACTGAAACAGCAGAAGGCTTTTCTGGTGGGAGGGAGGGCCTTAGGGCGCCGCTGTTACTGTGCGTGTGTGTTTTAAGATTTTTATTCTTAGAGAGCAAAAACATCGATGTGAGAGAGACCTCAGTTGGTGCCTCTTGCACGCCCCCTGTTGGGGATGGAGCCCACGATCCAGGCGTGTGCCCTGGCCAGGAGTCGAACTAGCCATCTTTGGGGCAGGGGATGATGCCCAGCTAACGGAGCCACACCGGCCAGGGCTGGCCCTGCTTTAAAGTTACGTGGGCCCTCGCCTGTGTGGCTGAGTTCGTTCGGGTGCTGTCCCACCCACCGGAGGTTTGATGCCCTGTCGGGCCACACACCCAGGTTGTGGTTTGATCCCTGGTCGGGGTGCGTGTGGGAAGGAAACGGATTGGTGTTTCTCTCTCACATGCATGTTTCTCTCCCTTTCCCCTCTAAAATCAACAAGCATGTCTTCGGGTGAGATTTAGAAAATAAGTAATTAAAATTGAAAAGGAAAAGGAAAGTTACTGGGAAGTCCTTCCGTATGACGATGCGACCAGTCAGTCGTGGCTCATGTTCATTGGTGGTTTTATTTTGAGGCCGAAGGGTTGCTTTTACATGTTGTGGACATGAGTTCCAGGGAGCAGTGCCCGCTGATCACGAGATGCGACAGGAACAAGGCGGGCGGAGGGATGGTAGAGCACAGCACGCTGGCAGCTGAGCTAGGTGCTGGCCCGCGGTGGCCTGTGTACCGTTCTGGTGACTTTGCTATATATTTGGGGGAAATCGCCCATTTCTAAAGTCAGACCTGCAAACAAGGCATTTCCTTCTTCTGTACCCGCCCCTGCAGGAAGTGCCACCTGTAGCGGTTTCTGCTCTAGTTGCCGAAGTCTGACTGTTTTAGTGTAAGCAGACGCCCCCGGGACTCACTGTTCCCAGCCTCGGTCCCCTGGGTCTGTCTGCCTGCAGAGCGCGCCATGACCGCCTCCTTTATACAGGAGCCGGGGTCTGGCGGCAGGCGCGTGGCGCGGCCGGTGTGCAGGCCTGGGCTGCCCGCCAGTGCCAGTGCCTCCCTGGCCGAGTCTGTGAGTAGGTTTAAGTGCAGCCTCCCTCCCTCCCGTTGGCATCTGCGGTGTTTACCGAGCTACCATGTGGTGCGCGGCCATGCCTTGGTGTGGTTCCCTGATGAGGGGACGCTAGGTGGCAGCAGAGATCTCTCTAGAAGAGCCTGGTGGCGTTGTCGTGTCGTGTCCTGTCCGTCCATCCCCCCCCCCCCCACCCACCCACCCACCCCGGCACTGGGCTCGGCCCCGGAGGCTCCTGGGGAGGCACAGGGGCTCCTGCTCAGTGTGAAGGTGTGAGGAGTCTTGTTCCGGAGGACCCCGCGTTCCGTTAGAGTGAGACTGACCAAGAAGAAGTCGGGACAGAAATGTCTGGCGCCCAGACTGCTCACGGCACCCTCAGCCCGGCCGGGGCCTGGAGGTGCGCCAGTGACCCTGCGCCTCCCGCTCGTCAGGGGCTGAAGCTCACGCTGCACGTGTCGCGACAGGGTCCTCGGTTTGTCCTGAGTGTGACTTGGTCTCTGCTCTGAAGGATCAGTGGTCCCAGGTGGGCCCACCAGCAACAGGCTCCCCAGGCGTGGCTGGTGGGCAGGTGCAGGCAGGAAGCTCGGGCTGGGCTTGCTCGCTGTCCTGGCTCTGCGGCCGCGCTCCTGCTCAGCAGACACTGCTTCCTGCTGACCCACAGCTGCCTTCCGGTGCGGGTTCAAGGCCGCCCGAGCATCGCCCACTGCAGGCAGTTGGGGCCGGTGGCCAGTCGGCTGGGCGTGAGCCAGCCAGAGTGAAACTGTTACCGAGGGCGCTGAGAAACCAGCCTCGTCCCAACAAAGGACCCTTAGCCCCGCGGAGAGCCTTCCTGAGCCCCAGCAGCCCGCGCTGGCGGTGCCGCGGCGCCTCGGGTCTCCATGTTCCGCGTCGGCTGGAAGCACACGCAGCCGAGGGACGCGTGGGAACAGCTTGGGCTGTGTTCTCTGGCGGCCTGGGGTTGTCTCCGCTGCTGTCACCCTCCTCTAGGCCAGGGCGCCCAGCGCTCCTTGGTGACGGCGAAGCCAGGGTGGAGTGGGGACCGCGCTCTTCCGAGCCGCTCCTCTAAACCCTCTCTCCCTTCGATGCCCGGCAGATTGGGACACAGAACAGCTTGGAGCTTCTTGAAGACCCAAAAGCCGAGGTGGTGGATGAGATCGCTGCCAAACTTGGCCTGAGGAAGGTACTGGTGGAGCCGGGCTCTGGGGGTCGTCCAGGAGGGAGCGTGGCCGGGCCGGGCAGGACCGCGCCCTCAGCTGCCCGCGGTGGTGCAGGCGGCAGTTCTGAAGCCTCGCTGTGCTGACTGGGTGCCGATCGCTTTTTTCTCTGATTCAGCGCGATATGTCCCTGAGCATAGAAGGAACGGCCCCAGCGCGGGGCTGTGACCTTTAAATCCGCCGGCCACACTTCTTGGGGGCTGCTGCTTGAGGGGGACCCCCGTCCTGCCTGGCGTGTCCTCCCGCCCTGCGTGCACACCTCAGGCGGGCGCCCCTCCTCCCTGCACCGTGGCTGCCTCTGGCCAAGGCCCGCCGCGTGCTCACGCTCCACTCGGGCTGGAGGGGTGTGTCTTCTGTGGGCACTGAGCCCCGTCACAGTGGGGGCGGGAGGCACTCAGGAGGCGGAGCTGCCTGCCGACCTGCTGGCTCATCCTGTCCTCGGACGGCGGCCAGACCTTGCAGGTGGGGCCTGAACGCAGCTTAGAGGCTCACTGTCGGTCCCTTCACGGCAGATCCGTGCGGACGGGGGAACATTCCCTCCGGTCGACAGGCACACCTGGGAATGCGCTTTCTGACCCAGCACTGCCCGGGCGGAGGCGCTTCCCATTGCCACCTCCTGCTGTCCCTTCATCTGGGCGCTGTAAAGGGAATGACGGTCTCCAGGTCTGCCTGGCCGTGTGCGCAGCAGCCGGGTTTGAAGAGTTCCGTGTCAGGGCGTGCAGGCGAGCGGCCCGGGACCCAGCCCGTGGACTCCCAGCCAGTCGGCTTCGTGAAGGCTGGAGGCTCGCGGGCAGGGGAGGGCAGACTGTCATAGTAGCAGGACACACCTCGGAGGCCATCCCGGAGAGAACGGGGGACTGGCTGGGGTGCCTTGGCGCCGGGAGGGTCTCGCCCTGCACCCTCAGGTGCTCCCTTCAGCCGTAGCCCCCGAGGTGCTGCTCCTGTCCTGCCCTCTCCAGGCCTGGGTTTCTGCCAGCACCGAGACACGTGTGTGCTCGCTTCCACGGCCCGTCTGTCCCTTTTGCTGACCGTGGTCCCTGCACCGGGCACAGTGCTGGGTGTGCACTTGGCTGGCGGGTCAGTGAGTTTGGCCTGTTCACCAGGAGGGTGGCGCCTGGAGCTGAGCAGGCTGGGAGCCCAGGTGCGGCCTGGCCGCTCGGAGGCCCGTGGCGCCTGCTCGGGGAGAGGCTCAGGCCCTGTCCTTGCGCAGGTCGGCTGGATATTCACAGACCTGGTCTCGGAAGACACCCGCAAGGGCACCGTCCGGTACAGTCGGAACAAGGTGAGGGCGGCTCTCGCTGGCCGCAGCGGGTCCACACTCACGTCTGGGTGAAGCGAGGCTGCGTCTGTCTCATAGAGCAATCCCCTCCTGCCCCCCAGACCAGCCTTCGGGGGCGGCTGGTCGTGCTGGTGTCGGGAGGGGCACGGGCTCCGCCCTAGCTCCTGGCGTGCTGCAGTCCACGCCTCGGTGTTTGAGGGCGTGGAGGCCCAGCTGACCTGCTCTCTCCTCAGGACACGTACTTCCTGAGTGCAGAGGAGTGCATCACCGCCGGGGACTTCCAGAACAAGCACCCCAACATGTGCCGGCTCTCTCCGGACGGGCACTTCGGGTCCAAGTTTGTCACTGCCGTGGCCACAGGTAGAGTCAAGACCGTGACGCTGTGAACGCCGCTTGTTCCGTCGTCCTTCGTGGACAGTTTCCTGAGGCGCGAAGCGGCTGCGTGAAGCTCTGGGCTGAGAGGGACCCTCCCTCGGCTCCCACTCGTCCTCCTGGGAGCTTGTCCTGATGAGGCTGCATGCTTGCTTCTGTAGTTCACATTCATCCGCTCCCCCGAATCTCGTCATCAAAACGGGGCTGTCTCCCTGGCTGGTGTAGTTCAGAGGGTAGAGCGTTGGCCCGTGGACTGAAGGGTCCTGGGTTCGATTCTGTCAAGGGCACAGGCCTGGGCTGGAGGGTCGATCCCTGGGTCCTGGTCAGGGCCCATGGGGGAGGTGACTAATTGATGTGCCTCTCCCCCCTCCCCCTCCCTCCTCTCCCCCTCTCCTTCTCCCTCCCCCTCTCTCTCCCTCCCCCTCTCTCTCCCTCCCCCTCCCTCCTCTCCCCCTCTCCTTCTCCCTCCCCCTCTCTCTCCCTCCCCCTCTCTCTCCCTCCCCCTCTCCCACCCCCTCTCCCACCCCTTCTCCCCCTCTCCCCCTCTCTCCTTCTCTCCCTCCTTCCCCCTCCCTTCCACTTTCTCTAAAAATCAATGGAAAAATTGCCTTGGGTTTTGTCTGCCTGAGTGTGCGGGTCCATTCAAGGCCGTGCTGGCCACGAGTAGTTGTTTGTGTGGGACTCCTGAACTCAGCAATGTCTGCGCCTTTTACTACATTTGCCTACAGCTGCTAACCCTTCCCACTGCTGAGCAAGCAGCACCTTCCAGATTTTCAGAGCACACCCCTCCCCCGCCCCAACGTGCTCTCCTAGGCTCCCACGGGCTCCGGGGCAACCTGCGCCTTTAGTGACTGTTTCTGTAGGGAATTACTCGGGGCCAGAGGCGTCTTTAGAGTGACGGCTCCTCTTGGTCTCGCTGGCTGCCTCCCTGCCACTCAGCAGCTGTTCACACTCGGCCTCAGCCTTCACTGGAGGCTTACGGATGGGGACTGAGAGACCGGAGGGTGCGTGTGGGGCGGCACAGGTGCAGGGAGAGCGGCGCCCTGGGCAGGGCCACGCAGGTTTCTCGAAGGCAGAGGCTGCGTGGTGCGGTGCAAGTGCGGTCGATGCTTCCGCTGCGTTGGCTCCGGCCTGCTCTTCTCTCCCGCTTCGCGCCTCCTGCCTCCAGCCGAACCCCCGGGCCCCCCGGACGAAAGCTTGCTGGCACGCAGTCTAACCCGGTGGCCCGGGCTGTGGCTCTGAGCCGGGTTTGGGCGGGTGTTGGGGAGTGCTTACCGCCTCGTTCCCGACTCTGAGGGGGGCCCTGGGTGGGCTGCTGGAGGCGCTGTGGTGGCGGCTCCGTGCCCTGCGTCCGCGGTGCTCAGGCGGCTCGGAAAGGTGCTGCGGGGGGGGGGGGGGGGCCGAAGTCTTGGCTGCAACAGGCCCGTCGGCCGCCTGCTCCGTGGGCCCCTGCTCCGTGGGCCCTGCTCCGTGGGCCCTGCTCCGTGGGCCCTGCCTGTCCTTGGGTGCTCACGGAGTCTCTATTGCAGGCGGCCCCGACAACCAGGTCCACTTTGAAGGCTACCAGGTGTCCAACCAGTGCATGGCGCTGGTGCGGGACGAGTGCCTGCTGCCCTGCAAGGACGCGCCCGAGCTCGGCTACGCCAAGGAGTCCAGCAGCGAGCAGTACGCGCCGGACGTGTTTTATAAGGTAACCACGGCTCCCAGCCGACCACCCGCGGGACCTGGCCGGCGGCCCCGCCTGGTCTGCTTCCTGACCACGTGGCCGTTGGTCGGCAGCAGCGGTTTAGTGTCCGCGGTGGAGGAAGGCGCCCGGGCGTTTCCGGGCCTTGGTTGGACCTGTAACGACGTGGGCGTGGCCTCCCTGGGTCCGGCCTTTAGGCACCAAATCAAACCAGGCTACAGGCTACGCGCACAGCTCGGTCTCCGCCGCAGGGCCTCCCGGGATGGCGCTGGAGCTGTGCTCAGTGTGGGCTCACCTGAGGCGCCGGCGCTTTAGGCAAACAGCGGTGTCCCCCCCCCCACCCCACCCCCGGCCTGGGCTTCCTGTGGAGCTGTGACCCTTTGCGTGGAAAGGCGCGTTGGGGTCGCCCGTGAGCATGGGACAGACCCCTCACGCTCAGCTTGGACTTGTTCCTGCTCGTGACCGAGGCCCTGCCCTCCCCACGGCGGCAGCCTAGGGCTCGCCCGGCGCCGCCTGCCGCCGGCAGGCCTGTCTTCCTCAGAGAGCGGGCAGCCTCCGTCTGAACGCCGTCAGCCTTCGCGCTCACGCTGTCCCACTGGGTGGACTTGAGGCTGAAGGCGCGCCACAGTCACCTGACCCGCAGGGCCTCCCCGGGAAGTCGGCGTCACCCTGGCGCGTCCCTCTGCCCGTAGCGCGGCTCTGCCCGCCGCGGGGCTGTCCGTCCTCCCAGGTCAGGGCTCTTGCGTCTGATTGGGATGTGCCGGGCCCTGGCACGTGTGTCCTGTGGGGTTTGTTGAGCCTCTTGGGTCGGTGGGCTGATGGGGTGTTTGGGCCTTGTGTTAATTTCTGCTGCCGCCCTGACACGGCCGCAGCCGGTGGGTGTAACACGGCACCTGTGACCCCCGAGTCTGGGCAAAGCCCGCTGCACCTGCTCCCGGCCATCCCGGCCCCAGCGGGTGTGGGTCTCACCTGTTTCGCCTGAGGTGGCAGCACTGGCTCCCGGTGCCGCCCGGGCGGCTCCCAGCCTGGCCCGCAGGAGCATCTGTCTCGGAGGCCAGCGTGGCCTTGAGGGGCTCCTGTCATTCCACTGGGCGTCCCGGTGACCCCAGGTCATGTCCTGACCTGGAGGTCAGCTGGGTAGTAACCTTCGCTGCACCTGCACCGCCCTGGCTTGGGTCTACATGTGCATGTTATAACGTCTCCGTGTTACAAAGAGCACCTTCTCGAGCACGTTTCCAGACTGCGGCTGTTGGAAGCGGTACGCTTTTGTACCGGCACCTTTGCTGTTCCTGCCCCTTAGTTCCCATGAGGGTCCTGTCGGGGTTTCCGGGACCACACCCCCGCCCCCCGCCCCCCCCCCCCCCCGCCCGACCCGTGCGGCCTGCAGCCGGGGCAGCACCCAGTGCCCGCTCCCTTGTCCTGTGTCTCACCGGAAAGGGGTGTGTCAGGACCTGCCTGTTAGCTGGCTGTGGGTGTTGCTAACGCTGCGGGAACGTGTTTTCCCGGGTGCGCTGTGCGCTGCTTGCACGTGGCCGCGGGGCCTGTGCTCCCTCCTGGGTCCGCCACGGTTTCCATGGGCTGTTAGCTGCCTGGGAGCGGGAGCAGCTGAGCGTGCTGCCCAGCGTGCGTGTAGCCCGGAGGCTGGGGGCTGAGAGGCAGGCCTGGCAGCCCTGTCCTGGGGCGCGGGTCAGGGTTAGCGTGCTCGTGAGCGGACGTGCTGCAGCGTGTGTCTGAGGGGCCCTGAGGACGTCTTCCTGCTCCAGCCTGTGAAGCCGCAGCTGAAGCTGCTCATGCCATTTGCTGCCTCTTGTCTGTTCTCAAGGGAAGAGCAGTGCATTCAGGGTTCCACTCGCCTTTTCCAGTGCAGGGGGGCGCCGCCGATTGGGGGGCGGGGAGGTGGCTGCTGTCCCAGCACCAGGCCCGGTGCCCTAAACGCTCACACAGGCACAGGCCCTGCGCTTCTCCGCTGTCTCCGTGCTCGCGCCCTGGCTCCAGATGTGGCGTGGCAGGGAGGGAGGCAGTAGGGACCACGATCTTCGACTCCGTGTCTTACCAAGGAGGAGACAACACTGCCGGCACTTGGGCAGCTGCCTAACGTCGAGTGAAGCTTCTCCTCCAGCTGCTGCACAGACAGTGCTGACGCTTGTGGAAGTGACGGCCTGTGAGATGGTGGGTGGGCTCAGCCCCGGCAAAACCATTGAGGGAGGACATGCGGGGCAGGGAAGGGGGTGCAGCACCTTTATCTTCTTGGGGAGCAGAGAGGTGTGGTTGGGTAGTTAAATTTGAGAGAATAGCAAGACACAGAAGGCATTAACAAGAGCCTCCTGGAGGGTCACTGCCAGCAGGTGCTGGGAGGGCTGCTGCGGTCGGAGCTTAACTGGATCTGGAGTGAGTTCCAGACGGGCCGTCACGTGTGAGTAGTTGCAGGTTAGGTCTTGGAGGGGCGAGCGTGCATTTTTGGAAACGGTGATTTAGTTGGACTGGAGTTGACTCCTGCCTCCTAGTCTCCTCCATCGAGAAACCCCGGGCCCCTCAGCAGGCCCCCACCTCTGGCTGCCTGTGGAACCGGTGAGCTGGCCCAGCTTGACCACCAAGGAAACCAGTGCAGGGCACTGCGTCTCCTCCAGGCCGAGGGGAGGGTCATTCGGCCTCACGGGGTGCACACACAGACAGACAGACAGCTGTGCGTGGTCTGCAGGGAGGTGTCCTGACGGGCCGACGCTCGGGTAGGTAGCTGGTTAGGTGGATGGCGCTCAGGACAAGTGCTCGTTGGCGGCTCTGTCGGCTGTGAACAGAGACGGTGAGGAAGGTGTGGATACGGGCGGCGTGTGTTGCAGCCAGGAATGTCCATTTCCGAACAAGGAGCAAGGCCAGAGGGGGCAGCGGGCTTGGTCTGACCAGGGCTCTGCGTCCTTGGAGGGTGGGTGTGCCGGGTGGCCGTGCTCCCACCCAGTGGGTCCTCGAGCTTACTAAGCGGAAACTCTTCCGCAAGACCCGGCAATTGGGAAGGACGGCTGTGTAACTCACACGGCTCCGTGAGCGAGTCCCGCGACGTTCGGGGAGGGGCTCTGGGAAACGGGAGCCCCTGCGGAGTCGGTGAGAAGCCTCGGCTCTCGAGTTCACGTCCAGAGCTCTGGCTGAGCTCCGCGTGTTTGACATACACTGGGTTTAATTGCCGCTTTACGGTTAGCGACCACGTGCTGGCCGTCCCCCCACAATTAAACGTCGTGTTCTGCGCGTCCGACAAAGCCCCGCAGTGTGGACTCGGCAGGTTGGCGGTGGGCTCGTTCGTGTCTGTGTCCTTGTGCGCGTGTGGGCTCGTTTGCGCATTTTCTTAGAAACGTGTGAGCAGGTGCAGCCAGTGGGGTTTCTGAGGTGGAAGAGCGTGAGATGGAGCTCCCAGCCCTGCCGTGGAGGAGAGGCGCGGGGCAGCGGGGCAGTGGGGGCAGTGGGCGCAGCGGGGGCAGTGGGGCAGCGGGGGCAGCGGGGCAGTGGGGGCAGCGGGCGCAGCGGGGGCAGTGGGGGCAGTGGGCGCAGCGGGGGCAGCGGGGGCAGCGGGGGCAGCGGGGGGGGGGGGGCAGCGGGGCAGTGGGGCGGGCTCCGGGGTGGAGGCTGTTTCCCCGTTGGGCGGCACTCAGAGCTCCTTGGGACGGAAGGCGGGTCCTGCCTGAATAGGCTCGCGTCCCTGCCTCTTCTCACTCCTCAGCAGGAACGGTCACCGTTTCCCAGGGAGGCAACGCGCGAGGGGGAAGGTCGCAGGTCAGCTAACCTCCACGCCTGTTTCCGTTTCAGGACGTAGACAAGTTTGGCAACGAGATCACCCAGCTGGCCCGCCCGCTGCCCGTGGAGTACCTGATCATAGACGTAAGTGCGTGCGGCCGGGGCTCCTGGCTGCCCTGAGGAGCCTCCGTTTTAAGGGCTTTTTTCCTTTTAGTTTTCTCCCTTAAACACAATTAGGTGTTAGCTTCTCCCAAACCAGTGGTCGGCAAACTGCAGCTCTGTTGACTAACGAGTTTGCCGACCACTGTCCCAAACCAAAGTGCAACAGGACGGCCAACCGGTCCACGCGTGGCGGGTGCAGGTGCTGCCACGGCCGGTCCTCGGGGACCCAGCTGTCATGGTCTTGGGGGGGCAGGCAGTGGGGTTTCCTGGGTGGAGTTCCAGGAGCCAAGAGGCACCTGCTCCCGTGCATCTGCCCAGGATCTCAGCTCCGCTCTGGCCTCAGGCTCTGGTCCGATATGGGCCACCGGTGACTGTTTGCTGACGGCAGCCGGACAGTTGGCAGCAGGCCGTGCTCTGCCCGCCGCGACCCGAGGGCTGCGCAGGGCTCGGGACGGCGCGTGAGGCAGGCCTGGCATTGGAGGGCGGCCCAGGAGCCGAGCCGTCGGTGCTGCATCCGGTGACAGCTCCCGAGAACATAGCAATTCCCCAGGTCAAAGGCATCTGGCTTCAGACCACTGGGTGTGACAGAGAGGCAGGCAGACTGCGGGGGACACTCGGGCGGAGTCGGCACACCTCCCAGAGGCCGCCCGCCCACCTGCCCGCCCTCAGTTCTTCCCTCGCTCATGGTTCCAGTTGTATTGGCTGGAGGAAGGGGTCCTGTGGAGGTTCTCGGAGGGGCCCACGCATCAGCTAGTCGGCCCCGAGAAGGGCCGGAGGGAGAGGGCTGAAGCACAGGACCCCGTGCCTGGTGGCCTGTGCCCGACCCCGGGCGCCCCGATTAGTTCTGGGCTCTCCAGGGCAAGTGCACGTCGAACAAGCACTTCCCTTCGCTCCCCGCGCCCTCACCAGCAGGTGCTCTGCTCCAAAGGGAGGGCCGACTGTCCACGGGCTTTGTCTCAGCCGCACGGGCCGCCCTGCCACCGTCTTTGAACTGTGACAGCGGCTAACTGAGTCCCGTGTGTGCCGTCCTGAGGGCTTTACAAAGTGTCTGAGCATTTAAACCTCTGAGCACCTTAGGGGCAGGCGCCGGGTCACCCTCATCTTGCAGATGAGCAGAGGCCGAGGTTGTGTGGCCGGCAAGCCACACTGCTGGACGGACCTGTGGCCCAGGCCCCCGCCCTCCGCCGTGACCCGCCTGTCTGGTCAGCGAGGCACAGCGCAGCCCGGCGCTGCCTGCCCTCCCGGCCTTTAGAAACAGCCCGAGGACCCAGAGGAGCTGCCCTGCGTCGGCCTACAGGCTGCTGCCTCTGGTGCTGATGCCGAGGGAGCGCCGTGGCCACCGGAAGGGGCGGGCAGGCCACCCCCGTGCTCTCTGTGGGGAGAGGACATCTGCCAGGAAGCGGGGAGACCCTGTGTTCCCAGGCGCGGGCACGTGGCGCGGCTCCCGGGGTCACCACCGCTGGGTCTCGCGTGCCCTTAGTCGTCGCCCGAGCCCGTCTGAGCCGAACGAGGGCGCGGCTCCCTTTGGACACAGGCTCTTGCCTCCAGCTGTTCTGGGCTGAGCCCCATCTCAGGCCCCGACTCCCTCCCGCCCGGACTCGCCTGGCTCTGGAGCAGGCCCCCGACTTAGGGCTCGCTGCGGCTCTCCGGCCCTCGGGCTGGTCTGCAGGGCCTCAGACCCAGCGGTGGAACAGATTCCGCTCCTGAGGCGCCTCCTCGGCCTCCGGGCTGTGCCCGTGGCTCACCCTGGAGGTCGTCCAGGCCACACAGAGCCGCTGGGGGCTCGTCGGATGGAAGCCGCCCCTCGGCTGACCCAGTCGGGCTGAGTTGTATCCTGGAGACAGACAGCAGCTGCCAGGGGCGGGGCCATCCTCTCAGCACGCTTCCCAGGGTCAGGTTCGGCGTTTGGCTCAGGGTGCCGGGGGTGCCCGTCCCTGTGGGCAGCGGGGCTCTGGCCCTGTGCGTGCTCGAGGCTCGCCCACCCCGCTCACACAGGCCGCTGACGCGGTCTCTCTTTTTGTTCCGTAGATCACAACAACGTTCCCCAAGGATCCAGTTCACACTTTTTCTATTTCTCAGAGTCCGTTTCCTATTGAAAACCGGGACGTGTTGGGGGAGACACAGGTAAGCTCTTTGCTTTAGCAGCCGGATTTGAAGTGCCTGCTGCCTGTTCGTCTAGTGCCAGGGCCCTGGTCCCGGTAGGGGGACAGGCAGGGGAGAGGGATGTCTGTCGGCCTTGAAGCCCTCCGGAGGGCGGGCTCCTGGGGCCCGGAACGATCCGTGTTTATGTCTTCCTTCCGCCCGCCGGCCCAGGACTTCCATAGTTTGGCCACCTACCTGTCACAGAATACCTCCGCCATGTTCTTGGACACCATCTCGGATTTCCACCTCCTGCTCTTCCTGGTCACCAACGAAGTCATGCCTCTGCAGGTGGGGAGCGAGGGTGCCGCGGGCCGGCGGTGAGCCTGGGCTGGGCACAGGGTGTGTCCTCCTCCTCGAGCAGACGGGCCATCCCCGCGCCCTGCGGGCTTACTGAGGGAGAGGTGGCTCTTTCACCCTCGGTGTCTGCGCACAGACAGCGTCTCGGTGGGGCCCTGTGCTGTGGCCGGTCTGCTTTGTGTGAGCGAACCACGAGGGACGCAGAGTGGTTAGCTCGGTCCCCGGCTGAGCCCTGTCCCAGCAGCTCCAGAACCACAGCCGCTCCTTCCCAGTCTTCCCTCCCGAGCCAGCTGCTGTGGCCGTCGGCGGGCGGGCGGGCGGGCGCCAGGCCCGCGCAGCTGCAGTTGGCGCCTGTGAGGCACACGGAGGGAGGGAGGGAGGGCAAGTGCACGGCGACAGTTGCTGTCTGAGCAGTGCGGTCCTGGGTGCGGGCAGCGTCCCGCCAAGGAGGCCCCGCAGGCACCAGGTGTGGGTGGCCTTTCTGCCCAAGACCCCGGAAGCGTGAGAGGAAGGGGCGGTTCCTCCAGAGCCTGATGCTGGCTCAGCGTGTCCCCCCAGGGAACAGTGGAGGGAGCAGAGGGTCCCCCAAGGAGCCCAGGCTTCTCTTGTCAGCTGGCCCATGGCTGCTCTTGTATTTTACTGACTTGGCCATCTCACACCAGGCCCAGGTTCAGCTGCCGCCGTCGGTGGGAGGGGTGGTGCGGGGCTGGCCCTCCCCGTCAGGGCTCCTTGCTGGGCAGCAGGGACCATCTGCGGTCACTGCCAGACACCACTTCTGTGGGGCTGTGTGAGTCCGGAGCCTGGGCTGTGGAGTGTGTATTGGAAGGCGGGATTGAGAAGGTACAGAACCTGAGCGGGGGAGGGGGACGCAGGCCCTTGACTCCAGCCCGTCCACCTCAGCCCAGGAGCCTGTCGTCTGGGTGCTGGCAGATGGCTCAGCGGCAACGCGGAGCGTGGGAGGAATGTAAGTGCGGCCCAGTTTGGCAGCTGTGTCTGCACGGGAGTGTGTGGCGGTGTGCGTTTCGTAGCGACAGCCTGTGAGGGTCCCCACCCCTCTGAAGTGTGTGGTGCTGGGGAGAAGCCAACGGGCAGGAGCGTCTGCCGCAGGCAGCGCACCGACCCTCCCGCTTGCTCCGCAGGACAGCATCAGCCTGCTGCTGGAGGCCGTGCGGACCCGGAACGAGGAGCTCGCCCAGACCTGGAAGAAGTCAGAGCAGTGGGCCACCATCGAGCAGCTCTGCAGTAAGTGCTCCCCTCATCCCAGCACACCCCGCGGGCTCCCGGGACCAGCGCTCCCAGCTCCTCAGGCCCCAGCGGCCACCGGGCGCAGGCGGCCTCTGCCAGGGCACGGGCTCTCGGGCTGTGAGGTGCGCGCTGTGGACCGGCCCAGCTGCTCTGGACTCTGGAGCAGTTGCTTAGGGCGCACTTGGACGCCGATGGGCAGTGATGCAGAGCTTAGCCGTGGGCGTCCTCCCTGTGAGAAGTGACGAGCGCCTCTTTTCCCTCTGCAGGCACAGTTGGGGTGCAGCTTCCGGGCCTCCAGGAGTATGGAGCCGTCGGGGGCTCCTCGCATGCCACCACGGCCGCCATGTGGGCCTGTGAGCACTGCACCTTCATGAACCAGCCGGGCACCGGCCACTGCGAGATGTGCAGCCTCCCTAGGACCTAGGGCTTCGGCCCTGCTGGCAGGACTGGGCCCCGCCCGCTCTGAAGCCAGGGACGTGGAGCCGGGCCGCTCCTCATGGAGGGCGGGGGCTGCCCTGGGGTCTCCGGCCCACGAAGCCTCTCGGCACCAGGCTTCCCTGGAGGATGGAGCCCCTCCCAGCAGAGGGGCAGGTGGCCGCGGACGCCTCTCCCGGGGGAGGACTAGCGCCCCGACATCTCCGCCTGCGGGGGGGGCGTGCTTGCTGCTGCCCCAGCCTCCTCCCGTCCTCTGGACGCTGTTTGCTCTTGCCCCTTCCTGGTTGTGGTTGGGCTCTTGCTGGCTTCTGTAGCCTGTTCTCTGGGGCAGATCCTGCTGTGGAGGCCACTTCTCCCCTGCCCGGTAGCCATGGTCTGGTGGGAACGCAAGTGGCCATGGGCTCGCGGCCTCCCGTCTGCTTGGCCTGCAGGTCACTTTGCTGCCCGCCCCTTCTCCCGCTCTCACCCGACCTCCAGGTGGGATTTTAAAGTTGGCATTGGTTGTAATAACAGTTATCAGTAATTCCTGCCCCGAAGACTTTTATTTATTTTTCTAAAGATAAAAACTGCATAAAAGGGGAGTGAGAGAGACTAGCTTCCACTTCCTTCCCTCCAGGGAGTCCCTGTGGGAGTGCAGGGCGGTGCGTGCAGACAGGGAGCCACAGTCCCTTCTTGGGAGTAACCTCAGTGCCTGAGACTTCTGCCGGGTGCACGGCTGCAGCAGCCGAGCAGGGGCACAGCTTGGCTCCCACCAGGCAGGGCCTCCAGACGCCGAGGCAGCTGACCAGGCCGCTGGGGTGAACGAGGTGCCCAGGACTGGAAGCTCTGGTCCCCTTTGCCCCCATACAGGTCCGTCCTGAGACAGGCCTGGCCTGTTGTAAAGCCACGTGGGTCTGCCAAGGGCGTTGGAAGGTTGCTGCTGTGCAGATGGTGCGAGGGCTGGGCCATCCACGTGTGCTCTGGGGTCCCCGCACATCCTCGGTGGCACCCTGCCCCAGGAACCTACGGGCACTCTGATGCCTCTTTGCCTTAACAAGAGCCACCAACTCTGAGCTGCTCTGCATCCCCGGGGGAGGCCAGTCCAGGCACAGCCTGCTTAGGAACCCCACATCTGCCCTGAGGGGCCGGCCTGTGGGCTCCTCCCCACCTGCCCAGTGCAAGGAGGCGCTCGGTGTTGGCTGTGGTGGTAACGGCCCTGTCTGGCACCTCTGGGTGCACAGCACGGACTTGTCTGCTTGTTGGAGGGGTCTGATTGGGTGGGTCCGGCCAGGGCAGATGGCTGGTCTGGGGCAGGAGGGGCAGAGGAGCTGCCCAGAGCGTAGCTCCCTGCACGGACCGTTGGTCGCCCTCCCAGCAGCCCTGGCCGGGGCCCTGGCCTCTGGTCCCTGTGACCAGATGGAGGCTGCAGGTGGGCCCGCGCCCGACCTCACTCAGACCTCGCCACCCCAGGGTCTCCGTCTGCCCAGCTAGCTTCTCACCAGCATTCTCACTCCCGTCTGGCGTCACGGAATTCACTTGTTCCTGTGTCTTTTAGCTAAAGAAAAGCATTGTGATTCTCTGCTTCTGGTTTTGAGTCGCTCTTTGTTCAGAATGCACTTATTTTATTGTCCCAAGTGAGTCAGAGCTCAGTGTTAGGGTGGGAGGGGCGCCTTGGGCTTGGTCCAGGCAGCTGAGCCATCTCCTGCACAGGGACGGCCCCAGCCCCCTGCATCCCACCTGCCCTCGTGTGAGCACAACCCTCTTCTGCTACCAGGCCCCCAGTGGAGGGGTGACTGCGTGAACTCTGCCGGCTGCCAGCCGCCTCCCCCTCGGGGCTCCCCCGGCCTGCAGCGCACTTTCCGTCTGCAGGGCCAGTTCACGTGGCCCCTGTCAGGTGGGGACCACTGGAGTGGAGGGACCCTTGCCTGGGCTCCTGAGCTCTGCTCCCAGCAGGTGGGGGTGGGGGAGGAAGAGGGGAGCCTGGTCTCCCTGGGTGCCCTTCCTGACTGTCACCCAGGTGTCACTCCTGGGCCTGCGTGCTGGGACAGGTGCATGTGGCCGACAGCGGGTGAAGGAGGGAGTCGGGAGCCCCTCAGCTGCAGGGAACGGGCCTGAGCGACCGTCCCTCTGGGTGCGGTGCCAGCCTCCATACACCGTTCAGCACTTTCCTCCGGGTGCCTGCTCCCTGAACAGGCATGTGAGACACCACGGCTGGTGGGCAGGCCGCCAGGCCCCCCGACATGAGGCTATGGCGGTGGCTCGCACAGCTGACCGCTCCCACGTCCAGGTGTGGCCGCTGCGCTGGCCGAGGGCGCCTGAGGCCGCGGAACGTGGTCTGGAAGGGAGAAGGTTCGCGGACCTCCCCCAAGTAACCAAGCAGATGGAGTGCCCTACTTGGCAGCGATCTCGGGGCCGCCCTCCTACCCTGGCACCTGTGCCCCGTTATGGCTGTGCTGCCTGTGAGCAGCGCCTGGCACAGCCTGAATCTGACCCCCACCCCCCGAGTCTGGGACTCTGATCTGTCGTTGGGAAGATGACACTGCCTGCAGATTTGGCGTAGAAACCACTGGCTGTGCCAGCTTCGGGCCAGGAGCACGGAGGGTCCTCGGTGTCCCCCCCCAGGGTCTGAGCCGACCCACCAGAGCCCTTTGCTCGTGCTCGGCCACAATCGGCACTCGAGGCCCCTTGGAGTTTGGATGGGCAGGTAATGCTCCTAAGTCCTCGAGCTACAGGTGTGGGCCGGCCTGGGCTTGAGGCCAGGAGCCTGATAGCTGACCAGAAGGTCGTGGGCCTGAGGGGCCACCCACATCAGTGTTGGAACTGCCTTGCTGAGCAGGGCAGTTCCGAGCACTTGGGGGTGGGGGTGGGGGGGTTGGGGGTGGGGCTAGAAAGGAGAATGGCACAATTAGAAGGCCGAGGGGAGCTGGTCTTCCTTGTGCCCCGTGGCCGCCCTCCCAGCGTCCAGGACAGCAGGGAGCAGAAGGGGGCCGGCACTGCAAACGCCACGCTCCCGTTGTCCAGTCCACCAGCACCTGAGACAGGAGGACTGGCTGGCTGCTGCCCGGGCTGCATGCCCGCCTCCACCTCAAGGGCGGTGAGAACTTTTGCTGCTGGCTCTGTTTTGGCAGGATCGCCAGCCTCCCTGGTGCCAGCTTAACTGCCAAGCCAGAGGACATTTGGCAGTGAGGCCCTTCCAGCATGCCATGCCTGCCGTGCCCCCCATATGCCTCTCGTGGGTGGCCTTGGAGATTGTCCCATTCGCTTTTTTAAAAAAATAGAGTTTTATTTCAGAGAGAAAGGGGGAGAGAGGGATAGAAACATCAGTGATGAGAGGGAGTCATGGATCGGCTGCCTCCTGCACATCCCACACTGGGGATGGAGCCCGCAACCCAGGCCTGGGCCCTGATGGGGAATCGAACCGTGACCTCCTGGTTCCTAGGTCGGTGCTCAACCCCTGAGCCACACTGGCTGGGCCCATTGGCTTAAAGGAGGGGGTGTAGCTGATGTCAGCAGGCACCTTTCAGGGGAGCTCTGGCCTGTTTTTCATCCAGAGGAAAGCTCTGGGCCCCAATCTGGTCAGCACTTCTCCAGCCCTGGAGGGGTGAGGGCAGCGCTGTCCACGCTCACCCCCAGGGTGATGGCTGGCGACCCCCCTCATTTTCTTTACGGCCCTGCCCCCAACCCAGAATTCCTCTGGCTTACCCCACTGGCCATGCAAACCAACACACCCACACCCAGTTCGTGTCCACGCTCGGCTCAGCAGGTCAGAGGGATGGGACCCATCACTAGGCCCAGAGCCTCTGGCCCGCACACGGCCAGCCCGCTCCTGGACCCCGCAGCATCCAGGCGCTTCCCAAACCCCAGCAAATCGCTGTAGGAGTGCCCGCCTGCTCCGAGGGGAGCCCGGGAGGGCGCTGGCCTGGCTCCAGGACGCACGAGGGGAGCGGGACTTGGTGCCGGCCGTGTGGCCCTGCACGGGCGAGGGAGATGCTGCGGACCCGCAGGGCACCCCGAAGAAGCGCCTCGGGCCGCGCAGAGGACGGACGGGGTGGGCGAGGACAGACCACCGGGTTTCCCGCGTTTGCTAAACTGCTCGGTGTCCCCTAACTTCACCGCTGCCCCGGCACCTCCCGCCTGCGGGCGGGGCTGCAGCCCAGACCCCAGGACCCGGCCCCGCCCCTGTGTTGGCCACGCCCCGGCCCGTTTTGCCACGCCCCCGCCGCGCTGTTTTACGGCGGAGGCCGCGCCGCAACGTGGGCGGCCGTACAGCGCCCCCGCCGCCTCCGCAGCCTGCCTCCCCAGGCGGAGCGGCCTCCCCCGCGCCACCCGCGCTTCCCGGGCGGCGGGCCCGCACTATGGCCGGGCTGGCGCCGCGCGTGCACTACCTGGCGGGCTTCAGCTGCCCGGTCGGGGGCCTGACGGCGGGCGGGCCCCGCGTGCTGCACCTCGGCGCGGAGGTCTTCCTGGCCGCCGGCAGGGAGCTGGTCTACGTCTACGACCGGGAGGCGCGGCAGCTGACCGTGAGCGGCGGGGTCCCGGGCCGAGGGGCTGCGCGCACGGGGGGGTGGGGCTCCCGGGCCGAGGGGCTGCGCGCACGGGGGGGCGGGGCTCCCGGGTCGTCGGGGCAGGAGGTGGGGGGGCGCGTCCGAGGAGCTTGTTCCGAACTGGAGCCTCCGCCCGTCCCCTGCCCCGCCGGCCAGGCGGTGTACAGGTTTCCCGGGCAGGTGTGGCACCTGGAGGTCCTGGCCCTTCGCAGGGCGCTCCTCGTCCTGTGCGCCCGGAGGGGCATCTATTGCTTGTCTTTGGACCCGGCCCGCAGGTAAGGAGGGGTCGCTGTGGCAGGTTGCCATGGAGACAGCGGGTGCCTCTCGGCAGTGACACTTCCCTGTGTTCCCAAAGGTCTGTGAGCCAGAGTGATGGGGACGCCGAGGACGGCGAGTCCCCGTCCCCCGTGACCCCTGTGGACCCAGACACCTGTGTGCTCCCCGACGCCACGCTGTGCGCGTTCACGGTGCTGGGCGACCTGCTCATCGCGCTGGCGCAGGGCCCCGCCCAGTGGAAGGTGCAGCTGTTTGAGTGTCCGTGTCCCGGGGAGGACCCCGGGCCCGGAAGCCAGATCGGGGAGGTGGAGCTGTCTACCCACACCCCGCCAGCGGGCAGCCCGGGGAAACCCCAGGCCCTCCACTTCCTCCCGGTGCTGTGCTGTGTGTCCCTGCCCAGCTCCAGGGCTCAGCACGGCCCCCCACAGGGCCACAGGGCCCTCCCGCTGGAGGGGTCCCTCTTCGGGCTCCTCTTTGGAGCCGACGCCGCCCTCCTGGATTCGCCCGTGATCCTCTGTGGTCTCCCCGATGGCCAGCTCTGCTCTGTGGTCCTGCGGAGCCTGGTCACCTCCGGGTTGGCCCCCGGTGACCCCACGGCCCTCGTCAGGATCCTCCATCACCTGGAAGAGCCCGTCGTCTTCATCGGGGCCCTGAGGACGGAGCCCTCGGCTGAGGGCTCAGCGGGTGCAGACTTGGACTGCCTGGTGGCGCTCGGCCACCACGGCCGGACCCTGGCCATCAAGGCCGGCTGGGACGAGGCAGGGAGCCTGGTGCCCCAGCTGCGCGAGTACTGCCTGCCGGGGCCCGTGCTCTGCGCGGCCTGCGGCGGGGGTGGCCACGTCTACCACAGCACCCCATCCGGCCTCTGCGTGGTGGACCTGGCTCGAGGAGGCACCCCTGGGGACCCCGTGCAGCCCGACGGCCCCGGGAGCCTGCCCCCTCTGCTGTGTCCCGCCAGCTTGGGTGTCTGCAGTGTTGTCACCCTCTCGGTGGCGTCTAGGTCGCCTGAAGGTACGAGCCGCTGTGGAAACGTGAAACCCGCAGCCGGGGGACCCACCCCCCACCCCCCCACCCCCCCACAGGCTTCTCCCCGTGAGCTGGCCTCCTCCCTGCCTGTCCTCGGCTGCTGTGGCCCTGCAGGGCGGCCTGTCCCGCCGGGCAGCCTCGTGGTGGACGGGCCTTTCTCGGGCTCCGGGGCTGCCTGTGTGTCCTGGGCGGGGGTAGGAGTGGGAGGTGCCGCTCTGCCTGGAGGAGGGCGGGGGGAGGGGGTCTGCGCTCGGTGACCAGGCTCTGCCTCGCGGACAGTCGGGAGAGTTGGCCTTGACGTTTCTCCGCTCCCCGCGTGGCCACCAGCGGGCCCACAGGCACGGGAGGCGGTGGCTTCCTGAGCTCTGCACCTGTGTTCTGTCCCGTGTCCGGGGACCGCAGTCTGCCCGGGGCCTGCCCCGCGGAGTTCTAACGTGAAGAGGCGCTTTGACGGGGAAAGAGGGTCACGGGGCAGGCGGGGCGTGGGGAAGCACGCGGGAGCCCGACGGACACGGTGACCCACGGGGGTCCCGGTTTGGCCCCTCTCAGTCCAGTCCACATGTCCTGTGCCACCCCCGCTGTGCCGACGTCCCCTCCCGGGGAGGGCCCTGGGGAATGTGTGGGCGCGAACACGGGCAGCTCTGTCAGCCCCTGGCGCATGCCCGGCTCTCCAGTCGTCCAGGGTCCGCCTTTGGTGCTGGCTTCCAGCCAGCGCTGGGCTGGAGCCTGGGGGAGCTGCCCCAGCGGCCGCCCTCCTCCCGCTGACTGGGCCCGGCCCATGTCCATCTGCAGGGGGCACCGAGCTCCTGGCCCTGTCGGCCAAAGGCCGCCTGATGACCTGCCACCTGGACCCGAGCCCTGAGCCCCCTCAGCCCACCCGGGTGACCGCGGCGGACACGGGCCGGAAAATCAAGGCCCTGCTCTGTGGGATCGGCACCGTCTCTGAGAGGTGAGCAGAGGCTGTGTCCGCGGGAGGCGGCCTGGGGGTGGCCAGTGGTCCCCAGCGGAGCCCCAGATGTAGAGCTACCTGAAGAGGGGCTTCCTCCCCGCCGTCTTCTCAGGCTGCCCCCCTTTGCTTGGTGGCGGATGTGGGAGGCCCTCCTCAGAGGCCTCCGCTCTGTGCTCAGCGATGCCTCCAGCAGCCCGTCCCCTGGCCCGCCCTCCCCTGCCCGCCCGTGCCCCAAGGAGCGTCCCAAGGCTGCGGGCCTCTCTGGGGGGGCGGCAGGCTCCCTGGCCTGGTGGCCGAGGCCCGGACAACGGGGCGGCGTGGGCGGGACAAACAGAGTTGCTCCCCGAGGAGGCAGGGGCTCCGCGATTGGCTGTCGAAACAGAGACCACGCTCCCTGTTCCTCCCTGGTGCTGTCTGCCCGCCCCAGAGTGTCCTCCCTGAAGAAGGCCGTGGACCGGCGGAACAGGGCCCTGACCTGTCTGAACGAGGCCATGAACGTGAGCTGTGCCCTGCTGGCCAGCCGGGAGGGCGCCCGGCCCGTCTCCTGCACCACAACCACCGCCTGGAGCCGCCGGGAGCTGCGGGACGTGCTGACCGCCACCTGCCTGCTGGAGAACAGCAGCGGCTTCCGCCTGGACCGCGGCTGGGCCTTGTGCGTCCAGGTGCTGCCCGGCTCCCACGCCTCGGACTCGGACCCGGCGGGCTCGGCCGTGACCTACACCGTCCCCGTGGACCAGCTGGGCCCCGGCGATCGGCGGGAGGTGACGCTGCTCCTGGGCCCCGGGGAGGACGGCGCGCTAGACCTGCCCGTGACCGTGTCCTGCGCGCTCTTCCTCAGCCTCAGGGAGGTCGTGGGTGAGGCCCTGGCCCCCTCGGACCCTTTCCAGGACCCCTCCTTGGACGGGTGCCCTCCCGATGTCCTGCCTGAGCAGGAGGGTATCTGCCTGCCCCTGAGCGAGCACACAGTGGACATGCTGCAGGGCCTGCGCTTCCCGGGCCTGGCTGCGCCCCCCGTGCAGGCCCCTGCGCCTTGCCCCCCTCCCGGCGACCCTGTGAGCACCTTCCTGGGAACCTGCTGGCGGCCGGGCAGCGAGCCTGTGGGGCCCGAGTTCCTGCGCGCCAAGTACCTGCCGCCGTCCGTGGCCGCCATCCGGGTGTCGGCAGAGCTGCTCAGAGCTGCCCTGGGGGACGGCGCCTCAGGTGGGTGGCACTGGTGACTGGGCTCTGGCCCCGGGGCCGCGTGGACACACTGAGGCTGTGGACGTGGGCTCCTCACGGCCCCAGGGCCCGTCCACGCTCACGGCCGGCACCTCCGTCCCTCAGGCGTGTCCCTGTGCTGCGCCACCCTGCAGTGGCTGCTGGCCCAGAACGCCGCCGTGGACGCTGTGCGGGCCCGAGCCCTGACCTCTGTCCAGGCCCTGGCCCCCGACGGCGCCGAGATCCGCCTCATCGTCCAGGAGGCAAGCGGAGTTGGCTCTCCTCTCTCCTTGAAGCCGCCTCGCCAGCGGTGCCCGGTGCCCTGGGTTGTCCCGTGTGGGCCGCGGCCGGTGTCGGGCAAGGGCACGGCCGTTGCCTCGTTCTAGAGCGAGTGCCCCAGCAGCAGGTTCTTCCCCAGCAGGGAGCAGACACTGGTGGGCGGTGGCTGGTTCTCGGGGCGGGGGGGGCGGGCAGGTGCCGGTGGCAGAGACCCAGCATGGCCCGGAGGGGGAGGGGCAGCCGGGCCGAGGCTCACGCGGCGGCTCCTGTGCTGCAGGTGGCGGTGGCCGGCCTGTGCCCGGCGGGGCCCGTGCAGGCCGTGGAGATCCAGGTGGAGAGCTCCTCGCTGGCCAACATGTGCAGGGCCCACCACGCCGTCGTCGGGCGCATGCAGGTACGTCCACGCCGGGGGACGCGCCCTGGGGCCTGGGGCTCCCTTGTGGGGGTTGCAGGCCAGTCCCCACCTCCTCTCTGCCTCCAGGCACGCACGTTTCTTGCAGGTGAGTGGCGGGGCGGGGTGGGGGCCTTGCTGCTGACCCTCTGGCGGCAGCCCCCGGTGGGCACCCAGGACCTGCCTGGCCAAGAGGTTAAGGGGAGACGTCCCTGCTGAACACCCGCCAAGGGCAGCTGGTTCTCTGTGCCCCGTGTCCCCCAGAGGATGGTGGTGGAGCAGGCCGCCCGGGGCTCCAGCCCACCTGACCTCCGCGTGCAGTATCTCCACCAGATCCAGGCCAACCATGAGGTGAGCGCCGGTCCCGGCCCTACGTCTACCCGCCGCCTGGCCCCAGAGGACTCGGGACAGGCGAGTGTGTGGCCTGCAGGGCCTCCCAGCCCTCGGGACCCGGCTGAGGCAGAGTGGGCTCGGGCCTCCTGCCCCTGGCCCTGCTCTGACCCATGGGCTGAGCCCTCCTGCCCTGAGGCGGGTGGTCCCTCCCTCAGAGGCCACAGACACTTCGCCCTGGGCTGCCCTGCACATCTTCCGTGGGGTTTGTGGGTGACGTGGGGGCGTGCAGGCCAGGAGGGCGGGGCCTAGCTGTTGTCACTCCCCCCCCCCCCCCCCAGACGCTGCTGCGGGAGGTACAGGCCCTGCGGGACCGGCTGTGCACAGAGGACGAGGCCAGCTCCCAGGCCACAGCCGAGCGTCTCCTGCAGGTGTACCAGCAGCTGCGCAGCCCCAGCCTCCTCCTGCTGTGAGCAGGTGGGCCCTGCCCCGCCCCTCCCACCCCCAGCCCCCGTGCTGTGCTCTTGTGGAGAAAGATCAGGACATGGAAGGCTACGTCCAGCTCCTGAGCTGGGGCAGGTGCCGCCTGCGTGTGGCTGTGGAAGGTCAGGGTGAGCCTGGCTGCCGACAGCTGGACGCAGACCCCTGGCCCGATGGCCACCTGGCCTCTTGTGGACGTGCTCAGAGACGGGCTCATAGAGCGACTTCTCAGGGTAGCCGAGTGGACACTGGCCTGCCCCTGCTGGCCGCCCCCTCCCCTGCCTGCCCGGCCCGTCCCTCCTCTCCCTCCACAGCCGCCGTGGGCTCGCCCTCAGCCTTCACAGCTGGCAGCCTCCCCAGACGCAGGGGCTGGGTCAGCGTCGTCTCCTCCACGCAGGTCCCGCGCAGGATGAGGGCCGGCCCGGAGCGGGAGCGGCACTGCCTGGGCGGCTGTCGGAGGCCATGGAGCCAGCTCAGGACCAGGAGGGGCGGGGCTGTCTGGCTGTCGCTGTTCCTGGGGGCACTGCCCGTCCACCTGCCTTGTCGCCCACCCGGGGGCCTTGGCCCTGCCCCTGCACCATTGGGGTCCCCGGGGGGGGGCCTCCCTGTGACCAAAGCACAAAGACTGGGGGTGCTCCCAGGGGGCCAGTCGCCTGGACACCTGTCACCTGGTGCCCATGGCTGGGGCCGCCCCAGCGCCCAGCTCCGCACTCCCGGGGTGCTCAGGGTGGGGAGGTGACTCCGGGTGTCACTTGGTGCTTCTCTGTGGGCCGAGGGCCCTGCTGCTGCCTCAACAGCCTTCCTGTGGACCGCCTCGACTCCACCCGTTTGTTACCCGCGCCCCTCCCCCCCCCGGCGTCGGTTGGGGCTCTGACTGGGTCCCGGCACCCCCACTTCTGCACCCGTTGAGCCCGGCACCGGCCTCTCTGTGCTCTGGGGTTAAGGTCAAGCTACACGTGGGATGAAGGGGAGAAACCACACGTCTGAGGAGGCAGGACACACGGGACAGTGGGCACAAGCCACAGGGTGGTCTCAGCCCCATGTGACACGTGAGCTGGTGAGCACAAGGCCTGCAGGCCGGGACCACCCGGAAAGACAGGCCCCGGCACAGGGTGGGTGCGGCCGCACAGCCAGGAAAGGTGCTGCTCAGGAGCCACCTGGACCAAGCCACACACGCACACGCACATGCACACACACACACCCCGTCTGGGCTCCTCTGTCCCTGGGCCACTGTGGCCTCCAGACGGAGTGGCTGTGAGGCCCTGGACTGGCCACCACGGTGACATCCCTGCTGCAGCTCCCGCCCTGGCCCTAATGTCTTTCCTCCCAGCCCCAGCCTCGACCCAGGGAAGCCAGGCCGTCCTTACTGCCCCCCAGCCACCCTCTTCCTGCCTCCCGTCCAGCAGCTGCCCCAGGCCGTGGAGCCAAGCACACTGTGGCCGAGGGCCAAGGCGGGCAGCACACTGGGATCCGGGCCTAGCACCACCTTCCAGGCCACCAGGCCCTGGCAGGTGGGCCCAGACGCCACCAGGGGGCAGCACAGGCTGCAGCTGGGCAGCTCCGTCCTTGCATGCTGGGCAGTCTCCCTCAGTTAAGGGGCCCGGCTTTGTTCCTAACAAGAGGGAAGTAGGCCCAGAGGGTCCTTAGATAGGGGGGCTAGGGGTGACCTAGCAAGTCTTCTGTCCCCAGGACTCCTCCCAGCCTGCCCTGTCCTTCTCCCTGGCCCTGTGTCTGATCTCCCTGGCACCCACTCTGCACCCCCTCCCCCAGGGGAAGTCACCTGTCCGGGGTCTTGTCCTCCCTCTGGGCTCTGGGCCTTGCCTCAGGCTGTCTCCCCCTTCCCCAGCCCCCCATCACCCATCCTCAAGGTCCTGACCAGCCCCAGGGGCAAGCCTCCCACCTCAGAAGTCCCAGGTCACCCAGGCCGATGCCTGAGGGGGGGGGTCCTTGTGAGTGGGGGCTCTGGGTGACAGCTGCTGTGGGGGGCACACAGGTGGGCCGTGGGTCATCCACCTGGGCCACAGGGCAGCCAGCTGCCGGGCGAGGCGGGTGGGGGTTTCTGCACAGGTTGGGATGGATTGGGGGTGACTGGGTGGCAATGAGGGAAGCTTCCGGAACTGAGGGGGCCCTCCATCCACAGCACGTTCGGGAGGGTGGGTGTCGCTTGTCCATCAAATGTTTCCGGGATCCCTAACCCCTCCCAGCCTGGGAGCAGTAATGCTCTGGAGACACGCTCACCCCCAGAGCCCCTCGCTGGCTGGCTGTCCGGGCCTCCCAGCTGCTCAGACCCGAGGGCATCTCCCCGCGTTTTGGGGGAAGAGAGTGGGACAAGCGGAGACCCAGGGCCGTGGGTGCGCTGGATGGCGTGGGTGCCGGCTGGAGGCCCAGACACTGCGTTTCCGTTTCCGGAGTGACGGGTGGTGAGGGCCAGGCGCACCAGGAGGTCGGGGCCCAGGGCAGACCCTCCCGCCCATCCCAGCCGCTGCCTTGAGCCACCAGCCGCTGGACAGACGGTTTAATGGGAACACGGGCGTGCTCAGCACCCCCAGAGCTCAGTACTCCCAGAGCGCGAAGCCCGTAGGCACGTCCGCATCCGCGCGCAGCAGCCCCGAGGCGCCGCCGCGCAGGTACTTGCCGCTCCGGGCGCGGATGGCCAGGCGGCCGCGCTCGCGGAACTCGAAGAGGAAGTCCTCGGGCCGCTCGCCGTCGCTGCACACGCTGCCGTGGCTGCCCGTGTGCCAGAACCCACCGCCGCGGCCTGGGGGGGAGCGCGCGTGGGCGGGGCGCTCCGGGTCCACGCGCCCCCCCACGCCCCTCCTGGCGCCCCCGGCTCGGGCCCCCCGCGCCCGCCGCCCCGCCTCGCGCCCCAGCCCCCTGCCCCGCCTCGCGCCGCACCTCGGATCTGGTAGGCGCCGTCGCTGAAGCTCAGGTGGAAGACATCGTAGACCGAGCGGTTGGTGTCCAGCTGGTTGGAGCCGCGCCGGTGGCACACGAAGCCGTCCAGGCCGCGCAGCACCAGGATGGGCCGGTTGATGAGCTTGAGGACGAACTCCTCGTCCTGGCCTGCGGGGAGCCGTGCTGTCCTGGCCTGGCCACTCGGGCCAAGGGCTCCCCCAGCAGACTCGGGCTCCCATTCACGGACCCAGATCTGCTGTCCCACGAGACCTCGCGAGGGGCCTGCGCCCCCGGCTTCCCGCAGGTGCCGCGGGGATAAGGGCGCTGTGATGGCAGCAGCCATGATCTGGGCCAGCAAGGGTGGCAGGTGCCAGGGACAGCACCCGCCCACGGGAGGGAGAGGCCGGCTCATGGTGGACACAGGGCCTCTGGGCAAGGCGCTGCCCGGGGCAGAGGGCCCAGCCCGGCATCCCAGCAGGCGGGGAGCGCTCACCCACGAAGTCGCTGATGGCCGCCAGCTGTCCGTTCTTCTTCATGCACACGTAGCGCCCATTGTTGGCCTTGAGGGCCACCCGCCGGCCACGCCACTCCACCTCAAACATGGTGCTGGCTGAACTGAGGGGCAGGACACGGGGCTCAGGGCCAGGGCTCCCCACCCCTCTCAACTCCAGTACCACCCCTCAGGGGGAGGGACAGGCACTTGCCTTCCACTAATATGCCCACCCCATTCCATTAAGAGCTGTCCCTCACCCCAGTAGGCATTCCTCCCTGGCTGGGCTGCTACAATATCCTGGTGATGGGGATGGGGGTGGTGGTGGTGGTGGTGGTGATGGAGGTGGAGGAGGAGGAGGTGGTGGTGATGGAGGTGGAGGCGGTGGTGGTGATGGAGATGGAGGAGGAGGTGGTGGTGGTGATGGAGGTGGAGGAGGAGGTGGTGGTGGTGATGGAGGTGGAGGAGGAGGAGGTGGTGGTGATGGAGGTGGAGGAGGAGGAGGTGGTGGTGATGGAGGTGGAGGAGGAGGAGGTGGTGGTGATGGAGGTGGAGGAGGAGGAGGTGGTGGTGATGGAGGTGGAAGAGGAGGTGGTGGTGGTGATGGAGGTGGAGGAGGAGGTGGTGGTGGTGATGGAGGTGGAGGAGGAGGTGGTGGTGGTGATGGAGGTGGAGGAGGAGGTGGTGGTGGTGATGGAGGTGGAGGAGGAGGAGGTGGTGGTGATGGAGGTGGAGGAGGAGGTGGTGGTGGTGATGGAGGTGGAGGAGGAGGTGGTGGTGGTGATGGAGGTGGAGGAGGAGGTGGTGGTGGTGATGGAGGTGGAGGTGGAGGCTGTGGTGATGGAGGAGGAGGTGGTGGTGATGGAGGTTGAGGTGGAGGCTGTGGTGATGGAGGAGGAGGTGGTGGTGGTGATGGAGGTGGAGGAGGAGGAGGAGGTGGTGGTGATGGAGGTGGAGGTGGAGGAGGTGGTGGTGGAGGAGGTGGTGGTGGTGATGGAGATGGAGGAGGAGGAGGAGGTGATGGTGATGGAGGTTGAGGTGGAGGCTGTGGTGATGGAGGAGGAGGTGGTGGTGGTGATGGAGGTGGAGGAGGAGGAGGAGGTGATGGTGATGGAGGTTGAGGTGGAGGCTGTGGTGATGGAGGAGGAGGTGGTGGTGGTGATGGAGGTGGAGGAGGAGGAGGAGGTGATGGTGATGGAGGTTGAGGTGGAGGCTGTGGTGATGGAGGAGGAGGTGGTGGTGGTGATGGAGGTGGAGGAGGAGGAGGAGGTGATGGTGATGGAGGTGGAGGTGGAGGCGGTGGTGATGGAGGTGGAAGTGAAGGTGGTGGTGGCCGTGGGGATGGGGATGGTGCCCTCACACTTGTGTGGCTGTGGCTTGGATGCCCCCGTGGGTGACCAGGGCCCAGTAGCCCCCGGTGCTGGCATAGAAGGTGCACTTCTTTGTCTCCCGGTCAATTTGCATTAGGAAGGTCTCGTGATCCAGCTCTTCATCTTGGTTGGCTGAGACGTTGACCCCTGGAGGGAGGAGATGGGAAGCCCCTCACGCCTCTCCCTGGGCGGGTGGGGAGCAGACGTGGGGAAGCATGCTCTTGGGGCAACCCCGAAGCCAGAGCGGGCTCATCGAGAACCTGAGAGGGTTTGGAAGGCACCTCTCAAGGGTCTGGGAGCTCTGCCCCGGGGCCACATGGGCATGTGGAGCCCACACACCTCCGATCTCAGCCCAGGAGCCAGGCCCTTCCGTGCTGGCAAATCCCAGGCCTGGCTAATCAGCAGGTAATCTGCTTCCCCCTCGGCCAGCACTGACACTGGCCTCTATTTATATCTTGGCCCTAAGCTGCTATGTGGGCCCCGTGGGGTCCCTGTCCTTCCCAGAGCCACAGCCAAGGTCTGGGGTTTACTCCTGGGCACTGGGCAGGGGCTGAACCCATGTCCCCTCCCCAGCCCCCCATTCACACGTGGGGTCTCCCAGGAGTCCCAGGGGAGGACAAGGCTACCCGAAGCAGTGCCTGGGGTTCAGATCAAGGGTGGCCAGTGAATGAAAAATGGCCCACTCCTCACCACCATCATCCTCACCATCTCCGAACCGACGCCACCGCCAACCTCATCATCAACGCCATCAGCACCATCACTACCAACACCGCCAACGCCATCACCATCACTACCACCATCATCACCACCAACAACGCCATCATCACTACCAACACCACCAACGCCATCACCATCACTACCACCATCATCACCACCAACAATGCCGTCATCACTACCAACACCACCAATGCCATCACCATCACTACCAACATCACCACTACCACCAACGTCATCATCACTACCAACACCACCAATGCCAATATCAATACCAACACCAATACCATCATCATCATCACTACTAACACCACCACCATCAATGCCACCATCACTACCAGCACCAGCACCACCAATGCCATCACTACCAACACCAGCACCACCGGAATTGCTGGGAGGACCCCCAGCACCACCTCTGTTACCACGGCCACCCTCACCACCAGTGCGGCCACCTCACCTCCCACGCCCCACGAGGCTGGCTCACAGCTAGACACGTGCAGGTGCTGTGCCAGCATCTCCTTTGACCCAGAAGCAGCTTTTTTGCATCCTAACCTGCATTTCGCTGACACACCAAGTACCTGGGCCTGGCCCGGGCCCGATACCAGGGTAGCTGGACCACAGGGCCTGTGGTGGGAGGGACAGGGCTGTGCACCCTCCCTTGGAGCCAGGACCCGCCGCTGCCAGGACCATCCTCAGGGTGTCTGCGGGACCCCCATTCCCCCTGCCCCCGCTGGGGGGGCTGAGAACCCTGACTACAGGCAGGGCCCCTATAGCCAGAGTGGGCACCCTCCCAGGCGCTCATGCTAGGCCTCTGCCCTCCGGACAGGGGTGGCATTATGCCAGGTCAGGATGTGTCAGCCACTCCTGGGCGCACAGAGCCAGGAGCCCAACCCACTGGGAGGCAGCTGAGACTGCTGGCCTGGGGCCTGGCCAGGGAGCCCGAGCAGCGTGGGGCCCCTCGAGGACCTCAGCTTTCACTGCCGTGTCCACCCACAGGCTGGGGTTGCATGTGAAAGGGCCCACTGGTCACATGAGGCCGGTGGCCACAACCCAGGAGGCACGGAGAGCCCAGCCACACCGACCAGGCAAAGGCCGTGCCTTCCCCCGAGGAGCACAGGCCGGGAGGGGCCATCAGCTCCCTGTGTCCCCCAGACTGGAAGGACCCCAGGCTCCCACCCTCCCCACTCCTGGGGCTGGACAGGGACCGCTGGTCAGCCACACGGGAGGGTGGGAACCGCCGCTCTGCCTCACTCTGGTCCTGCTGGCCCCCTACCCTGGCCTCGGCCCCTCCCCAACCTCCTTTAAAGTTCAGAAAGTGGGGTGATGAGTGGGCAGGGGGCCTTGCCCACACCCCGCTGGGCACTGCCCGTGTGGCTCTCAGCAGCTGCCCAGCTGTCTGAGACAGAGCCCCTTGCTTCTTTTTTAAATATATATTTTATATATTTTTATTGGTTTCAGAGAGCGGGGGAGAGAGAGAGAAACATCCATGATGAGAGAGAATCATGCATCGGCTGCCTCCTGCACGCCCTACCCTGGGGATGGAGCCCACCACCCGGGCCCGGGCCCCGACCGGGAATCGAACCCTGACCTCCTGGGTCATAGGTGGACGCTCAACCCCTGAGCCACGCCGGCCGCGCCAGAGCTCCTTCCTTCTGACCCCAAAGCCAGCAGCCCTCCACGGGGACCCCCGACATGGCCCGCAGCCCGTGCGGCACCACACACGTGTTCACCACTAGACACGAGCCACCACCCCCTCCCCCACCACGACCCTCTCGCGGAGGCGCCCTCACCTTGCCGCACGGACACGTAGCGGCGGTTGGCCGCCACCAGCACCACCTGCGGGTGACTCTCCTCCAGGTCGAACAGCTCATCCTTGCCAGGCCGCGTGCTGCGCCCGGCCCGGAGCATGCCCGTGGGCCCCACGGGCGCCAGGTAGCGGCCGTCACAGTCCTTGAAGGCCAGCTTGCCCGCCTTGAACTCCAGCGTGTAGCGGGCGCGGGCCTCGGGCTCCCAGACCAGGCGGCCGTCGCTGCGCAGGTAGCGGCTGTCACAGGACTTGAGGCAGTACCGCCGGTTCTGGAAGATGAGGGTGACGAGCGCGTCCACGCCCCACGGCGTGTTGCTGTCGGCTGCCATCTCGTCCTCCTGGGGGCACAGGTGCACGTAACGCCGCCGGCTCACACTCAGCAGGTGGGCCTGCGGGTGGATGGCCAGGTGCACGGTCCACAGCTCGGCCGGGGAGACGGCGGTGGCGAAGCAAGACAGCCGGTCCTCGGTGCCGCCGAAGAAGCGGCCGTGCGGCTCCGACTGCAGCGCCCAGCGCCCGTCGGGCTGCGGCAGGACCAGGAAGCGGCAGTCACGGCCCGGCCGCTCTGCCTCGCAGGCCACGCGCCCGTCCTCCTCGGCCGACAGGTAGCGGCCCAGGTGGCTGCTGCGGAACAGCACGGCGGGGCCCTGCCCGGGGTCCGGCTCCAGCACCCAGATCTGCTTCCGCTTGAGGCTGGGCGCCGAGGCGTTGACCTTGAAGCCAAAGCTCTCGGCCGTCAGGTAGCGGTCAGTGTCGTTGACGAGGCCAAACTGGATCTTCAGCACCTGGTGGAGGCCGTTGGTGGGCATCGTGGACGGGTGCAGCCCGCGAGGGGCCTGGGCGGCGCGCTCTGCGTTCACGAACCCCGATGGCCCCCGGGTGCCCGGCACGGCTGGGCTGGCCCGTGGCCCTCAGACCCTGCCAGCGTCATGGACCCGCTGCCTGCTCGGGCGCTGCCTCTGACCAGTGGCCGTGGGCCCGGGCAGCTCTTACATGGCCAGCGGGCAGCAGAGGGCGGGTGGGAGGCGGATCGGAGCTGGGCCGGCTTAGGGACAGCGACTGCCTGTCGCTGCCCAGCTTGGATTTCAGCCACTCCCGGGCCGCACGGGCCGGAGCGGGGCCCTGGGGCTGGGGGTGCCCCCGCCCAAGCTCTGACCACCTTCGTGCCCCCCCGCCCCCGGGTCTGCTGCGTCCCGAGCTCCGGCCCGTGTCCTGCCTCGTGGCCTCTCCTCCTGGCCCCACCTCAGGCCCCCGGCCCCCGGCACGGCCTCGCGCCCAGCACAGCTCGCGCCGTGTAGAACGGGCCGCGGGTGGAAACGCGCAGTGGCAACCCGATCACAGCCGCCCGCGCCCCCAGATCCAGTTACCGCGTCTCTGATTCCCGCTCCAGGAGCGGAGGCCCCGCGCAGCCCGCGGTCGGTCAGTGCTCCGAGCCGCCCCTCAGGGGGGCCTGCGGCCTGCAGCCTGGTGCTTCCCCGAGGCGGGCCGGGCGCCCTGTCCTGGCCCCTGAGGCACCCAGACCCAAGGCGTGCAGACCCGAGGCAGCTGCTCACTGTCCCCGCGGGCCGGGCAGCTGGCTGGGTGGGCCCCGGGGTGATGCAGCTGTGAGGGAGACAGTGACAACTGCTAACAGGCTGCGCAGGGCAGGGGGACACGGGGAGGCGGCCGGCGGGACCCGGGTCAGGGGCTCAGCTCCCAGCTGACTCTGCACCCCAAGTGCTGCAGGGCCCAGGCTTCCCCCTCGTCCCTCCTCCGTGGGTGAGCTCTGGTCAGGCCAGCCTTGCTGGACGGCCTTGGGGACCCTGAGCTGCCGTCCACCTGGCCAGAGAAGCTGGCCTCACTGTGGGGTCTTTATGGGCCCAGGTGCCGGGGGCCAGATAGGGATGAGCCAGCTACAAGAGTCCCAGCCACACCGGTCCCAGCGGCCGGGGCCTCCCCCGCACCCCTCCCTGTGGAGCCCCCGAGGCGTCCTTGGGGACCTGCAGGGCCTGTGCGCCCGGCCTGCCTGTCTGTCTCCTGCACCTGCCTCGGGGGCTGGGAGCCAAGGAGTGAAACCAGAGCTGCCAGCCTGGGCCCGGGCCAGCTCCGTGTCCTCTTCCCCTTCCCCGTGCGTGACCCTCAGGGCTCCCCGAGGACCCACCTGGAACACGGGCACTTTGAGCCACGGCCTCCGGAGTCTCACTCCATCATGGGGGGCCTGAGGCCTGCACCCCTCCATGGCCGTGACGGGCCCCAGGACAGGGGTCCAGCGGACTGAAATGGACTTGGGCTGAGCATGTGTGAACCCGGGGGGCGGGGGGAGGGGCAGGGGACACGGGGGGGCGCCGTCAGGAGTGGACCAGGGTCAGGAATCCCTCCATCCCCCAGCGCTCGGCAGCCATCAAGCCTGGCACGTGCAGACTGAGGAACAGACCAGGGACCCAACCGGGCCTCGTGCAGAGAAAGGCCCCTGGCCGTGGGTACGAGCTGTGGTGCTGTCCAAACCGCAGTCTGTCTGTGTGCGGGGCCTGCGGGGTAGCGGTGCCACGGCCCCTCCTTGCACCCTGACCCCTGCCAGGCACAGGAGGGGCGCCTGAGCAGCGGGGCCTCATTAGCGTGACTGGCGCTGGCAGGTGCCGAGGCGGCAGGTGCTCAGGAGGGAGCGGCCGCCAGGCGCTAAGCAGGCCTGGCTCTGGGCAGCCTCTCCGTGGCAGAGCCAAGTGGCTGTGGCCTCTCCATCCTGGGCCCCCAGTCCCGGCGGAGGCGGGCGGCTCCTGGGGTGGCCTTTTGGGCCCCGGGACCCTGGGAGGTGGGCCTCTCCCTCAGGACTGGAGGCCCTGGCCCAGCTGCCTGGGACCCCTTACTGGGACCTCCAAGGTTCTGGCACACAGTAGGTGCTTAATAAGTCCCTGTGAATGTTTGATGTGGGGGTTCTCGTGTGGTTGGCTGGGCCCCACAGGTCCCCAAGGATGGCCCTCTGTGCGTGCGCGTGTGTGTGTACGTGTGTGTTCGTGTGTGTACATGCCTGTGTGAGTACAGACGGACAGGCCATGAACCGCACTAGGGGGTCTGCTGCAGGGCCCCCGATGCATACTGCTTCCCAGGCCAGGGGGCTGCACCCTGCCCCTCGGCATCTCCCTGAGGCCGCGTGGGGCACCCACTCGTGGGACCTCTGGAACCCCTGGCTCTGACCCAGGAGCCCACATAGCCGCTCCCTCGGGTGCACAAACGTGCCGCCCGCGTCCGGCCCACTGCCACTCGGGAGTCCATTCACCCAGCCCCGCTGACGTCTGAACGGACAGTCCCCTCCCGGGCTGCCACCCTCAGCTGCTGGGCCCAACGTCAGGCCCCGAGAGGCCATCGGAGTGAGCAGCACCCTGGCCTCTGCCCCATGGAGTGGCCCCTGTGGATGGACACAGCCAGGGGGACCCTTGTGGCCGCACTGCACCCCGGAAGCAGGGCTTCTCTCAGCTGTTGGAAGCCCCCAGCAGACAAGGCCGGGCTGGCCCTTGGCCCCGGCCCCTCTTCGGAGCACCCAGCGGGGCCGGGAGCAGAGAGGGTCCCCGGCCCCTGGCCGCATCCCGGGGCTCTGGGGAAACAACTGCTTTCCCGGAAGCTGGGGGATGGGCAGGCCTGGCCCCCCAAAGGGTCCCCCTCCTGCTCCCCGCAGGCAGGCCCCTCTGGCCACCAGAGAAAGGACCCCTGCTTGGCTGGTCTAGACCACCCGCCCTGGACGCCCGCGCCAGCACTGGGCTCCTGCCAGCATGCTGCTTGCTGCCATGGCGACCGGCGCGTGCGCTCGGCTGGGTGCCCGGGCAACGCTGATGCTGGTGGTGTGAGCTGGCACAGGCCTGGGCGTGCGGTGGGGGCAGGGCGGGGGGGCTCCCCGCCTCGGCTGGCCCGGGGCCCTGGAAACTGGGAAATGGCCCAGGACAGAGCCCGGGTGGCCACAGGCTGAGGGGCCTCCACAGGCCACAGCTTCCCTGACCCGGGTCGTGGCCCCGCTCTGGGTGCCCCCAGCAGCACAAGCCCAATGCCCACCCACTTCCCAGCCCCTCAGCCCCGGCCCCGGCCCCTCCGGGGCACCTGGGTGCCGCCCTGCCCGGCACTCTGCCCCCCGAGGCCAGGGCCACTCTGCCGCCGGGCACTGGTGGACAGGGCCCAGGCCCTGATGTCCTGGGTCCTGGGCCAGGCCCTGCTCCCGGGGGTCCCCCCTGGCGGGCGCCCAGGCCCCGCCTCCTGCATTGCTCCTGCGCGGCCTGCTGGGTTACCTCATGATTTTTTCATGGCGAGCTCACCGCCCAGTTCCACTTACCCGTGGGCGGGCGGGGCGCCTTCGCTTACTGAGCCCGGTGGGTTGGTTTACGGGAGGCCTGCGGGCGGTTTAGGGTAACAGCTCCCCTCGGCGGGTGGGGGGCAGTGCTGTGCGGCGAGGGGCCCCCGGCCTCAGTGGGCACACACCCCGGGAGTGCCCAGCCTGCACCTCCTGCCTGCTCCACGTGAACCCCCTCCCCCCATCCCCAGGACCCGACGTCCCACCCCCTTCCCTCACTCCCCTTGAAATAGTGGCTCCCGCTTAGACAGACAGAGCTGTGGCTGGACTGGGAGGCAGCCTGGGCTGTCAGGGTGGAAAGCTGGGGCCGGTCCTGGCTTTTGTCTTCTGTAAAGGCATGAGGGGGGCTATGTCTGGTGAGGGAGGGGCTCCTGGTAGGTGACAGAGAGGCCAGAGGCTTCTGGGCTTCAGTGAGGCCAGACAGGCCTGAGGCATCTGAGCGATCAGAGGCTCTGTGGACAGTGGGCAGTCGTTCAGCACCCAAACCCCAGGACCTTTGCACATACCGAGGACACGGGAATGCTTCCGGGCACAGGCCCGGCTGGTGGGCTTGCTCCCCAGTGGGAGGCGTGCAGGAGGCAGCCGATCCATGATTCTCTCTCATCACTGATGTTTCTCTCCCTCTCCCTCTCCCTTCCTCCCTGAAATCAGTAACATATACACTGAGTGGCCAGATTATTATGGTCTCTGAACGCATAATCTGGCCACTCGGCGTGTATATATTTAAAAATCCCGCTGACAGCCCAGGCCTGTCCTTCCCGGCTGGATGCCCCCAGCTCAGCCAGCCCAGGGGGAGGTGCTGCGGGGCCTGGGAAGGGGACCAGCACAGCTAAGCCGGGGCTCCGCCCCACCCCCCACCACCGTGGGTGTGGGTGGGGCCGCTCCTGGGGTCGCTGCCTGTGCTGATTCACGCCCACAGTCCCCGGTGGACGCGGGTGGAGGCTGACTCACCTGTCACCCAGGCAGGTGGAGTCCTGCCTGGCCGCCTGCCCATGGGCGTCTCCTGTCCTTCCTCAGCACCCCGACCCCACCTGGCTCCCTCCACCCTGGTGGCTCCTGCCCTCTGCTCCTCTCCCCATCCCCCCCCCCCCCCAGGGCCTCCTGAGGCTCCCAGGATCCTGGGGCAACACCGCAGGACCCCTGAGGCTACCCTGACGGTGCCCACCCCCCTCTGTCCCCCGACCCTGCGTCCCACAGCCAGGGGGGTTGCACAGCGGGGGTGCTGGGGGCCCTCACAGTCCCACCCCCACCTCTGGCTGCACCTTCCTGCTGTGTGACCTGGAACCTGCCGCCACCTCTCAGCCCCCTCTCCTCTGAATTACTGGGGCGCTGCGGGGTACTGGACAGACACACATCAGTCCAGGAGCAGCCCCAGCTTGGGGTGCTGTGGGTGCTGCCCGCCCTGCACAGAAGGGGTTCCACACAGTGGGGTGGGCTGGCTGTCCGGGTCCCGTGGCCCTGAGCGCGGGCTGAACTGGGTCCCACCTTCCCTCCCTGCGTCAGCGCCGCCTGAGGTCACCGGCCACGCCCAGGCTGCTCTGCGTCACCTGGGGGGCGGTGACTCACCGGAGACGGGCGGCCCGGCACCGCCCCAGCCCCAACCCCCCCTCCCGCCCCGAGTTCGGGGTGAGGGGCAGGCAGGTGCGGCCCAACTCCCCGCTGGGCCCAGTGACAGCGGGACGCCCTGGCGGCCCACCTGGGCATGACACCGGCCTGACCGGGCGCAGGGCGCCACCTCCCGGCCCGGCCTCCAAGGTCGCTGCCCGGGAGCCGGCGGAGAGGTGCGCGCCTGGCAGACACTTCGCCCTCCTTCTCCTGGCCGTGCCTGGCGGGGCAGAGATGGGGGTGCGGTGGGGGGCAGGGGCGCTGGCTCCAGGGCTGAAACCAGTTGATATTGGGGGTGCAGAATGGCCGCGGGGGGCAGGGCGTCCCCGACCCCAGGGTGTGCTGCTTGGGGGCCGCCAGCTGGTTTCCCCGCCTGGGCCCACCCGGTCTCTCGCGACCCTGTCTCTCCCGGAGGCGTGGGCGCGGTCGCCGAAGGGCGCAGGACCAGCCGGCGCTGGGACAGGTCCCGGGGCGGGCCTGGAAGTGAGTGCCCAGCGGGCTTCACCCCGCGCTCCAAGGTCAGGCTGCTCCCCGGGCGGGTTACTCCCCGACCTGAGGGCGGGGCGGGGCCCAGCGCAGCCACGCCCCTGCAGGCCACGCCCCCGCGGGCACCTTCCCATGGAGTCTGCGCCCCGGAAAAAGGGCGGCTGAGGCCGTATGACTGGTCAGGACCTCGCGTGGGGGGGGCGGGCAGTGGCGGGGACAGAGCGCCCAGAGAAGCGGCCTCCGGCCCGTATCCCTCTCGGACCCGCCTTCTGGCCCTCGCGTGGGACTCGGTCACGGTCACGGGCCCCAGACCTGGTCTAGCTCAGGAACGCTTGGCTGCGTGCCCTCCCCACAGTCCCGGAGGCGCAGGCAGGTTACTGTGCACCTGCTAGGCGCCGCCTCAAGGACCTACCTGTGCAGCCCTGGAACCTCTCAGCGGGGTGGGGTGAGGGTGCCTGGGCAGTGGGGCTCCTTCCCTCTGGGCCTGGGCCTATCCCCCTTGGCACGCTGGGGTCAGGGTTGGGTGACAGCGGCCCTTCTGCCTCTCAGCGCACAGGCTCCTCCCTCTCCACCCCTCCACCCGTTCTGGGGGTGCTGGTCCCAGGCGCTGCCCAGGTTCCTGTGCTTCCCCATTACGCTGGGGAACCGGACCCTGAGAGGTGGGGGACGACAGTATTCAGGTGGGAAGAGGGTGGCCCGGAACCCTTCCTGGAGGAGGCAGCTTTCCAGGCAGAGGGCCGCCAGGTGTGGCCGGTGGCTGGAGGCAGGGCCACAGGCACGGGGGCCGCAGAGGTGGAGGCTGGGCCGAGACCCACAGCCTAGGCAAGCGGCCGAGGGTGGCACCAGGAGCGGTGGCCTGGTGTGCAGTGTGATTGTGGGGAGGCAGGAGGTGGGTGGATGAGGGGGGACCCCACAGCAGGCCAGGGGTGTGCCGGGCGGGCTGAGGCCCGGTGGGCACCCTGGCTCTGGCTTTGGCCACGTGTGGAGGCACTGGACTGTGGACGAGACTCCCGGCCAGTCTGAACCACTGAGGGGAGGGGACCGAAGGTCAAGCCCAGGCAGTGGCTGTCACACTGCCAGGGGGTGTGGCCTGGGAGTCCTCCCAGGAGGCTGACCCTCGGTCTGGGCTGGGCGAGTGCTTCCGAATCATCACCAACACCCGGCAGCTGGGGACAGCGAGGCCAGAGGCCTAGGCCCCTCAGGGTGAGGCCGGGAGGAAAGGGTCACTGGGCCAGCCCATGGCCTCCTGTCCAGTGCGGGGCCACCAGCCTCAGAGCCTCTGCTGGGCCCGGCCCTCACTGAGCTGAGCTTGGGGATGGGGGTGGGGGGAGCTGGGGCCTGACGCCCTGCCCAGCGCTCTTCCAGGGCCTCCCTGGGTCCTGCTGCCCCACACTCGGGACATGGGAGCCTCACAAACTCCAACAGGGCCCGTCCTCCAGAGGCCCGAGCCCCCCGTGGCCCCGGGCAGAAGGCAGGAGGGGAGGGGCTCGGGGAGCCTGGGTCTGGGTGTCTCTGTGCACCTTGTCCTCTGACCTGAAACTGAGGCAGGCAGGCCACGTTGGGGTGGGGGTGCCTGGCCTTGACTCCCCGGGGTGGCCCTCAGGGTCACCACTGCAGACAGCCGGTCCCGGGGCTGCCCTCCCCCGGAGCCCACCCCACACCCTGGAGGGATGAGGGGGCATCTGACCTGCCACAGGCCAGGGAGACAGGGCAGTGCGCTGAGGGCAGGGGACCTCTCTGGTTTAAAGCTTTGATGAGGAGGTGACTTTAGGCGTGCAGCGTGCAACCCCAGTGTGGGCATCCCTGCAGCTCCCCCCCTCCCCCGCAACCTCATCCGGGTGGCAGCGGCCACTCGGGGACCGACCTCGGTGCTCTTGTTCATTAAATCCCACACGTGGCCTGTTGGTCCACTCTCGGCCTGCTTTCTGTTCCAGGGCCCACCCGGCGGGGAGGAAAGGCACTCCGGGCCGGTGGAGTGGAAGAGGCAAAGTCCAGGCAGGCCTCTGCCCGAGGGAGGGAGGGGTGTGGGAAGGTGGGCTTCGCCCTCTGCTGTCGGGCGCAGAGGTGACCCAGATCGGGAGCACCCCTGAGGCTGGAGCGGGGTGATGACGGGGTGTCCGAGGGAGGAAGAAGGGCAGGACCCTGAGCTGGGTAGGGACCGGCCTTGGCTCCCAGCCCCGCCAGACTTCCTCGCCAGGGGCGCCACCGCCCTGCGCCGCAGTTCCTCCGCCTTTAAATGGATGGAGACGGAACGAGATGGAACGAGACGCACGGAGATCAGCACACACCCACCAGAGGCGGCCCTGCGCTAGGAAAGCCGCCGGCTCCAGAGCCCAGGCATCCGTCCTCCCGAGGGAAAGACAGGCCGCCGCGGGCAGGAGGGAGCCGCGAGGCCCCCACCCCCGCCAGGGCCCACGTCGCCCGCCCCTCTCCAGCTCCAGGAGGGCGGGCCGCCCTGCGCTTCCAGGACCACAGCCCTCCGCGATCTTGGGCGAGGCCTGGCGCCGCCCGGCTGCGAAGCAGAACAATCTCGGTGCAGAAGGCGGTGCTCCCGCCCCTCCCGAGGGCCTCGCTCCACCGGGCCCGGTCCACCGCGTCCCCTCCTCCCGGCTCCGCGCGGTGCTTCCCCTGCGGCCAGGCACCCGGCGCCGCACCTCCCCACCCGTGGCCCCCCGACCCTAGGGGTCAGACACCCTATCCTGCCCCTCCGCCGGGCCTGGAGCTGCGGGCTCCCCTGCCCCGCCTCCCATCAGCCGGCCGCCCGCCACCGCCCCTTTGTCCGCAGGCCAATCGGCGGCCTCCGTGACTAAATAAGGCGAGGAGCACGCCCCGCGCCCCCGTCCGTTACTTCCGTCCTCTCCCGGCCAGTGACTCAGGCCGGCGACGGCGGGCGGGGACGGGGCGGTCGGGACGCGGTTTCCCGGGCGGCGCCGAAATCGCCAAATATGGCCGAGCCGCGTACTGCCCGCCAGCCCGCAGGTGCCCCGCCCGCCGCTCACCTGCGGCCGCACCTGGACCCCCGCCCCGCCCCCGCCGGGGACACAGCCACGTGCAGGGAACTAGCTCCCCTGCCCCCCGCATCCCAGCCCTGCGGGTGGGGGATCCGCAACCTACCGAGGAGGGGGGGCGCGGAATCCCGGTCCAGGCCCACCTCCCCGCGACTCTGGCCGCGCACCCGGCGGCCAAGGTGGAGAAGGGAGGTGGGAGGCGGAGACCGCCCCGCGCCTCGGCCCCCTCCGTCTGTCCCCCAAGCAGCCGGGCCCAGGCCACTGTGCACCTGGCCTCGCCAGACAAAGGAGGGCTGGAGTGGATGGCAGGCGCGCCCCCAAGTCCGGGGGCCTGGGCGGAGTGTGAGAGGCGGACAGGGTGAGGGGCCTTTAGCAAGTGTCCACCTCCTCCGCCTCCACCTGGCGGCGCCCCACGCGGGGTGAGTGAGGGTGGGCAGGCGGGAGGCCCGCCGGTTATCCCACGGCTGGGCAGGTACCTGGCAGACAGCACCCTTGCCTGCACCTCGGAAGTCTGGGGCGGGGGGGGTGACCGAGTGAGGCCCTGGGGCGGGGGCAAAGGCAAGGCCTCAGCATCTGGGACCCGCAGTCGCAGGCGAGCCGGCAGCTGTGGTCACCAGCTGCCCTTACAGGGTTCCTGGGGCGCCCCCCCTCCCCCCCCTCAGACACCTGCCCCTGTCAAGCTGAGTGTGGGGACAATGGCCCTGCCTCCCTCCCGACAAGGGCTCCCCCTCACGCCCGGTTGCTCCGTAAGTTACACATCAGCCTGAAAGAGGCCCTGGGCCGCTCCCCCGAAGCCCTGGCACCAGCAGGTGCGGCCAGGCCCACGCAGGCCGTCCAGCGCGGGCTCCTGGGGAAGGGCGCACCGACCAGGGAGAACCCAGGGCCCCAGGCAGCGCGGCCAGGGCAGGGCGCTCAGACCCCCAGGCCTGGGCCCCTCCTAGCGCACAGAGGGGCCCCCCATTCCAGTGGGGAGGTCACCTGGGGGCAGTCAGGACCCCTTCCCTGCCTGTGCCCTGTAATGCCCACGGGTGACTGGGAAGGAGACAAAGCCCGCACCCCCTAGCGGGTGAGGGGGGGCAGATCCGGAGTGGCGCCGCGATTGGGGACAATCAGGGCTGCGGTTTAAGGAGGATGTGTCGTGTGGGAAGCACGGGCTCTGTCTGCGCCGTGCACCCCGGGGGCCCTGCAGGGCGCCCCTCCTCGGGAGGAGGGACGTGCGCAGCCCCAGCTGCCGGTGGGACGGTGACAGGGGCGAGATCACGGCTCCCCGAAGTTCCCGGGCCGCGGGCGGGCCACAGGACGGCCTTTGGGGACCCACCTCCCCAGCCCGACACCGGCTCCGGAACCGCCATTGCGGGGCAGCCTCCGCGGGAGCTCGCAGGGGCGCGCGGGGCCAGGCCAGGGTGACACACCACGACCTGGGGCGCGACCCAGCCCCGGGCCAGGCAGTTTCGGGGTGCAGCCGGGCCCTCCCCCACGACGCGCGGCAGTCCCGGGGCGGGGCCGGCCGGTGGGCCCCTCGGGATCGGCCCCTCGGGATCCTCCCCCCGAATCCCTGGCAGCCCCGGGGGCTCCCGCCGGCCCCACCCGAGCGGGCGGCACGGGGGTTTCGGGCGCGGGGTCCCCGGAGCCGAGCGGGCGCGGGCGGGGCCGTTGGGGGCGGTGCGGGCTGGGGGCGGGGTCCGGCCAGGGACCCCACGTGCCCCTGCCGGGCCAGCCAATGGGCGCCCGGCGTTCGGAAAGATCGCCATATATGGACATGTTCTGGGGCCGCGCGCGCCGCCGCCCCACGCGCGCGCCCCGCTCCGCTTAAATAGCGGCGGGGGAGGCCGCGCTCGGTCTCAGTCGCTGCAGCCGCCAGCTCTCCGCTCCTCTGCGCTCCGCTCGCTCTTGCTCTCGCTCTCGCTCTCTGCGCCCCGCCGCCCTCCCAGGTAAACGGCCGGTTCTGCGCGCCCCGGCCCCGCTCCGAGTCCCCGTGCCCTTCTGCAGGCCTAGGCGCTCCCGGCTCCGGAGAGCCCGGGCGCGGCGTCCCCGGAACAAAGGGTGGCCGGGCGGGCGGCTGCCAGGCCGGCGCCGAGGTGGGGGGAGGGGAGCAGGGCGGGGCCGGCCGCAGTGCGGGGAGTCCGGGCGCGCCGCCGCGGGGGAACCTGGGGGTCGTTACTGCAGAGCCCGGCGGGGTTCCAGGCGGTTGCTCCGGCCGGCGGCGGACTGGGATCGGGGAAGCTGGGACTGGACGCTGAGGCCGGTCTGGGCCCCGGAGCCCTCCTGAGCCGGTCGCCTCTGCACGCAGGTCGCCATGGAAGAGGAGATCGCCGCACTGGTCATCGACAATGGTTCCGGCATGTGCAAGGCCGGCTTCGCGGGGGATGACGCGCCCCGGGCCGTGTTCCCGTCCATCGTCGGGCGCCCCCGGCACCAGGGCGTCATGGTGGGCATGGGGCAGAAGGACAGCTACGTGGGCGACGAGGCCCAGAGCAAGCGCGGCATCCTGACCCTCAAGTACCCCATCGAGCACGGCATCGTCACCAACTGGGACGACATGGAGAAGATCTGGCACCACACCTTCTACAACGAGCTGCGCGTGGCCCCCGAGGAGCACCCGGTGCTGCTGACCGAGGCCCCCCTGAACCCCAAGGCCAACCGTGAGAAGATGACCCAGGTCAGTGCCCGGCGCCCCCGCCCTCCCAGCCATTGCACAATCATTTTCTGTTCAGCTTCGTTTTCTGAAATTCAAGTATTTCTTTCGGTATTTCCAGGGTTCTGTTCCTCTCCTGGCATTTCCTCCCTGAAGTCTCAAGGTTTCTCGTTGTGTTTTTGCCTGCTTTCTTTTCTTTCTCCACACATCACATTTGTGGCATGCCGGCATGCGGGGTGTGAGCATGGGGGGGCCCTGGGTCCCCCGCCCGCCTCTGAGGGGAGCCCTTGCCTCTTGTCCAGATCATGTTCGAGACCTTCAACACCCCCGCCATGTACGTGGCCATCCAGGCCGTGCTGTCCCTGTACGCCTCGGGCCGCACCACAGGCATCGTCATGGACTCTGGGGACGGGGTCACGCACACGGTGCCCATCTACGAGGGCTACGCCCTCCCCCACGCCATCCTGCGTCTGGACCTGGCGGGCCGGGACCTGACCGACTACCTCATGAAGATCCTCACCGAGCGGGGCTACAGCTTCACCACCACGGCCGAGCGGGAGATCGTGCGCGACATCAAGGAGAAGCTGTGCTACGTCGCCCTGGACTTCGAGCAGGAGATGGCCACGGCGGCGTCCTCCTCCTCCCTGGAGAAGAGCTACGAGCTGCCGGACGGGCAGGTGATCACCATCGGCAACGAGCGGTTCCGGTGTCCAGAGGCGCTCTTCCAGCCCTCCTTCCTGGGTAGGTGGCCGCAGCCGGGCGGAGGCGGGGCCCGTGACCCCGCGCCGGAGGCCCGGGCTGAGAGAGCTTTGTCCCTCAGGCATGGAGTCGTGCGGTATCCACGAGACCACCTTCAACTCCATCATGAAGTGTGACGTGGACATCCGGAAGGACCTCTACGCCAACACGGTGCTGTCCGGCGGGACCACCATGTACCCGGGCATCGCCGACAGGATGCAGAAGGAGATCACGGCGCTGGCCCCCAGCACGATGAAGATCAAGGTGAGTCCAGGGTGGCTGGGCCTCGGCGGGCCTGGGCCAGGCCTGTGGGAAGATGGCGGCAGGAGCTAAGGCCGCTTGTCTTTGCAGATCATCGCCCCGCCGGAGCGCAAGTACTCGGTGTGGATCGGCGGCTCCATCCTGGCCTCGCTGTCCACCTTCCAGCAGATGTGGATCAGCAAACAGGAGTACGACGAGTCGGGCCCCTCCATCGTCCACCGCAAGTGCTTCTAAGCGGACTGCGGGCAGATGCGTAGCGTTTGCTGCATGAGTGGATGAGTCTCCGTCTGCCCTGCACAGGCACACCTCATGCCGGCCCGAAACTGGAACGAACGCGCCTTCGAAAAGAAACCGTCCTTGAAGCCTGTATCTGAGCTCAGCACTGGACTGTAGGCCTGGCTGCTGACGCTGACCTGTATTCGAGTTACCTGTTCCCTTGGTACATGTTTAACGCCCTGTACATACCTTTCATTTAAACCCCTGTACACGCGCCCTCGGTCCCTCGGTGGCCGAGACGAGAACATGTTTCTGCCGGAGAAACCCAGGAGCCCGCAGGGCCTCGCGTGTGCGGGGCACTGGCCTGTGGGAGCTGCCCTCTCCGGGCTCTGCGTTTGGCACGCCCCCCGCACTGTTACCGTCCTGCCCTGCCCACCACGGGGTGGGGTGGGGTGGGAGGGTCCGGGCGCTGGGGCCCGCTTTCCTTTCTTTGTTGATGTTCCTGCCAGAACACCTGGGCTGTTACTTGCCTTGAGTTGGAAAACGGTTTGCATTTCCACCTGTAAATCTCCGTCCTTTTAATTTATGTCAGGTTTTTGTACGCGATTCTTGAAGAAATGACAAATTTTGGTTTTCTACTGTCACGTGAGCACATTAGGCCCCAGCAACTCGCCCTTGTGAGGAAATAAAGTGCTGCAGTAAAGCGAGCCGCCCGCCCGCCGGGCAGTGGTCCCTTTGTTCCCTGTCTGGGACAGACCCTGGGTCTTGGGTGCGGCTCCTGTGGGTGCAGTAGGTGGGCCCCAGGGTGGTGGGGGAGGTGCAGGTTCCGCCTTCACACCCAGGGCAGTGTGGGGGTGGCTAGCAGGCTGGGCTCCTGCTGGGCCAGGAAGGGGGAAGGTAAGCTGGCTGTGGTTGGGGAACGCCCCAGCGGGGCTGGTGTCCCGCCGCCCCCTGCCCCCGGTGAGAGGGCGCGGTCAGGAGCACGGGCTCAGCTACATGAGGGTGTGGAGTGGGGAGTCCTTTCCACAGAAAGTGGGCCCTGCCTAGCTCAGGCCTCCACCTGCCCTGCCCTTCGCCCTGGACAACCCAGGGTGTGTGCAGGTGGCTGGGGGCCCTGTCTCCACCCTTCCCAGCGTTGGGGCTGGTGAGTGTCCACAGGGACCTTGGACTTGGTGAGGCCCCTGGGTGCTGCCCGCACATGTAGGGGTCACACGGCCCTCCCACATTTCAGTGGCAGCTAGGAGACACTGGCCCTTCCTGTGGCTCCTGGGACAGGAAGCGGATGCTACCGCCAATCACTGCGGCGTTCCCGGCGGAAGTCCTGTGGGCGCAGTGCTGGGTGCGCACCCTGCCCTGGGCTTGTGGCCGCCAAAGACTTTGCTGCCAGGAAGCCCTGCAGTGACCCTGGAGCCCAGCCGAGCGGAGCGGGGAGACCCCACCCATGCTGACTGGACTCAGGAGGTGGGGGGGGGCTCGGGTTGACCCCTGATCCAGGAGGTCACACACAGTTCGATTCCCTCCAGGGCACATGTGGGGGTTACGGGCTGGATCCCCAGTGTGGGGCGTGCGGGAGGTAGGTGACCCATGATTCTCATCATGGATGTTCCCTCCCTCTCCCTCTGAAATCAATAAAGACAAAAGACCAGCTGGAGCCACCATGACTGAGGAACTGGACTTGCTTCAGACCTGGCTCGTGTGGCCACTCTGCAGGGGTGCACGGCCCACAGCCACAGGACCCCACAGCCCAGGACCCCACAGCCCAGGGCCCCACAGCCCCAGGACCCCACAGCCCAGGACCCCACAGCCCAGGGCCCCACAGCCCACAGGACTCAGGGTGCAGGCCTCCAACGGGAAACGCGGCTTGGGCCCCAGACAAAGAACCAAAGGTCAAGAAACAGGAAACTCTGTGGCCAAGTGACAGGAAAGCAGGCAGACAGCGTACACAGATGGGACCTCAAAGGCTGCCAGGGTCGCAAATACCACTTAGCTTAGCCCACAGAAGCTTCCGGAAGCTGTGCCTGGGGACTGGGGTCTCTACCTCCCCCACGGCCACCAGCCGTCCCAATGGTGGGGGCGTGTGAGGGACGGCTCGGCCAGCAACCCGCCAACAGGCGAGGGGGCATTGTGTTCAGTGCTGCCCTGCCGCCCGGTTCCCCCCACCTTTCCTGGGGGCTTCCCTCCCTCTCAGCTCCTGCTGGGACCCCCCCCTCCGGGGCCCTCCAGGGAGACCACCAGGGGGCACGGTGGGTTGGCCGTGGATGTGGTTTAGACCACGAAGTAGGAGGGGACCACGCCTTCCCTCCTTGCAGGGACCAGTGTTCAAGAGGGGCTTCCCCTCCAGCCGAGGCCTGAGCGGCCATCAGAGCAGGCAGGGCGACGTGGGCCCGAGCGGCCATCAGAGCAGGCAGGGCGACGTGGGCCTGAGCGGCCATCAGAGCAGGCAGGGCGACGTGGGCCCGAGCGGCCATCAGAGCAGGCAGGGCGACGTGGGCCCGAGCGGCCATCAGAGCAGGCAGGGCGACGTGGGCCCGAGCGGCCATCAGAGCAGGCAGGGCGACGTGGGCCTGAGCAAGACGGAAATCCCGCCCGGCCGCTGGCTCTGGCTCAGGGGCTGAGCGTGGACCTGGGAACCAGGAGGTCAGGGTTCGATTCCCGGTCGGGGCACAGGCCTGGGTCGTGGGCTCCATCCCCAGTGGGGGGCGTGCAGGAGGCAGCCGGTCCACGCTTCTCATCATCGATGTTTCTCTCTCCCTCTCTGAAATCAAAAATATTTAAAAGCAAAACACACAGGACGCATCACGTCTGCCGGCAAAGGCAGGACTGGGGAGAAGCCAGGCAAACGGGAAGGCTGGAGGACGGTCACGCCGTGGCCTGTGGTAACCGCTTCCTTTTCCCTGTGCGCCGTGCTCCCCGAGTTCACAGGGCTTTCTCCTCCCTCCTCCCTCCTTCCCTCCCTCCCTGCCTGCCTTCCTTTCTTCCCTCCTTCATCTTATTTCAGGACAGGTTTCCGGAAAAGTTGCGGAGACAGTGCACACAGTCCCACACAGCCGGGCTCCCTGCCGCCCACAGAGCAGGTGCCCGGTCCCACGCCGCGCGGTCACCGCGCCCGCACTTCACATCCTCCGTTTTTAACCTGTTGTTCCTGTTCTGCTCCAGAATCTCCCGGGCAGGTAGCCTCTGGCTCTGCAGGCCCCTCGGGCTGTGGCTGCCTCTCAGACTGCCCTGGGTTGGGGTGACCTTGCCGGCTGCGGGCTGGGCGGGAGCGTGCAGGCTGGCCCTCTGCTGGGGTTCGTGTGACCTTTCTCTTGGTTATCTGGCCTCGTGGGTTTGGGGGAGGGGAACCACGAAGGCAAAGGGCCCTTCTCACCGGTCAGATCAAGGCTCCTGCTCTAAGGTGACTCGTGGTGGTGTGCCCTTGGTCACCTGGCTCAGGTGTGTCTCCCAGGTGTCCCCACTGTAGTTTCTAGAAGCAGGTGTCCTCCACACGGGGTCATAGCCTGCGAGTCGGAAACGCTTCACCCTTCTCTCCTGTGTCTTTGCCTTTCACGTCAGCCTCGGGTTGGCCTTGTACCGGCGTCCCGGGCGCGGGGCGGGCCCTGCAGCCTGTCGGGCGATGCAGCGGCTGTGAGGTTCCAGACTCCTTAGCAGGGTCAGGGAGTGTCCTCCTGGTTCTCTTTTGCTGGGAGCTTTTAAAAAATCATAAATGGGTGTTAAATCTTGTCACGTGTTTTCTCTGCATCATTGAGATCATGTGTGTTTTTGCTTTTTTTTTAAATTGGTTTTTACTAAAAGTGTTCTTATTGATTTTTTTAGATGGAGAGGAAGGGAGAGGGTGGCTCAGTGGATGGAGCGTCGGCCTGTGGACCGAAAGGTCCTGGGTTCGAGTCCGGTCAAGGGCACGCACCTCGGCTGCAGGCTCCGCCCCGGCCCGGGCCCTGGTCGGGACACGTGCAGGAGACGACCCATCGATGTGTTTCTCTCACGTCGATGTTCCTCTGTCCTCCCCTCTCTCTCCCGCTCTCTCTAAAAGAAGATCAATGGGAAATACCCTCGGGTGAGGATTGAAAAAATAAAAAATAAATAAACTTCACCAAAAGCCTCCCGGGGCCTCTCTGTGGGCGGCGGGCTCGTCCTCTCATGGCTGCCTCCCCCGGGGCCTCAGCCTCCCCCGCTCGGCTCCGCTCAGGGCCTCTGTTCTGTGGCTCCGTCCGTCCGGGAAGGGCCTGCCCGCAGAGCCGGGAGCTGCCTGCAGGGCTCATGTCCGAGCTTTCCCTCGGGGCGCCGGCCTGGGCTGCCCGCGGTCCGCAGTCTGAGCACAGGGGCCTGGTCCCTTAACGCTTCCAGTCGCGATGGCTGGCGGGCAATTCCGTACCTCTGTGGCCAGAAGCGGATGCCCCTCTGTTCTGGGCAGCGTGTACAGTGTCATGTGTGTACACGTAAAGGATGTGATGGATGTGAGGTGTGTTTTTTTTAATCGACACGTGAATACAGTCCATCCCGTGCCACCGAGGAATAGTTGGGTCCGTGACAATCGCGTGTACAACATGGTGGGTCCGTCAGATGATAAGGAAGCTGACAGCATTCTCTTCGCCTCGTGACATCACAGCCACGGGAACGCCGTAGCGACGTGTGCTGGTAAGAAATGCATCAGGCGGTCCTTACCGCTCCCCAGCGTCCCGCACAGCACAGCTGCCCAGGCTGGGGCCCAGGCAGGAACGAGGGGAAGCCCCCCGGACGCATCTCTTTGGCACAAGGACGGCTGCAGGTGGTTCACGCTGAGCAGCAGCTCTGAAAACCGGGCACGAGCTTTCCTCTGCAAAGGACCTTCCGTGCGAGGGACGCGCCGTCGGCCGGGTGCCCCGCCTGGGCAGGACGGGGGTCAGCCTCGCCCTGGGGGCTCTTCTGCGTGCGGAAGGGAAGGTTGAAATCTGCAGGATGACCGGCCCCGCTGACAGCACTTCTCCTGGCTCTCCCCTCCCCCCCCCGCCCCCATGGCAGACTCCGCAGGCCCAGCACCACGTTGTGTCTTCCGTGGAAGCTGGCGTGAAGGGGGCTTCGGTGTGTTTGCTGGGTCTCTCCCGGCTGTTCCTAGCTCCGCAGGAGTACGTGTGGCTTAGCTTTTGGTTTGGTCTCCTTTAAAAAAAATCCTCATCTGAGGATATGTTTCCGTTGATTTTTTTTTAAATATTTTTTTATTGATGTCAGAGAGGAAGGGAGAGGGAGAGAGAGAGAGAAACATCAATGATGAGAATCATGGACCGGCTGCCTCCTGCACGGCCCCTACTGGGGATGGAGCCCCCAACCCCGGGCCTGTGCCCTGACTGGGAATCGAACCCGAGACCCTTCAGTCCGCAGGCCGATGTTCTGTCCACTGAGCCGCACCAGCTAGGGCTCCATTCATTCTTAAAATTTTTTTAGAGAGCGTGGAAGGGAGGAGGGAGGGAGAGAGAAACATTGATGTGAGAGACACACACTGATGGGCTGCCTCCCACGTGTGCCCTGACCCGGGCCCGGGGATCAAGCCTGCAACCGGGGTAAGTGCCCTTGACAGGGAATCGAACCCGTGGCCCTTGGGTCCACGCGCCAACACTCTGATCACTGAGCGGCCGCCAGGCTGTTTTTCTCCCCGTTGCTCTGTCCTTCATTTCAGCGTCCGTGCCCGGAACCCCCAAAGGGCAGAGGGAATGGCATCCCCCTCCCCCCGCTGACTGGTGGGCTCGGTGTGTGACATCAACAATGACGCCTTTCTCCTGTAGGGGCCCTGCTGCGCCTGCTCCACCTGCTGCTTCCGCTCCGTGGCACGCTGCGTGTGTGCAAGGCCTGCCTGGGTGGGCCCGGCTCAGGTCTCCCACGCCACCAGGGTCAAGCTGTGGGCTGGGCCTGTGATCTCCCGTGGCAGCTCAGGCGGCCTCGGTTCCTGAGCCGGCGAGGAAGTGAGCAGTGCAGCTCTTACCGCCTAGTGCCCTGGCTCTGCCCTACGTCATTGGTCACACTGCCCGTACGTGGGGGGAGGGGACCCCAGGGCACGGGACCGGGGCGGCGCCGGGCCGCCTGGGAGGCGCCCAGCAGCATCGGTGGTGTGTCTGCCCAGCTGTGTTCATTTCACAGGCTGATGGCCAGTGTGTCACTAAGGGCCTCGGGTCCACCCCGAGCCGGTGCGGCCACACCTGAGGGGCGGGGTTGATGTGCTGGGGCTCCCGGAACCCTTTCTCCAGGGGCCGGGGGCTCAGCTGGGTGGAATACCCCTCCCATCCCACTTGCGAAGACCATTCTCTCCCCTCCGGCCCTTCCCAGGATCTGGGCCTGCAGAGAGAATTCTCCGCCAGAAAAAGCCGCCTCGAGTCCTTTATTTTTATTTTATTTTTAATACATTTTACTGATTTTGTACAGAGAGGAAGGGAGAGGGATAGAGAGTTAGAAACATCGATGAGAGAGAAACATGGATCAGCTGCCTCCTGCACACTCCCTACTGGGGATGTGCCCGCAACCAAGGTCCATGCCCTCGACCGGAATCGAACCTGGGACCCGTGAGTCTGCAGGCCGACGCTCCATCCACTGAGCCACACCGGTCAGGGCGCCGCCTCGAGTCCTTTAAAACCTCCGACTCCCTCTCCTTGGGAGCTGGCGCCATTACGTGGCTCAGCCCCGCTGGTCCCCAGATGACCTAATAAATCCATAATCCCTCACCACTTTGGCCTCGGGAGCACTCCTTCAGAGACCCCACCGCAGAGGCACAGTCCCCATGGATGCTTCCATCCCTTTCTGTTGTTCATCCTCACCCCGAGGATATTTTTCCATTGATTTTTAGGGCGAGGGGAAGAGAGAGGGAAACAGAGAAATACGGATGTGAGAGAGAAACATGGATGGTGGCCTCTTGCATGAGCCCCGACCAGGGCCCAGGCGGGGGAGGAGCCTGCCATCGAGGTACCTGCCCTGGATCAGAATCGAACCCGGGACCCTTCGGTCCGCAGGCTGACACTCTACCCACCGAGGCGAACCGGCCAGGGCTCCCATTGTTTTTGCTGAGAAGACTCCTTTACTGCACAGAAGTCTCTGCACGACGCTCACAGATCTTGCCTTCAGGCAAAGGAAGCACCCTCGTTGTCCCCACAGCCTTGTCCCAGGAGAGTTCAGCCCTCCTGTCCCAGGAGGCATGGACAAAAGGCCCGGGGCCAGGGCCTGTCACCTGCTGGGCACCTGGACTGCTGGGTGTCCCCGGCTGCGGGCCAAGAAGCCAGCCGCCAAGGACAGCCTCAGCTCTGATGTCATGGCACCGGCAGTGGCCCGGAGCCAGACCCGGCGTCTGGGAAACAGGACAGGGCCTGCAGCGGGGGTGGGGGTGCACACCAGCCCTCCAGTTGGCACTTCCTCCGCGCTCTGCTCCACGCGGCTCCCGTGGAAACCACACACACACACACACACACACACACACACACACGGTCCTGCCCGTTTTCAAAGAGAACTTAACGCATCAGGCAGTGCGGAGGGGGGAGGGGCGAGTTGTGACTCACTGGCTCTCTGATAAGCATTTCTAGGGCTGCGTCTGCTGCCCCCACCCACTGCGCCGTGCCCCTGGGCCCCGCCACTGAGGGCCTGAGTGGAGCCACACGCAACTGGGCACCCGCCCGCCAGGGCCGCTGCTGCTTCGGAAGCATCAGATTAAACTGCATTGGGAGAGACCAGGAAGGGGCCGCAGGCCGAGAGTCTATCCACTGAGCCACACCGGCCGGGGCTTGAAGCCTTTTCTCTTAACCTCGCAGCGGGGCTGCGGGCGGGGGACGGGGTGGGGGGAGGGGCAGGGGAGCAAGCGACCCGCGGCCCAGAGCCCCTCGCCCCGCCCCCGCCGCAGGGGCTGACCGGGACCCCGCCGCTGCGGCCTCGCGGGCCCGGACGCCTTTGTCTCGGGATAAAGGGACCCGCTCGCCGGACGCCGCAGCCAGATGTCGCCGCCGGGCCCGGCGGCCGCCGCGTAAATCCGCGTCTCGCTTCCGTCCTGAGCGTTTGTTCTACAAAAAGGACCGTTCCCGGCGAGGCCGTGAGTCCACCCCCGCCCCCCGCCGATCGGTGAGAGGTTCGGGCCCCGGGGGTCCCCGCTCGGCCTCACTTCCCTCACTGAAGGTTAAAGGAGGGGCCCCGGCAGACGGGACCGCGGCCGGACTCCACTCGCAGGCCGGGACCCGGGGGACCCCCGCCCCTGCCCGCAGGGAGCCGGCTCCGGGCCAGTGCGCACGCGCACGCCTGCCTCGCTCCCATTGGTCGCCGGGCCTCTGCCCTCCGTGATTGGCCCGGGCGGCCGCGCTTATAGCCAATGGGTGCGCAGCTCCTGGCGAACCTGGCTGCGGGGGGGACCCGCCTGGCGGCTGGGGTCCGAGCGGGGCGGCCTGCGCCGAAGTCGCCTGGTCCCTCCTTTAACCTTCAGTGAGGGAAGGGAGGCCGCGAGCCTGGTCGCCCCGCCGCACAGATCCGCAGGCCCCCGACGTGGTGCCGCGTACTTTGTGGGGACCCCCACCCCACGTGGCTGGGGGCTGCCCTGGCGACCCTCGTAGGTTTCACAGGCGTCCGCGCCTGCTCCACTCCCCCCTCGCTGGGGTCCTTTCCAAGACACAAGGCTTAGGAAGCAAACAAACCTACGTTCGTGAAAACCCACATCGCCCCAAGTTAGTGAAGACCATCGCTCTGTAGGTGGTGAGGTTGCAGGGAAATACGAAGTGTTTTTCTCCTCTGTAGTTTGTACATCATTTCCAACGACTATATAGCTTGTAATGAAAATAGGACTTTTTAAAAATGAATGTTCTGTGAAATAATAATTGTAATGAAAGTAACACGTGTTGGGGAGGATGTAGAGAACTTGGACACCTCGTGCAACGCCAGTGCGGCCATCATGGAAACGTTTGTCCACTCCACTCTCAAAGAGCTAAAGATAGAATGACTTCCCCTCCTAGGAATACACCCAAAGGAATCGAGGGCAGGGGCTCCAAAGCCAGTGTTCATCATAACATTATTCACAGGGCAAAGGTGCAGACAGCCCAAATGTCCACCAGCAGATGATGGATGAACACCATCCCGTCTGTCCACACAGCGGAAAATTCGCCATGAAAAGGGATGGAGTCGTGACACATGCTACAGGGTGGGGCCCCAGAAGACAGGATGCTGACAGACAGACACGAAAGGACCGATATGGTATGATTCCACTTACGTGAAACTAGAGGCCTGGTGCACAAAATTCGTGCGGGGGTGGGGGTGGGTCCCTCAGCCCAGCCTGCACCCTCTTGCAATCCGGGACCTTTCGGGGGTGCCTGACTGCGGCATCGGGCCTAAATCGGCAGTCGGATATCCTTCTCGCAATCCTGGACCCCTGGCTCCTAACCGCTCACCTGCCTGCCTGATGGCCCCTAAAACTCAAGCTTCTTCTTTTTTTATTTTTAATATTTATACTTATTTTTTATTTTAAAATTCAAGTTTCTTAGGAACATGAGGCTTTTAAAAAATAATTTTTTTATTGATTTCAGAGAGGAAGGGAGTGGGAAAGAGAGATAGAAACATCAGTGATGAGAGGGAATCATTGATCGGCTGCTCCTGCACGCCCCCTACTGGGGATTGAGCCGGTAATCCAGGCAAGTGCCCTTGGCTGGAGTCGAACCTGGGATCCTTCAGTCCATGGGCCGACGCTCTACCCTCTGAGCCAAACCAGGTAGGGTGAGGTGTTTAACATTATTCCATATTCTTTACTGAGAGCTAAGCATGGTAAACACAGCAAGTACTTAATACTTATGGGCTTCCACCAACAGGAATGTTTTCATAGGCCGTCTATGCAGCGTGCTCAGGTTTCAGGCGTCAGGGGCTGTTAGCAGGGTTTCCATCCCAACTGAACTCGGATTCTGAGCTCTCAACAGTCTGGACAAGCTGCCCTGCACCGTCTGCAAAGCTTCTTATTCGTCAGCACCCCATTTTCCTCGCTTCAAACCAAGGTAACACAGGAAACCTTTAACCCTGCTCTTCCTCGCCGCAAGGGAACAGCAAACCTCAACCGAAATAATTTCCCGCCGGAAGTCACGTCCAAATACTGCGAGACGGTGGGCTCGAGGGCTGACTGTGCGCATGCGCGACAGCAGGCTCCCGTTCTAGCGTGGGCGCCCAGGCGTCCTCCACAATCCCACAATCCTCTGGCCGCGTACTTCCGGTCTCTCTAGCGCCTCCCGAAGCGGTGTTTCCTTCCGTGGCCTGGCGACGTCCAGGGCTTCTAGGTGGAGAGGGTTTTTCAGTTCTTTGGCGTCGATGGCTGTTTGCTATCTGGAATCAGCGAGGTTTCCGGGGGCATCTGCCATGAACACGGCGGTCCCGAGCGCACTCATGAAACAGCCGCCCGTCCAGTCCACCTGCGGGTTCGCCAGGAGAAAGGTAGGTGCTGAGCCTTTTCCAGTCGGATCTTCCTCTTCCTTCCCCAGCACACGCCAAACCCACTCCCGGCCGACCACCCCAACCCCGCTACCCTTAAGACCTTCCCCCCTGTTTCTTCCACTTTCCCCCATCAAACTCCCACCCTATCGCATTGCCTAGGGGGTGCCCCTAACCGCTCCCTGGGGGGCGGGGCCAGCCTGGGCGAGGGGCCGTGGTGTTCTGGTCTCTGGTCCTTACGGTCGCTGGCTTTTTATATATATAGATAGAGATATTTAGAATAGAGACAGGAAGTAGACTAGAGATTACTAAGAGCTGCAGGGTAGAGGAATGCAACATTGTTGCTTGATGATACAAGGCATCTGTTTGGGGTGAAAAGTTCTGGAAATGGATGGTGATGATGGAAGAACGTGGTGACTGTTCTCAGTGCCACTGACCTGCACAGAAAATGGTTTTAAAGTGGCAAGTTTTGCCCCAGCGTGTGGATCAGTTGGTAAGAGCATCAGCCGTACACCAAAAGGTTGCAGGTTCGGTTCCAGGTGAGGGCACACACCTAGGTTGCAGGTTCGATTCCTGACACCAAACCTGCAGTGTTTCTCACATGGATGTTTCTCTCTCTCTCTCCTCCCCCCCCTTCTCTCTCTCTCTCTCTCTCTCTCTCTCTAAATAAATGAATGAAAATGTCTTCGGATGAGGATTAGGAAAAATTGGCAGTTTGTTGTATATTTTGCCACAATAAAAAAAGTTAATGCCATGGAATTGTGCACTTTAAAGGGGATACTTGTATGGTAGGTGAAGTATGTCTCAACAAAGCTGGTAAAGCATTTAAAGCCAAAAGGTTGGAAATGGCACCTGCCTGTCCTCTCTGCTCCCAAGGTGTGGAGAGCAGCTACAGCGTTCGGACAGGTTCAAGTTTGGGGCTAATGAGAGGGCACGATCCTCTCATGGCAAAGCCACGTGCAAGTCCCAGCACAGTTACAGCCAAAGGCTGTGGGTGTGAGCTTGACCTATGGTCCGCACCTGTGGCCCCAGGTAGCTGAGTGATGTGGGCTGCGGGTGGTGCAGCCAGTAGACAAAGCCTGACCAGGTGCCTGGAATGGAGTGGATCCGAAGCCCGTGAGGACGTGATAAACATCTTGACCGAGCCCTTCCTTTGCTTGTTGGAGTCGGACGAAAAATAAAGACTCGGCTTGCAGGCCGTGGCGCTGTCTCTCCATCAGAGAGCAGCATCCCACCTGGCCCCAGCTTTATTGTCTTGTCTGTCTTTCATCCTTCACCGCCCCCCATCAGGTTCACCCATGGCCGTGCTGGCTCCGCACACCAAGGTGCTCTGGGCAGAGGGAGGCGTGGATTACTCCTGAGGGCGTCGCCTCCTCCATCGGTGCCCAGTAGATACGTGGACCTGTGGGGGATAAAAGCAGACACAGCTCCTGATCCCATGCCTCTCCCTCTACTCCTCCCCAGCTCCGCCCCCCTTCGCCCCTCCCCACCCCCCCGCAGGAGCCAAGCAGGGCCACTCTAAGAGGCATCTTGCTTTTTAAAAAAATGTTTTTATTGATTTCAGAGAAGAAGGGAGAGGGAGAGAGAGAGAGAAACATCAATGACAGAAACATCAATGATGAGAGAGAATCATTGATTGGCTGCCTCCTGCATGCCTCCCACTGGGGATCAAGCCCACAACCGGGGCATGTGCCCTTGACCGGAATCGAACCTGGGAGCCTTCAGTCCGCAGCTGACGCTCTATGCCCTGAGCCACACCAGCCAGGGCGGCATCTTGCTTTTTACTCTCATGGGGCAGCTCCCTTTTTGGTTCCCAAGGTACCTGCGATCCAATCAGGAACACGGGCCGGGGAGGGGCGCGGCCAGCCCTCCCGCCCAGCTGGTGCGCTCTCCGCGCCGCCGCCCGTGTTTCGGGCTCCTGCAAGTCGGCCGCCCTCCCAGCCGCGGCCGCTGGAGGGCGCCCCTGCACCGCCTCTGCCGCCTGCTCCACGCCGAGGGCCAGTGGTGGAGCCAAAGGTTGATCTCCCGGTTCACGCCTCCCGATGGACCCAGGATGGGCGCGGGAGGCTGCAGAGGCGGCTTTAGACCTGGTCTCCCAAGCCAATCGGGGGCGACTTCCCGCCCCAAGGCTGCGTGTACCGCAGCTCAGGACAGGCGAACATGCAGCAATAGCCCCGCGGGCGGAGCATCCGCCCTTCCTTCCGCCCAGGGCCCTGGGCCCCCTGCTGCCTGCTTGGTACTCAGCACACCTGGACTAGCCCACCTCCCGAAAGGCTGGCGCCCGGCCTGGACACGGAGGTCCTTTAAGACCCAGCACTGGGAGACCCAAGACCTCGCATGCATCCGGGTCCATCCCAACACCACAGTGCCTCAGAGCTACCCAAGGGCAGGCGGGGCCTCAGAAGGTGACATGCGGGCCAGAACAATGGGAGAGCGTGTCACTCTCTGCCCCTCCCCCCCCACAACTGCCTCCCATGGCCGCCCAGGCTAACATCTGGAGGCGGGACCCTCCGTCATCCTGGCCCCAGTGCCTTTCCCAGCCTCTGCCCCGTGGTCCCCAGTGCTAGCAGATGGAGGCCTCCCGCTGACCACCGTGTCCCTCCACGGGCCTTTGCTGGGGAGACCTCTGTCTGCCTCAGGTGGCCCAGTGACAGCTGACACCCAGGGACAGGCGTGGTCTGGCTGTCCAGGGCCACACAGGTCACTGCGTGGCCTGCGATGAGCAGGGGCACTTTAGTGAGTGCCTGGCCAGGGCGGTGGCCAGGGCGGGGAGCTGGGCCTGACTCCCCGAGACCCTGCAGCAGCCCCAGGTCCCCGGGGAACGGGCCGCATCTTGGGCAGAGGGGTGCGCCTGTGGCTGCTGGGCCCCTAGGAAGTGGCCGCCCCGGGTCCGCTGGGCCACAGAGCAGCCGGCTCCTAAATCACTCCGGTTGGCCCAGGCGGAGGCTTCCGCCCCAGGTGGTGACCGGTGCCCTGGTCATCACCTCGGTCTGTTTCTTCTTTCTTCCCCGCGGCCTGGGCAACCTCCTCTCCTGGGGGGAGCCTCCCAGCTTCCACTGGCCTCCTGTGGGAGCCACAAAGTGCCTTTGAAAGTGGCTCGGTGTCGGGGGGCTCCGGCCCCAGAGCTGCAGGGCCGGCCGAGAAGCCTGGCTGCCTGCATCTTGGATGGAAAAGAGTTTCGGTGGCCAAGGGGGTTTCCTCCTCCTCAGCCCCAGGAACTGGCCCTCGGCGGGGGGGCGGTCAGCACAGAGGGTCCCTGCCCCCAACAGCAGGGAGAGGGGCGTGTCCTGTGCCTCTTCACCCTGAACCCTCGTGGGGAGACACCCCCTTGGCTCTGCTCCCCTCCTCCTTCCTGTTCACTGGGCTCCCAGCCACCCCGATGGGGCCTGTTTAATTGATTCAATTTGTCCAACAGTAAAAACACTCCGCAGATGTCAGCCTCCGGCTCCCCACCCCCAGGGAGCCAGCAGACACCTGCCAAGGATGTGGCTGGGAGCCCTTCCAGGGACCACTGCAGGCTGCAGGGAGGCCTCTGACCCGGGTGGCTGGGTGGGAGCCAGAGCGGGCGGGCAGGGCCGTGTGCGGGAGTCCGGGTGCCACCCATGGCTGAGGGTCGGCTCCACGGACTCCACGCGGAGAGGCACGTGGAATGCTGATCGGACTAGACTCTCAGGGAACTTCGTCTCGACAGGCTCCCAGGTCTGGGCTGTGACCTTGGAGATTACTCCCATTTGGTCCTGGTGCTGTCCTCCAGCCAGTGTCCAGGCTCGCCTTCCCCCTCCACACCCTCTCCATCCACACCCTCTCCACCAGCACTAGCTGGGGGTTCTAGGTCCCTGGGGTCTGGGAGGGGCCCTGAGGTCTGACGCCCCATTTGGGTGGCTTTGTTTGGGTGTCTCCTTGGTGGCCACCTGGTGGCAGGGAAGGAGCTGAGCCTGGGGCACCCGCCAGGAAGGGACCTCGGGCCCCAGCCTGTCACCGTCTGGGCAGCCCGTCTGCCTTGGGAGGGTGTGTGCAGCCACAGCTCACTGGGCAGTGCTTCCAGGAGGTGGGGGGGGGGGGGCTGGGAGGGAGACCAGACCTGACCCCCTAGTCCAGCCCTGAGCCCTCTGTCTTTCTGAGGGGCCCTGATTCCTTTGGCCTCCATTTGCCACCCAGAGGGGGCCGCTGAGAAGAGGGGCTGAGGAGGGAGGGGGTTAGGGGAGTGGCACAGCCTGCAGGCTGAGGCAGGGGCTGTGCCCCTCCCTCCACCCAGCCCCTCTGGGGCACAACCCCCAGCCGTGATTAGAACAGCAGTCATTACGCATCCGACTCAGGGTAGCAGAATCCGGGCCCCAGCCCCTCCCGGGCGGCCCCCCACGTGCCCTCTCCGGAAGAATCAGAGCCTTCCTGCCACTGATTGGCTGTTGCCCGCGCTTTTTCACGGCTCTTCCCCGCACAACCCTAGGAGGCGGGAGGCAGCATGGGTCAGGGGGCCGAGGGACAGGAACTGAACGGCGCGTCAGAGGCCAGCCCTGCGCAGGCCGCCTTCCAGCTGGTGGGTTGTTCTCCCGAGTGTGAGCGAGGTGGGGCGCGGGGGCGAGAAGGGCCGGTCCGGAGCGGCCGGCGAGGAGCGCGGCCGCCGCAGCCCGCAGCCACCCACCGGCTCCGGCGGCCCAGACCCGGGCTCAGGGCTCGGGTGGGGGCGCCCGCGGCGTCGAGGAGCAAAGAACAAAAGGGAGCCCCGCCCCCTCCCGAGGCCGGCTGTGGCCAATAGGCGCTGCCGCCGCCCACGACGCCCTCTGATTGGCTGCGCGGAGGCCAATCGGGCGCTAGGGCCGCGAGCCTGTGCGGTCCCACGTGGGGCGGTTCACTGGCGGCGGCGGCGGCGGCAGCGGCAGTGGCAGCGGCAGCAGCGGATGGGGCGCCCACATCCCGGGCGCGCCCCGGAGACCAGAGGGCCGCGCGCTCCTGGGACCCCCACCCCGTTGACCCAGCCGGCCCTGAGGGTCCCTTTGCGCACGAATGTCTTTCCTGCGTCACCGCGGTCTTGGCTGTGTTGGGGCCTGAGTCGTAGCTGCCTCCACGGCACACGCGGAGGTGAAGTGACGGCCCCAAAGCCCCCAGCCTGTGCGGGTGGAGGCCGCTGGGGGCCGGGGTCTCGCCTCCCCGGGGTTTGGGTGCAGGGCTTCACCGCCCTCTCTGTATCCTAGCGGGCTGGGTCCGGGGCACCAGGAAGGATCTCCTGCGAGATAGTCATTCATTGATTGGATTATTGACATTTTCCACTACAGTGTCCTGGGGGTCCAAACAGCGGGGCCACAGGGGAGGCCTGGGTTAGCCTGCCCCGCGTTTCCAGGAGCCTCCCCCACGCCACGCCAAGTGGGACATACAAGCATGTTTTTGGGTATGGGTGATTGACAGGGCCTTCCATGGTTATGGTGCCCTCAGACAGGGTGTCTGAGGAGAGTTGGGTAAGTGGAAGGTGAATGAATTAAGGAGGGAGGGGACAGGACCCAGGGCCAGCAGCAAAGGGGAGCTGTGACCACCCCAGGCCTGGAGGGGAGGGCAGCTGCAGGAGAGGCCCAGCAGCAGGAGCTGTGACCTTGGGGAGAGGGACACAGCGACCTGGCAGGGCAGGGCCGGTGATGGATTCGGTGACCTTGCCTTCCTCGCCTGCTCCTCTCATCTGCGGGCTCCTGGTTGGCTGAGGGCAAAGGAGTCCGGTTGATTCTGTGCTTACGGGGCAGCTGCAGCCGGGGCAGCTGCAGCCGGGGCAGCTGCAGCTGGGGCAGGGTGGCCGGGGCAGGGGGCCAGGGCAGGGCAGGCCAGGCAGGGGACCAGGGCAGGGTGGCCGGGGCAGGGGACCGGGGCAGGGTGGCTGGGGCAGGGGACCAGGGCAGGGTGGCCGGGGCAGGGGGCCAGGGCAGGGTGGCCGGGGCAGGGGGCCAGGGCAGGGTGGCCGGGGCAGGGGACCAGGGCAGGGTGGCCGGGGCAGGGGGCCGGGCAGCAGCACCTGTCCTGAAGTGTGAATAAAAGCATCTTGGAGACCTTGCTGTTTTGCGGGTGGTGACATACCATGTGAGTGAAGCATGCGCATCCCATGCAGAGGCCACCTGCAAGGGGGTGGGCAGGGCTTGGCCGGGCCCTCACTCCAGTAGAACCCTTCAGAGCGCCCCCCTCCACTCGGGAACCACAGATGTCCTGCAGGTGAAGGGTCAGCACGAGGCAGAGCAGGGGTCAACTGCCTGCCTGTCCGTGCACCTGGCTGATCAAGTTCAGGCGCTGCCACCTCCAGGAGGCCCTCCGGAATGCTCCATTTCCATCAGCCTTGTCCCAGGGCACAGCCTGGCAGACGCAGGCACCCCCAGAGGTCGAGCGGATGGGTGCTCAGCCTGGGTGAGGCCGAGGCGGCGGCATTTCTCCCCTCAGGGGGCGGGGCTTCCTCCCGCCGGGGCTCGGCCCAGGGAGCCCTGAGGAGGAAGGGCTGAGCTCCCAGGGTGAGGTTCCCGGTGCAGCAGCTCAGCAGGGTGGGCAGCCTGAGCCTCGACGCTGGAGGTTCAGGAGGGAGCGCTCCTTGCAGATGGGGACCAGGAAGGGGGCGCACGTGGGTGGCTTCAGAGGGCGGGTAGGTGTTGGAGCAGCCGAAACAGCGAAGAAAGGCGAGAGCCCCAATCCGAGGCTGCGGCCCTGGGGAGTCGGGTCTGGGCACCCTGTCCCCTCCTGTCATGCCGGGCGGGTGGACCTGCTTGGCCCGGTGTGGCACCGGGTAATTCTGGGCTCAGTGCACACACGTGAGCTGTGGTTATAACATTCAGGGGGGTCGTGGGGGCTTGGCGGGGTTCGAGGAGCCTGGTGGGGGAAGGGGGCGAGTGAGGGAGGGGGCTCTCAGGGACAGCAAGGCTGCCCCTCCTTCCTCACATGGGGCAGTTGTCACTAACCACCAGCCCCTCTTCCCCGCAGGGCCTCAGTCCTCCCCACCCTGCGGGCGGCCTCCTCCGCCGCAGCTGGCACATGCGTGCCCGTGTGCCACCCCGACTCGGCTGGCTCAGGAGCTGGGACCTGACGGCCCGGAATTAGAAGTGCCAGCTCCAGACCCGCCTCTCTGAGCCCAAAGCACCCCCACCGACGGACCCATTTCCCACGGGAAGGTGGAGGGGGTGGTCTGTAGGAGGGGGGAGGGCGTGGGGGTGGGTCGGCAGGGACCCTGGGCTCTGCTGGAGCAGCCGTTGGGCGGTGCCGTCCTCAAGGCGGATTCGGCTCGGGGGCTGAGCGTCGCCCTAGGAACCAGGAGGTCACCGTTGGATTCGCGGTCAGGGCACGGGCCTGGGCTCCGGGCTCCGTCCCCAGAGTGGGGCGTGCAGGAGGCAGCCGATCCAGGATTCTCTCTCATCATGGATGTTTTTCTCTCTCCCCTTCTCTCTTCCTCTCTGGAAAAAAAAACCCAAAACTAAAAAAGATAAGCTCTGTGATCCCTGGCCGGCGGCTGTCCGCTCCTGCCGGCGAAGGCTGGGTCACACGGACTCCGCCCGCCTCTCAGGAGGGAGGACATGCAGCACCGCATAGCTCCCAGGCGCTCCAGGGTCTGTGCTGCCGGGGCTGCTGGGAGGCAGAACCTGAGCTTCGGCAGAGGTGACCGCAGCCCTCCCCGCAGCGTGGGGCCGGCACGGGGTGGCCTGTCCTTCCCCGTCAGCCGTTTGGGGTTGGGGACCCCGCACAGGCTCCTTGTGGCCTGTGGGTACAATGCTCACAGGTGGGGGTGTCATCACCATTTTCACGGCGGAAAGGGGGCATCCCCGGATGCCAGCGCCGGGCAGCCACGGGGGTCAGTCCTGCCTCTTCCCTGGGACTGAGCCAGAGCTCAGAGCGGGAGGTGGCGGGTGCGGGGAGCTGGGAGGGCCTGGGACCGGGAGCTGCAGCAGAGGGGCTGGGAGGGACTCTGGGCGCTGGGGGTGGGGGGTGGGGGGACAGGGGCTGTGGGAGCAGAGGGCAGGGGTGTGCTGGGAAGTGCACAAGGGAATCCACACTAAATGCAAGTGAGGGCTCCGGCTGTGAGGGCCTGGCCTGACGTGGCCGTGACCTTGGGACTGAGGAGCCAGCCTCGGAGAGCACAGGGCCCAGGACACACTTTCTCAGATTGATTTTGGGGGGGAGGGGGGAGAGAGAGAAACATCCATCGTTGCCTCCTGCACGCGTCCCCACTGGGCCTGCGCCCTGACCGGGAATGGAACCCCCACCTTTTGGTGCTCAGGACACGGCTCCCACCCGAGGCGTCACCCCGGCCAGGGCTGCCCAGAACCTGACAGGAAGGAGGTCCCGGGAGAATGGGCTGGGACCGGGGAGGGAGTGGGGAGAGGTGGGAGGCCCAGCAATCAAGGAGAGCCACCGAGGGGAGGGCGCACCTGGGACTGGATGCAGGTGGGGAGGCAGGTGGCTGCCAAGGGCCCTGGCAGGGCCACAGGCCACAGGGAGCAGGTCTCGCTGAGAACTTTCCAGAACATCCAGCCGCCTGGTGGGGGTGCTCAGGACCACAAGCCCCCCCCCCCCCCCCGCGATGCTCCTGGTCTCCTGGTTCCTCGCTGACCAGAGCTGTCGCTGCCGCCTCTTGTGGGGGACAGAGGGGTGGCCACACCCCTCCCCCTCCCCAGAGCCCACCCCGGGGTTTGTGTCCCGACGTTCTCTCTACGCACACGCGTGCCCGCCCCGCCCCGCCCGACTCCAGGAGCCCTGCCTGGCACAGGGCTGCTGCCTGAACAGCACGGCTCAGGGGCTGAGCATCGACCTATGACCCAGGAGGTCAGGGTTTGATTCTTGGTCAGGGCACATGCCTGGGCTGCAGGCTCGATCTCCAATAGGGGGCGTGCAGGAGGCAGCCCGTCCATGATTCTCTCATCTTGATGCTCTCTCTCTCTCTCCCTCTCCCTTCCTCTCTGACATCAATAATCAATAAAAACATATTGAAAATAAACAGAAAAACCCACCAGGACCCCAGTCCGTGGGGCACGTCCACTTCCGAGTCCTGGTGAGCTTGGGCCAGTGTCTGCGGCCTGAGTGGAGGCCAGAGTCACCACCAGCGGCACACGGGCCCCCGAGGGAGGAAGGAGGAGACTGCAAGTGCGTGGCCGGGCCTGAGAGGCCCTCCCTCCCCCACGCTCACAGCCCCCGGTGGTGCCCTCCAGCCTCCTCTGACGGGCGGGTTCCCTCCCTGGTGGCAGGTGGAGCCTCATGCTCTGGGGCGGCAAAGGTCCCCATGAGCATGTCCGCTTGCCACAGAGGGACGCTCCTGAGTCCCCAGTCCCACCCACGTCCCCCAGCCAGATGGGCCGCCCCACACCCTCTCATTCCCTCTCTTGTTCCCGTTTGCTTGGTGTGGCAACAGGTCCTGGCCCTCGGGGGCAGTGCCCGTGCCTGGGAGCCACCCTGGGGCAGCACAGAAGGCAGAGCCCAGGTCCCTGGCGGCACCCGAGAGGCTGCTGGCTCCGGGCCTGGGGAGGAGGGAGAGCAGCCCGATGGGGTGCGTGCCCCCCCCCGCCCCCAGGCTGTGTGGCCCCTGGGCTGTGGGTGCAGGAAGGCATCACGTGGCTCCCGGCTGTCCCCGTGCTCAGACGCGCGTCCCTGGGTTGCAGGGGCCGGTGGGGTTCCCAGAGCAGTTAGGGCTTCTCGGGGGCCCGTCAGGGCGAGGGCAGAGGCTGCCACGCCCGGACGGGAGGGCCCGGGGGCACGGAGACCTGACGACGGGGTATTCATCGCGCAGGCCGGGCAGCGCGCAGGAAGGTTCCCCGTGGGTCCTGGGCGCACCCTTCTGCCTCCCACTGCTCGGTGCCTGCGCCCACGGCCGGTGGGGGAGGGGAGATGGCGGGCGCCCTGGCGGGTCACGGGCCCTTGGCGATTTAGAGCTCCGTGCGGGGAGCTCTCGGGGCATCGCACGGGCCGGCAGGTGCTCAGCCTCTGGGCACCGTCTAGGCCGTCGACCCGCTCTCTGCCTCCTCCAGCCCCGCCCGACGCATCTGTCACTGGCTCCTTCCAGGTCCCTCGTGGCTGGCCAGATGGCCGGGCCCTGCCCAGGGCGCTGTGGACCTGGGGCTCGGACACCCAGACCTCTGTCCGTAGCTGCCCTGGGTCCCCGGGGGCGGGGCCTGTACAGAGCTGCTACTTCTCCCGCAGTGGCAGGTCCCTGGTTTGTGCCGGCGGGGGCGGGGGCGGGGCTGCTGGGCCTCCTGTGCCAGGGCCTGCCTGGCCTCTCGGGTGGGGTGCCTCCCTCGGCCGCGTGATGGACAGACAGCTGCTAGGCAAGCTGCTTACGGACAGACGGGCGGCGAGGAGCGCGATTCGGTCGGACAGTTGGGTTGCAAGATCAACCCCTTGTCCCCCAGGTAAGCAGGACGTCGGCTTCCACACGCATTTCAGGTGAACCGTGACGTGTGTCCCTAACGTGCCCGGACCACAGAGCACCTGACACGGGAGCAGCCAACCGGGCGCCCGCTCCCGCCTGCGCCTCCGGGGCGGGATGGGTGCACGGAGCCCGCAGAGGCAGCCCTCCCAGGTCCCAGGGCCGCTGCGGGAGGCGGCCGCGTGGCCGTGGCGTGGGCGCTAGAGCCTCACCTGGCTACTCAGGGGGGCTGTGTTCACTCAGCCTCTTGGGGGGCCACGTGCACGCCCCAAAGCCAGTCACCGTGAAGGAGAAGGCAGAGGTCCCTGCTTGTCCCTGATACCTGCTAGGGTCAGGTGACCGTAGTGGGTGTCTGTCTGTCTGTCTGTCTCTCTGTCCCTCTCTGTGCCTGGGCGTGGCTGCACCCAATAGGCATCCCAGGAGGGGAGCCCCCGGCTCGGGTGCCAGCCCAGGGTCAGGGGGCTGGACGGCCAGTGGTGAGACACGTAATGGCCCTGTCAGCGCGGGGTCCCTGACACTCGGGCTCCCGAGGCTGAGCCTGTGTCTCGTAAGTGAAAACAGATTTCCTGACGGGGGGTGGGGGGGCCGTCTCAGATGTGGCGAAGGCTCCACCCAGAAAGGGTGGTGTAACTCCCCTTGCAGCCGCCAAGCTGAGGAGCCTCCGATCCACGGCCGACCGGGGAGGCTCCGGGTGTGCCCCGCCCCACCTGGAGGCTTCTCCTCAGTGGAGGCCCGTGGGATTCAGCCACAGCGCCTGCCGCCCTGGGGCCACACCGAGGGGTGTGGGTGGACAGGCCACAGGCTGCTTTCTGTCACTATTTAAAAAAATATGTTTATGGATGTCAGAGAGGAAGGGAGAGGGAGAGAGAAACATCGACGATGAGAGAGCAGCATGGAGCATCGGACGCCTCCTGCACGCCCCACACCGGGGGTAGAGCTCAAAGCCGGGCCTGGGCCCTGACCGGGAACCGCACCGTGACCTCCCGGCTCCTGGGCGGACGCTCAGCCGCCGAGCCACGCGGCCGGGCAGCCTGACTTCAGAGGACGGGCAGCTTGGGAGGGGCGCTGCCTTCACAGAGCCCGGAGCGGGCGGGTGGCAGCAGGGCAAGGCAGCGGGGAGGTGGAGACCCCAGGTTCCTGGCCGGAGGGGAGGGAGCTCCCCGTGCCCCGTCCGCGGTGCCCACTTCCCCAGCTGGCACCGGGATCCGGAGGCGGCCATCCTTCTGGGTCTCCCCGTGCAGCACAGGCTCAGGCGGCCTCCCGGGGCCAGAAGGGCCAGACGGGCCACGGGCCTTTGGCCACTGAGTGCCCAGATGACCTCTCGCCGGCTGGACCAGAGAGCCCCCCCCCCCCCCCCGGGGCCTGAGTCTGCTCCCCATCCACCCAGCCGCCCCGCCCACCAGGGGCCTGGACCAGGCAGGCCCGCGCTCGCTGGTTGTGGTATTAAAAGGGACTTGCGATGGGCAGGCTGTCCTCCCCACCTGATGGCACGTCAGTCACTGTACCGATCTCGCTGCCGGCCGCCGCTCGTCCTGCGTTTCCCGAACGGCTCGTTCGTCTCGATCAAGGTGTGGACGTCTCCCCCGTGGGCGCCCAGCCCTGTGCCCTTGCCTCCGCCCTTGGGCTTAGGGCCCTTCTCTGGGTGCCCGTTCCGCCCCAGGGGCTGGAGAATGAGGGGTCTCAGTCTGACTGCCGACCCCCTGCCTGAGCTTCCGTGCGTCCTGCCGTCCCGCCGGCAGGCCAGGCCCCACGACCCCACCCTGCCCATGGGTTCCCACGGGCCTCTGCCATACTCGGCTCCGGCGTCGGCCCCGTGCTCCCTGGCTGCCTGGTGTTCCTTGCCGGCCCTCCGCCTCCCTGCCCCATTTCCTCCAGGACAGCCAGGCGCCACCTCCTCCAGGGAGCCCTCCTGGACCACCTGGGGCCGTTGTACGCGGGCCCCTTGGCTGTCCGTTAGTCTGCCCACAGCAGGGAGCCCCGCGCCAGAGCCACCAGGTCTCGGCGGTGGGGCCGTCCGCGCCCTTGCCCTTGGCCTCTCCGGGCGCTGCGGTGTCGGAGGCCCTGGCTGCCGTGCTGGCTGAACTGGGGGAGGGGGGGGACTCAACCCCAGACCTGGCAGCAGGAGGGGTTCCCCGCTGGCCCCCAAGGGAACATCACCTGACCTGTGTCACCCGACCTGTCTCTGAGGCTGCAGCACCCTGGGGACCTCCCTTCCCCCGTGGGCTGACCTCCCTCCTCCACTCCAGGGCGCCCGCCGCCCACAGGGGACAGGCCAGGCCGCACACCTGTCTCACTCGGGTGAGACCTACAAGGCGAGGGACCTCGTCCTGGGGGTCTTGAAGGCCAAGGCCGCCACAAGCCCGTTCTGGTCACACGTCCTGAGAGGTTCGTGCCGGCCAGCGGCCTGGCACGGCGGGGACACATCTGCAGAGACCCCGCCCTCTGGGGCCTCCAGGGATCCCCGTGGGACACACAGGGACACTGAGACACAGTTAGGATTCCGGACCATTCCGGAACAATAGTTCATATATTTATTCTTAAGCAAGTTATCGATAAAAAATTTAATACTAAAATGCATTTACATAGAGTCTGCTGCTCATAAAACCTCTGTTTTTGTTTGTTTTTAGTGTTTACATTGAAAAACCCACCCTCTTAGTTTACACATTTACAACAGCCAGGCTTCTGCCGGGCGGGGCGTCACACGCACGCAGACGAGGGGTGGGGGGGGGGGGCCGGGAGAGAGCGCGAGGGGCAGGCACCCGCAGGGGCGGTCAGCAAGGACAGGGGCCTGGCCTGCGCTGCGGGCTTGGGCTCTGGGCTGCCGTCCACCCACACAGACAGCCACCAGGAATGAAATATTGCACTCGTGGGGAGGCGAGGGGGAGTGGGGTGCAGGAGGTAAGCTGGGGTGCGGGGCCCCCTCCTGGTCCCTGCGCTTCCCACAGAGCCGCCAGGAGGAGGAGGAGGGCCTTGCAGGCCGCCGCAGGGTTTCCTGGTCAGAAAGACAGAGGGGCCGGGGTTGGGGTGCCGGGTACCCGCCAGCACCCCATTTCCCAGGAACCTGGGCTGTGTCTCTGGGTCACACACGAGCGCCTCCTGAGGAGCCAGGGTGAACTCGGGGGGCTTTCCTGGGGCTCTTGGTGGGGACGCATGGCCCTCAGAGCACCTCAAGGGCAAGGCCCTGGGGCCAAGGTCTGCCCGGCCCTGCCGGCCTCAGGAGCAGGGGCGAGGTGACCGGTTCCACGTGCGCTGGCCTGTTGCTGAGGCCTGGGGTGCCCACCGGTGTGGCCTGGAGCGAGCGCCCAGCCCCCGGCCCCCCACACCATCATCCCTGCCCGGCGGCTCGGGGAAAGGCCCGGAACCCCCGAGGGCCGCGCGCTGGTCTCCCTCCTCCAGGCAGAGGCCGGGCCAGCGGGAATCAGAAATGACTTGGAATATTCAGGAACTGAAATCACATCGCTGTCTCATCCAACACTTGAAAACATTTGTTCATTTTTGTTTCGTTGAAACAGAGGTAAGATACACGTGTCTGTGGCCACACGGCAGGGGGAGGGGTGCTCAGCTGTACCTTCACTCCAGAACCCCCTCCCCCTCCCCCATCACGTTCTGCCCAGGAGATGGAGTCACATGAAATAAACACGCGTGTGACCTCCATCTGACACAGCCCCCGAGCTCGGCCCGGCCCCCCCGCCCCCGTGGTCACAGATGCTCAGCCAGGACGCAGCCCGGCCGAGGAGACAGTGCATTTCAAAGAAAACCCCGGGACAGACCCCGCACACACGCACGCACACGCACATCCTCGTCACGCACGCGGGAAAACAAGTCCTCTCCCACGTGATTTTTCATACAACTTCCCGCAGAAACACACTATTTACAGAAATAAATAGACAGACACCTGATTCTGCTCTCCCTGGTGGGACAGTCGGAGGTACTAGGGAAGATATGGCTTGGATTCTACTCTCTCGTGAGCCGTGGGGCGGGGCGGGGCGGGGGGCAAGCAGAGGGCCGGGCGGGCCGGCGGGCACGGCGCCTGCCTGCCGGGCGGTGGGACTGGGTGCCGAGGCGGCACTCCCTCCAGGGACCTGAAAGGCCCGGACCCTGCCTCGCTGGCTTGCATATTTGTCCCCTCGCCCCACCCCCTCCCCGGCGGGGCGGCCGGCGGCGTCTGTCCGAGCCCCCCAGCTCCGCACGCGGCGCCCCCGGTGGGCGCAGGCTCAGCACAGGATGGGCACGCCGTCGGCCGTCACCAGGCGCCCCGTGGCGGGGTCGTAGGTGCCCGCCAGATAGTAGAGGTCCCGCCGGTCCTGGCACTTGCGGCTCCGCGCCATCTGCTCGTACTGCTCGCGCCCCACGACCTGGCACTTGTGGGAGATGGTCTGCACGTCGTTCTCGTCCTCGTGACAGGACTGGTACAGCGCGTTCTGCGGGGGGCACCTGCGTCAGAGCCGGCCCGGCAGGGCCCCCCGCCAGCGCACCCCCCCCACGCAGGGCGCCCCGGGCCCAGCGCCCGGCCCACCTTCCCGTCGCTGTGCCGCTTGCCCAGCTTGGTCTCCTCGGGGTGGTAGAACCACTTGACCTTCACCACCATGTTGCTGCCCCAGGACTCCCACAGGCTCTCGATGCGGCCGATGTAGGGCAGGTTGGGGCGGCCGGCCGACAGGAACACGGCGCAGTCCCCCACCCGCAGCGTCTCCTTGCCGCGCACGATGGCCTTGTAGAACAGCTTCCGGGCCTTGCCCTTCATGCCGCGGCGCTGCGGGCACGGGGCGCGGTGAGGGCCGGCCGGGCCGGGCGGCGGGACAGACGGACAGACAGAGGCGAGAGAGTCGGGGGGACGGGGCGTGTCGTGTGTGCAGGTGTGTGGGTGCGGGCACCCTCGGGGACAAGCCAGGGCAGCCCAGCAGCCGGAGCCCAGGCCCGGGGGGCGGGGAGGGGTGCCCGCTGGGGTCGTGGGTTACGACGTCAGGGCCGTGAACCCCTAAAGGGACACGGGTCTGAGCGCAGGGGCCGCCGCAGCTCGTGAGGAAGAGCCGGGCGCAGAGGCGCTTTCCCGGCCTCCGAGGCTGGTGTGTCCAGCGACGTGCAAAGGCGAGGCCCCGGGGGATGGGGGGGATGGCCACGGCGGACCTTGCCTCGGGCATCACGGTGGGTGTTGGGTTCTCCCCCCGAGCTTCCCAGTTTTCAGCTGAAATTGAAGGAGGAAAAAGGGGAGGGCAAGGCGGGGAGGGGGGGGGTGCCGACGCGCCCAGGGGCCCGCCTACCTGCGTGGGGCTCCCCGACCACTTCCAGAGCTGCCGGGCGGGCAGGAAGGCGGAGATCTTTGGCCGGTTCTCCACGGACGGCAGCCGCTGCCTCCGCGATCCCTCTTTGGCTTTGGAGAAGCTCAGGGGCTCCTTGCGCTTGAGCTTGGGTTTGCTGCCGCTGGGCCCCGCGCCCCCACCCGCCACGGCGGCCCTGGACAGGAAGCAGCGCTGGGCGTGGGCGTGCGGGCCGCCCCCCTTGGAGCGCAGGGCCTCGGGCTGGGCCAGGAGGGCGGGCACGGGGTGGGTGAGGCAGGTCTGCAGCAGCAGGGCCGGGTCCTCGTCGTCCGAGCTGAAGGAGGAGCCCTCGTCGTCGGAGGAGCAGAGGCTGGAGGTGGACAGGGAGCCGGAGGAGGAGGAGGTGGACGAGCCGGAGGATGAGGAGGACACGGACAGGCGGGCCAGGAAGCGGGAGGGCACGCTGGGCGCCAGCCCGGGCCCGTCCTCATCCTCGTCCGAGTAGGAGCTGTGGCAGTCGCTGTCACAGGGTAGCGGGTACTCGGCCTGGCCCGCGAACTTGCGCAGCGCCAGCCCCATGGGCAGCGGGTGCACGGGCGCCCGGCCCTTCCTGTCCTTGCCCGCGAGCACGGGGTGCGCGTAGCCAGCGCCGGGCAGGGGCCGCCCCAGCTTGGGGCCCAGGTCCTTGTCACCCACGAGCACCGCTCTGCAGTTCTTGTTCTTGGGGGAGGTCACGCCCTCGTGGTCCAGCTTGACCAGGAACTCGCCGCCCGCCCGCCGCCGCCCGCCCTTCTCGGCCTCCCCCCGCTCGGCCCTCTTGGCCCGCAGCAGCCTGTGGGCGCCCCCGGGCAGGCCCGGCCCGGCCCCGCCGACGAAGGGCGCGTAGGAGCTGGCCAGGCTGCTGAAGGAGTCGGCGCGGAAGCCGTTGCCGAACACGGGCGCGGCCACGCTGTGCACCGGGAAGAGCGCCTCGCGGGCCCGCAGCCGCTTGGCGCTGCCGCTGATCTGGAAGAGGTTCTGCAGCAGCCCCGGGCCCTTGCCCCCCGCCGCGGCCGCCGCCTTCCGCTTGGTCTGCGCCACCGCGGACCAGCTCAGCAGCGGGCTGGCCCGGCGGCCCAGGAAGTGGTCCGAGGCCCCCGTGGGGGCCTTGACACCCGAGGTGAGGAGCTCCGCTTTGCCTGCGGGGGGTAGCGGGGGCAGGGAGAGTCAGGGGCACGTTGGGTCCCCACACCCCCAAGAGCGTCCCCCCCGCCCCCGGGTTCTGGGCAGCCCCTCAAATACCAGCTCTGTCTTTGCTGACGGATTTCTTCCCGGGGGCCTTCGAGGCTTCGGGGCCCTCGTGCGCCTTGGGGGACAGGCTGGGGGCGGCGGGCTCGCTGGGCGGTGGGGCCTCACAGGACGCTTTCTTGGTCCTGCGGCAGCCACTGGCCACCAGCAGGGCCGGCGAGGGCTCCGTGCCTGCAGAGCGGACGCGTGGCCTCAGGGCCGTGCTGTCGGGGTGACCGTCCCCTCCCCCACCTCGGGAGCCTGTCTGGCCCCGGGGGGCCCAGCTCCGGGGCTGCCCATGCGGCTCACACTGGATCTTGAAGTCCGGGGGCAGCAGCCTGATGTTGGAGACAGCAATGTGGCCCGTGTCCCCGTCGTCAAATTCCACCAGCACAGAGTCCAGGTCGTCCTCCTCGGCGCTGGAGTTGCCTGCGGGGGAGGCCTGGCTGAGCGGCGGCCGGGGCGGGAGGGGCAGGGGATGGGCTCCCGGCCCGCCCTGGGCCATTCTGCTCCCTGAACACCTTCGACCTCGGAGCGGCCAGGACGGCGGGCAGCACCCCTCCGCCTCCCGCGCGCAGCCTGAGCGGCAGAATTACCTCTATCCATCGCCCCGTGCCGGCCACCCCTCCCCACGCCGCGTGCGAATTCACGTCTGGCCCAGGCCTGCTGCGCCTGCCCACCTCCTAGGCTCCACATCCCCTACCTGGGGGGTCAGGGTTCACCCCGGGAGCTGTGCCCACGTGGCCAGGTCACGACCTCTGGGACCAGGACTCACCCCCATCCTCTGCAGGACTTGGGGCAGCTGGAGTCCCTCCTCGTCCCCCCAGAACCCCCCTCGCCTGGTCCCATTGCCTGCTCTTTGGGCCCCACGTGGGCCTGGGAAGCAGGGTCCCCTCCCCGGCACTCTGGGGGCCTCCCGCCTGCAGCTCTGCCCGAGGGAAGGGGCTGGCAGCCTGGCGGGACCGGCTGGGCTCACCTCGGACCACGTTGCCCGGGTACAAGCAGCGGGACTTCTGGCTCCAGTAGGCGCAGACCCGCGTGCCGGGCGGGAGGAACCGGCTGGACTGCGGCCGGACGTCGAGAACCTGGGGGCACAGCCGGGGCCGGACGCGTGAGTGGTGGGTGGGCTTCGGGGTGCCCGGGAGGTGCGGGGAGCGGCCGGCCCCCCTCCCCCACCCCCCTCCCAGCGGGTGTCCCCTCACCGCCTCCTGCAGCAGCTGCTCCAGTGAGTAGATCCTCTGCCGGTTGCCTCTCTCGCCCTCGATGACGATGCTGTAGCTGAGGGGGGCGGGGGCGTTAGGCCGCCTGCGGGTCACGGCCACCATCCAGGCCACGGGGTCCCCCCCGCCCCTGGCCCACACCCCGGCCTCACATGTCGGGCGGCTGCAGGCTCCGCACGCTGCCCGCGTACAGCAGGCTGTCCTCCTTGGGGATGAGCACGGGCAGCCCGTCCTGCAGGTCCTCCTTGTGGATCGTGCAGGAGCGCGCTGGGGGCAGGGTCAGGGGTCAGGCCGACTCCGCCCCCACCTACCCAATCTCACTGCCCCAGAGGCACAGACCGCCGCCCGCCCCTCACCCAGAGGCTCAGACCCCCGCCCACCCCTCACCCAGAGAGAGGCCCAGACCCCCGCCCGCCCCTCACCCAGAGAGAGGCCCAGACCCCCGCCCACCCCTCACCCAGAGGCTCAGACCCCCGCCCGCCCCTCACCCAGAGAGAGGCCCAGACCCCCGCCCACCCCTCACCCAGAGAGAGGCCCAGACCCCCGCCCGCCCCTCACCAAGACGCTCAGACCCCCGCCCACCCCTCACCCAGAGAGAGGCCCAGACCCCCGCCCACCCCTCACCCAGAGAGAGGCCCAGACCCCCGCCCGCCCCTCACCCAGAGAGAGGCCCAGACCCCCGCCCGCCCCTCACCAAGAGGCTCAGACCCCCGCCCGCCCCTCACCCAGAAGCCCAGACCCCCGCCCGCCCTTCACCAAGAGGCTCAGACCCCCGCCCGCCCCTCACCCAGAAGCCCAGACCCCCGCCCGCCCTTCACCAAGAGGCTCAGACCCCCGCCCGCCCTTCACCAAGAGGCTCAGACCCCCGCCCGCCCCTCACCCAGAAGCCCAGACCCCCGCCCGCCCTTCACCAAGAGGCTCAGACCCCCGCCCGCCCTTCACCCAGAGGCCCAGACCCCCGCCCGCCCTTCACCAAGAGGCTCAGACCCCCGCCCGCCCCTCACCCAGAGGCCCAGACCCCCGCCCGCCCTTCACCAAGAGGCTCAGACCCCCGCCCACCCCTCACCCAGAGGCCCAGACCCCCGCCCGCCCCTCACCCAGAGAGAGGCCCAGACCCCCGCCCGCCCCTCACCCAGAGAGAGGCCCAGACCCCCGCCCGCCCCTCACCCAGGGCAGCACTCTGCTCGGCACTCAGGGGCCCACTGGCCTCCTCGTCCTCGTCCTCGTCCGAGAAGCTGCTGCTGTCGGCGAACTCGAGGTCCTCGTCCACGGAGAAGCTATGCAGCAGCCGGCTGACCGCGTGGCCCTTGCCCTGCGGGTCGAGGAGTCAGCGCCCAGGGAAGGTGGGAGTCCGGGCACCCCTCTGGGCGCCAGGGGCCAAGTGGGAACCTACCTGTTTGCCGACGGCCTTGCTGGTCCTCCTGCCCGCCTTCCTGCCCTTTCCCAGGACGGCCTTGGCATTGCGGGGCGACAGGGCCAGGGGCAGGGCCCCGTTCCTGCGCTGCTGGGTGGGGGAAGGGACTGTGGTGACCGTGGCCCCAGCCTCCCGCCCAGCTGCCCAGGGGTGACCCGGGCTGACCCGGGCACAGGGTCCCACGAGCAGGGACAGAGTAAGGGCCCAGGAGGCCTTTCCCATCGGGTGCTGATCCCACTGGCCCAGGACGCTGGGGCGCCCGCTAACAGTGGGGGCGCCCGCTGGCTGTGGGGGTGCCGCTGGCTGTGGGGGTGCCCGTTGGCTATACAGGTGCATGCTAACTGTGGGGGTGCCCGCTGGCTGTGGGGGTGCCCGCTGGCTGTGGGGGTGCCCGCTGGCTGTGGGGGTGCCCGCTCGCTGTGGGGGTGCCCGCTGGCTGTGGGGGTGCCTGCTGGCTGTGGGGGTGCCCGCTGGCTGTGGGGGTGCCCGCTCACTGTGGGGGCGCCCACATGCTCACCCGCAGCCCCGGCTGGAGCATGGTGCTCTTGCGTGTGGCCCTCTTGAGGCGCTCGCTGGCCAGCTGGCCGCCCTCCGGGCAGGGGAAGGCCCGCGTGGGGCCGAAGAGGGCTTCCCTGCCGGGCGTGGCCCCGGGCTCGGCCCTCAGGCCGCCTTTGGCCTTGCCCCTGGCTTTCTTCTTGCCGGGTGCGCCCGGGGGCCTGCGGCCCGGTGCCCGCTCCAGCGTGGCGCCCACCTTGGCCTTCACCGTCCGCGTCTTGATCTTGACCTCGCTCTCGGGGCTGGACAGGCGGCAGGCCCCTGTGGGAGGGAGGGGGCCGTTGCCAGGGGCCCAGCGGCGGCCCCCCCACCCAGGCTCCCCCCGTCCGCCCTGGCCGCCCGGTTACCCAGCAAGCCCTGCCGCTCCTTCTTCTTCTTGGCCTTCTGGTTGGCCTCCATTTTGACCACGGAGGAGGGTGAAGGCCCCAGCACGGCCACGGTGGCCCCCGCGTGCAGCGCCGGCCCCGGCTCCTTGGGGGGCACTTCTGTCCCCAGGAAGCCCTCGCAACTCTCGATGTCGGAGCCACTGCCTGCGGGAAGGGTCCGGTGAGGGCGTCTGGGTGAGGGCGTCCGAGCAGCACCACTGGGGTGGGGGTGGGGGGGCGGCTAATCGTGTGTGTGTGTGTGTGTGTGTGTGTGTGTGGGGGGGGGACCCCTGGGGGCCGTGAGCGCAGCCCCGGCACTGCCACCCCTGGGGTTGCTCGGGGAGAAGGCACCTGGGCCAGGTGTCCAGTGAGGTGTGTGGACAGGGAGGGAGGGCCCTGCCTCTGACCTTCCTGTCTCTGCCTCGCTTCCCCTTTTTTTAAAAACTGGAATTGGATGGTGACAGCCAACACTTTTTTTTTTAGAGAGAGCGGAAGGGAGGGAGCGAGACAGAGAGAGAAACACTGATGTGAGGGACACATCAACGGGTGCCCTCTGCACGCGCCCTGACCAGGGCCGGCGACCGAGGTGCGTGCCCTTGACTGGAATCGAACCCAGGACTCCTCGGTCCGCAGGTGGACGCTCTACCCACTGAGCCACACCGGCCCGGGCCGTTCCCCTTTCCCACGCTCCGGCAGTGGGGCGCTCGCCTGGCGGGTGGGGGATCCCCTGCCCAGGGCAGCCCTTTCCCCCTCGCTGCTCCTGCCCCGGCCATTTCCTGCTTCCTCTCTCTTTGTTCTCTCGGAGGACGTGTCTGTTTTCCCAGCTCCCGGTGCTGGGGGTCAGATAACCCCAGGCCAGCCTGGGGGGGGGCGCTGCCGGGAGGGGCGGGAGCCCAGAGGGCTATTTTTAGCCCCTTTCCAGGATGCACCGGACACTCTTCCTCCCGTGGCCCTCCGTGGGGGTGGGGCGGTGGACACCGAGAGCTTCTGGCTCTGCCCCGGGTGGGGGGTTCTGTCCCAGCCACTGCCCACCCTCTTCGGAGTGACCGCGTGACTGAGGCCGGAGGTCCTGGCGTGGCGACCGGATCGGGGACTTGCCTGCCTCGTGCGCCGTGGCCCCTGCGGGCGGGGCCGGGAACCTGGGCGTCTCCCCGGTGCCCTCGGTGCCGACCGGCGGGGGGTGCCTGGCTGCCGCAGACACCTTGGCGCTCTTGGCCCGGGACAGCTTCTTCCGGACGCGCCCCCCTGGGAACGGGCCGAGGCCGGCCGGCAGCCCCTTGCTCTTCACCTTTGGCTTCAGCTGGGCGACCTTGCGGGCCACGGTGGCCGCCAGCTCCCCCTGCCCGCGGCTCTTCTCGCACCGGACCTTGTCCTGGAACGGCAGGCAGCAGCCCCTCAGTGCCCCCTCCCCCACGTTCTTGGCTCAGAAGGTGGCACATCCCGGCCTTGCCCTCATGCGGGGCCACGCGGGCACCTGCCCAACACCTGTGCCTTCTCCCACCCCACTGCCACCCTTCCCCGCCGACGGCCCACCTTGCTCGGGAGTCGGGGTGCAGGGATGTGCACAGTGGCACCTATTCAGACGCACCTCTCACCTGGAATTGGGGGGCAGAGAGCACCCCCCTCTGTGCATGCCCCTGACACTGTGGCCCTGTGGGCTCTCCCTCCCAGAAACAGCACCCACACTGCCCCGGCTTCCTCTGCTGCGTGCGTGAGTGTGTGTGCGTGTGTGAGTGTGCGTGCGTGCATCGTGTGTTGCGCGTGTGTGTTGCGCGTGCATGCGTGTCGTGCGCGCGCACATGTTGTGTCGTGTGTGCGCATGCATTGTGTGTTGTGTGCACGCGCGTGTGCTGTCGTGTGAGCGTGTGCGCGCACGCGTGTCGTGTGTGTGATGAGTGTGTGTGTGTGGTGTGAGTGTGTGAGTGCTGTGTTGTGTGTGTGAGTGTGCGCGTGTGTCATGCGTGCGTGCGTGTCGTGTGCGCGCGTGGTGTGTGTGTTGTATGTGCGCGCGTGCGCGGTGTGTGTGCGTATGTGTGCTGTGTGTGTGTGCGTGCCGTGTGTGTGTGTGTGTGTGGGCTGTGTGTGTGTATGTGTGAGTGTGTGTGTGTGTGAGTGTGTGTGTGTGTGTGTGCCGTGTGCGTGCCGTGTGTGTGTGTGTGCCGTGTGCGTGCCGTGTGTGTGCGTATGTGTGCTGTGTGTGTGTGCTGTGTGTGTGTGTGCCGTGTGCGTGCCGTGTGTGTGTGTGTGTGTGCGCGTGCCGTGTGTGTGTGTGTGTGTGTGTGTGTGTGTGTGTGGTGGAGGAACTGGCCTAGTCACCTGCATGCCCAGAGGCCACGTCTGCTGGGAGGGCCCTGATTGGCCGCCTGGGTGCGCTCCGCTCAGCACTGGGGCTCCAGCTGGGGTTTGGCGGGGGGCCAGGCTGTCCCCGGCTGCCTGTCCCCGGCTGCCTGTCCCCGGCTGCCTGTCCCGACATCCCGGCCCTCCCCCAGCCCCCAGGTGCGCTGCCGGGGACTCACCGCGGAGCCGGGCTGCAGGCCCAGGTAGACGCCCTTCTCCAGGCGGCTCCGCTTCTTTGCGGGCTCCTCGTCGCCCCGAAGCTCGGCACACAGCAGGCTCAGGCTGGACCGCACCGCCCTGGGGGCATGGGGAGCAGGTGGGCGCAGGCCAGAGGCAGGCATACCTGGCCATCTGGCCTTGCCCCTCACAGACCCATGGTGGCACCTGGGGCGCCATGGTGGGTCCGGGGAGGGTCCCACTTCTTTCTCGGCCGAGACGCCTCAGGGCATACGGAACTGCCAGGAGCGTGGCGGGGGGTCGGGGGGCTGTGCTGAGCCCCAGCACCTGCCTCCCCAACAGTCCCCGCTGCCCCTGGCCAGGGAGGGGCAGCTCCATGCTCAGGCACCAGGGCCCTGTCGGCCGGGCCACCGTGTAGGTGGGTCGTGCCTTAGTCTCATGGTCGGCAAACCACGGCTCTCGAGCCACAGGCGGCTCTTTGGCCCCTTGGGTGTGGCTCTTCCACAAAACACCACGGCCTGGGCGAGTCTATTTGGAAGAAGCGGCGTTAGAAGAAGTTTACGTTTAAAAAATGTGGCTCTCCAAAGACACGTCAGTCGTTGTGCTGTTGCTATTTGGATCTGCTGACTAATGAGTTTGCCGACCACTGCCTTAGTCTTTCCACCTGGACAATGGGGCTGGGACCAGAGGCACTGGGCGGGGTCCCGGGAACGGCCCGCTCCCCGTATCTGCTGCCGTGAGCACGGTGGGCAGCGGCGGGCAATCGTGCCCAGACTCCACCTTCCAGCCCCCAGGGCTCTCCTGGAGAGCTCTGCCCTGTCTGCCCTCAGTCCCGGGTCTTGAGGGAGGGGACCCTGCACCCCACCGCCTGGGAAGCTGCCGATGCCAAGCCTCAGTTTCCCCGAACCCCACAGGTGAGAGGCTGGGAGCTTGGCTGCCTGTTCTTTGCCAGATGGGGGCTGGGAGGTGGGTCATTGGCCTGTCCCCTCCCCCATCCACATGGTGGCATCGGTAATGAGTCACAGATGGGGCCTGAGGGGCCTGGCGGGGGCCCAGGCCTCGTGTGGCCGACCGTTCGGCCCAGAGGGCAGGCCAGATAGGAAGCCGGCCTGCAGCCACGCTCGGCCCTGGGACCCCAGCCCCCACTTCCTGCCTCGGCCCAGCTGCGGCAGCCATACGGGCAGGGCCCGGTCCTGGGGTGGAGAGTGGGCCCTGGACTCGGTTCCTTCCCTATCCCGAGGCCCCTGTCCTCCAGCCGGGCCTGGCTTCTGGGTCGGGGGAGAAGGTGCCCACGGCACAGGCCCGGACAGGCTGCCAGGCTGGGGGCTCGGTGGGCTCGAGGGCAGCCTGGCCAGGACACCCACCCCGACAGGACCAGCAGCCTCCACAGCACGGGCTGATTCTCAAACGCAGCCCTTGGGAGCCCCCCGCAGGGGACACCTGGGCGGGCAGGGCGGGAGACGGCCGGGCGGCCCCCAGCCATATGGTGCGTCCTCCCCGCTGCCGCTGCCGGCAGCGGGCGAGCGCCCACCCTGCCACCTCTGTGTTTGCTAATGTTTTGTGACATAAAGCCCTGAGATTAATTTTTTGCCTCGGTCTTAATTGAAGGAACCATTTAGTGCCGATTTAACTATTATTACCAAATCATCAGGATTGATGCCGTGCGCGCACGCGTGCGCCAATCGCGTTTGCAGGAGCTGGAGGATTTATGCAAATGGGCCTGCCGGGAGCGGCAATTTGTAGCCGAGAAGGACAATTATACCGGCCGGGAGTGCGCGTCGGCGGGTAATGGATAATAACGTCGCGGCGGCCGCGAGCCGCGCTGCAGCGTGACCAACGGCTTTATACCACGATGGAGGGCTTTTACACGGGCCGCCTCTCGCTGGGGGGCCGCGGGGCGGGGCTGCGGGGCTGCCGTGCTGGGGCCCAGGCCACGTGGCTCCTGCCGGAGAGCCGCCCAGGTGGGCCGAGGGCTGCCAAAGGCAGAGGGGGGCTCTGGCTGCTGGACGTGCCTGTGGCCCTGAGCTCTGGGAGGGAGGTGCTGGGTGCAGGAGCCGGAGAGGGGGGCCAACAGCCTGGAGACTCCGAGAGTCAGGCTCGGCGTGTGCCCACCGGCCCGAGGTGCCCACGGTGCCCCACACACCCAGGACTCACTTGACTTTCTTGACGTCGGCCCTGGGGAGCTGGCCCCCCGGACGCAGGGCGGGCAGCAAGCTGGAGTATTTCCGCTTCCTCGGCCGGCCCGGCCCGCGCCTCGCTGGGCTCCGGGAGCTCTCGTCCCTCCTGGTGGCCACAGGAGGGCGGTCAGAGGCGCACACCTACGCTGTGGCCCGACGGGGCCCAGGGAGGCAGCAGGCCCCTTCCCCCCCACCCCAGACGTGGCCTCGGAGCCTGGTCCTCGCACGGAGGCAAGGCTGGGCCAGGCTCCCCATGGCCCCCACCTCCCACCTCCCAGGCCCAGAGCCTCGCACCCCCAGCTCCCTCCCAGTGCAGCCTGCACACCTGGCCGACCCCCGTCCACGAGGCAGCGGCCCCGCGCCCCGCCCCCCCTCCCCCCGCCCGTCCCCCTCCCCTCCGCCCATACTCGTGGTCGCGCCGGCGCTGCAGGCGGGCCAGCTCCCGCTGCTTCTCCTTGTACCGCCTCTGCAGCTCCGCCAACTGCACGCGCAGCTCCACCTCCTGCGTGTCCAGCCGGTCAATGGCGGCCTTCAGGGGGCACACCTGGTGGGCAGGGCACAGGGGCCGTGAGCCGCCGGGACCCCAGGTGGGCGGCCAGGCCAGGTGCTCAGGGCCCCCCCACTCACAGGCTTGGTCTTCGGGGTCCAGGTGTCCTTGCGCTGGAGGATCTGCATTCGGGGGGTGAGCGTGGGGACCCCGTGGGGGTCGGTGGCAGGGGGTGGGACTGAGGGGCGAGGGCTGCGCCGGCCGGCGGCCTCCAGCAGGGACCAGGCGGAGGCCAGCGTGGCCAGGCGCTGCAGGTTGAAGGTCAGCACGGCCTCCTCCTCTGTGGAGTCAAGAGGGGGAGCGTGTGCGTGGGCGGGGGGGCACACACCACCCCTCAGAGCAGCCCGCTTCTCAGCACGGCCCAGAACCCCAAGGCTGCCCGGCTCCCCGAGATGAGGACCAAGGATGGGGGGGTCAGGCATACTCTTTGGGGTGGGGCCCAGACCGTTCAGGAAGGGCAGGTGCCTGTCATGCTCTGAACAGACACTGCCCGTGCGTTTGTGCCACCCCCAGAACTTTGAAAACCTGGGTGCCACAGCCCTCGCGGGGTGGAGGGGGTGGCCCAGCACAGGGTCAGAGCCCAGCCAGGGATTCTCAGTGGCTGGCAGCGAGACGGGGGGGGGGGGGGGGCGGGGGGGGTTAGCACGCCCGGGCAGGCCAAGCCACGAGGCGCTACGGCCGGAAGGGGCCCTGAGAGTCACACCGGGGTCAGCAGGCAGCGGTGACTTCCAGAACGTATGCCGGCTCCGCCTCCGAGAGCCTGGGGACAGGACACCCCAGCAGCAATGAGCCCCCCAAACGGTGCTTCTGATGCCCCCTGGGAGGACTGGCTCCTCAGAGCCGGCTGGTTCCAGGGGCGGGGTGGGGCGGGGGGGCAGCGGGGCAGGGGCAGTGCTGAGCACGAGGGCGCATGCGGGCCAGCCCCCAGATCTGACACTTTGATCATGAAGTTGAACGGGGTCAGAGGCACCGTCACGCGTTAAGAACAAGGATCCCCGTGTCGCGTGGACACGGGTGTGTGGCCGAGGTGCGGGGAGGACCAGCCAGCACAGCTTTTCCAAACCTCCCCGGGGCGCGGCCCGGCCACCGTGCTGGCACCCCACCCAGCTATGGAGCACGACCGGACCCCACGCCCCTGGACACCTGGACGCATCTGGGCCAAGGTGCCTGGGGGGGGCAGGGGGCGCCCCCAGCGGCCGGTGCAGGGCTCTGCAAGCTCGCTTGGTCCTCCCTGAGCGCCCCCTCCTCAGGCGAAGCCTGCTGACGTCCCACTGCTCCTTGGGCAAACCTGGGGTCCTGTGGGCTCCAGACAGCACCCTGCAAGGCTCTATAACCTCGGGGGCAGCGACAAGGAGAGCCGCACCCCAAGCCTGCGGGGGATCCGCACCAGGAGGCGCAGGGCTGCGCTGTGCGGGCTCCACGGACACGGAGGGCAGTGAAGGCAGCAGTGCTGGTGGGGCGGGGGCAGGTGTGCAGGCACATCCAAGGGGCACGGAGCTCCCTGGCCTGGAGCCAGGTATGCACGCTAAGGTCCTGCTGGTGGGGGTGGGGCAGTGAGCGCAGGGCCTGGCTCAGCCAGGGGCAGGGCCGCCTCACCTTTCCAGACCTGGCCACCCCCTCACCCCCACGTCCCAGGGCCCCCACCTGGCCTTTCCCCGCTGCTCTGGCTGGCCTCGGGGATTTCGGGGTCCCCTCTGGAGTCTTCATGCCTCAGTCTCCACTCCTCGTCCCCGCCGCCCCCCCTCGTTTCTCTCTTTCCCTCTGTGAGCCTGCTGCTCCCAGGGAGGATGCAGCTCAGCTCCCCATTATTCCCGGCAGCGCGGCCACTGCACATACGGGGAACAGCGGGCGGCCAGGTGTGCGACAGCGCTGAGCTGGGACGGGGAGGGTGGAGGCCTGGGGGGCCCAGGGGGGAGGGTGGGCTGGATGCCCAGTGGTGGCAGTTCACTTGGTCCAAACACCCTGGTGGCCACTCGGCCTGCCCTGGGCCAGCAGCCGCCCCGCCCCCCAGGACACGTGTCTGCACGTGGGCGTTCCTTCAGGGAGGGGGTGCGGGTCCAGCAGGTGCTCATGCACAGACCGAGGGCCACACCCGGCGCCCAGCATCCATTCTGCTCACCCTCAGCCTCCCGCAGTGGGCGCAGCAGGCGGCTCTGGCCAGGCCGGAGCACCTGCCTCTCCTCTAGCTCCAAGCCCCCTGCTAGGCCCTCCCAGGGCCCCTCCGGCATGGCTCCCCGGTTTGCTCCCCTCCACACGGCGGTGGGTCCCGGGCGGGGACACGGGGGTGACCCAGCGGCCCCGGGTTACTACTTCACAGGAACGGTCGCTGGGTCTCCCGCACGCTGGGGAAGGTCCTTACACGGCAGAACAAGCCGCGATCTGAGCCTGGGTGGACTCTTTCTAGAAATATCACCGCAGCGCACCCCGCGGGGTCTCCCTCTGGGGGGGAGGGGGCTTTCCCTGGTGAGGCACCCGGCAGCAGGGGGCCGTCTGGGATCCCCTCACACTAAGCAGGGACCTGGCCCTCAGGCTCCACACCTCACTGAAGGCGGCCCAGCCCTGCCTGCACCCCAGGGTCCTGGGAGCCCAGGAACACGCCACCCCAGCCCCGGGGGGCCTAGGACCCTCTGCTCGGTCTCGGGCCACCTCCCTGGGCCTGGGAGGGACTGCGGAGCCCACGGTGGGGAAAGCCTGGGGGGAATCTGCGGGAGACACGGCTCTCCCCTCCCCTGGCTGTGGGGCCCCAGTTCAGCCACTTCAGCCCTGCACCCCTCCCCCCCCACCACCCCCAGCAACAGGTGCTGCCCCGAGGCCCTTCCATGGACGCCAGTCCCAGCGCCGTGGCCCTGCTCCCCTGGCCCAGTCGGCAGCTAGGCTGGGGGTGACACGGGGTGGGCACCTGCTCTGGTTTCCAGTGGGCAGGGGGGCAGCTGTGGGCCACACAGGGGCCTGTGTCTGGCCCGCTGACTGGAGCCCCGGCCTGCAGGCTGGCTCCGGGGCCCTGAGGGACGGGCTGTGGGCGGTGCTCACCTGGCAGGGCGGACTCGCTCCGCGGAGACTGGAGGTCCAGGTCGGCCAGCTCGCCGAGCAGGGCAAGGCCAGGGATCCCTGAGCTGGGGGGCAGGGGGGCGGGGCTAGGGGGCACGGAGGCCGTGGGGGGCTGAGGGCCCAGCGGGCCTATGCCAGGCAAGTCCCCGAGGTCGATGGTGGCTGCCACCAGGGCGTCCAGGCCCAGCAGCACCCGGGGCAGGTGGCTGTGGTCGGGGGCCGCCCCCCAGGCCTCCTCTTCCTCTCCTTCCTCCGGTTTGTCCGCCTCAAACAGGGCCTCCTCCTCGGGGCCTGCCTCCCCGGGCGCCTGCCATGGGTCCTGCTCGTCCTGGTCCAGGGCTCGGGGGCTCCCCGCCTGTCGCTCCAGAGCCGGGGGGCCAGCCCCCCGTGAGGGCCCTGGCGCCCCCTCCTCGCTGCCCTCCCCTGTGGTCCTCTCCCCGTGGGCCCCTCCCTGAGTAGAATTAGCCGGGCCAGTGGCTTCAGGGCCCCCTCCCTGGAGGAGGGCCACGCATCGCAGTTCCTGCAGCCCCTCCAGTGGGCTGGGGTCCACTGCCTTCCCTGGGGGGCCCCGCTCGGCAGGGTGGGGGATGGCAGCAAGGTCCTGGGGGTCCTTCCTGGCCCCCAAGGGCAGCCCAGGCTCCTCCAGGCTCTGGGGGCTTCGGCAGGACGGCCCCCCGGGCGCAGGCATCCTCAGGGGCTCCGGCAGGGCCCGGGGGGCGGGGCTTTGCATAGTTTTGGGGTCTGAGAGGTCCGATGAGTGCACGCGGGGGGGCAGGGAGAAGCCCGAGCTGGCTGCAGGGCACGTGTGTCCAGGAGGCAGGTCTGCAAAAGAGGGGTGTCTTCAGGGGGGCCGCTGGGAGGGGGGGGCCCCAGCCAGCCTCTGCCTGCACAACAGGTGAGGCAGAAACGGGGACACGTTATGTGGGGGGCCAGCAGGGGGTACCCGGGTGCGGGCGGGGGGCCATCCCCGCACGGTGCGGTGTGGCTAACAGAGAAAGGGGGGCAGTTGGGAACAGGATGCTCGCATCAGGGCTTCCCCTGAACCAGAACGCGCGGCGGCCTGTCAGAGGCCTCACGCCCCATTAACTGCAAAAAAAAAAAAAGGAAAAAAAGCCTAAAAAAAACGGACAACCTCTGTTGGCTCCGTCTCCTTATTGTGGAATTGGGACGCTTTTATGTTCGCCACACGAGTTTCCAGTGTAAACTCGCAGCCAATTCAGAGAGAATGAAACAGCCGTGGGGCGCTGGCAGGCGGCGGGCGGGCAGGCGGGCGGGCGGCGAGGCTGTGGCCGGGCCAGAACCCTCCCCGCAGGCCGAGCGCTGGCCCCGGTGGCCCGAGCAAGAGCTCCTGGCCGGTCCGAGGCCGGGCCAGGTCCGGTGGCCGCCCCGTCCCCTTCTGGTTCCTGGGGGGCTGGGGCTGGCCCTCTGCCTGGGGCTTTCCGGAGATGGCGGGGACCCCCTGCTCCTTCCATAGGCCCCCCAGGAGGATTGTGGGGAGGAAGTGCGAGAGGAGGGGACAGGGGGGCTGGGTAGGTGAGGGCCCTTCTGTGGTGGCCACGCCAGGCAGCTGCCCGATTCATCTCTGCTCACGGGGGGGGGGGGGAGGGGGGGAGGCAGGGGGGTCGCGAGAGGCCCCGGAGCAGAGTGTGGGGTCTCACCTGGCTCCAACGTGCTGAGGTTGGCTCCTGCCTGCCGGCCCTCCCCACTCCTGTCCTCCATGCTGGGCAGCCGGGCGCCGGGCCTGGGGCTGCCGCCAGGGCAGGCGGATAAAGTGCAGGGGGCGCCGGGGTGTGGCAGCGGCGGGGGGCAGCTGGCGGGGGGCTTCGAGGTGGGAGAGTGGCAGCAGGGTGGCAGCTTGGCGGAGCCTGCGGTGGCGGGCGAGGGGGTGCCCTTGGCCGTGGCGGTTAAGGCAACTGGCTTGTGGGTGGACTTCAGGGCCTTCTCCGGGGCCGGCTCCTCCAGCTCCAGGGGGTGGTCTTCAGGCTTCCGCTGTGGGGAGGGCAGAGCTCAGGGCGTGAGGGTTGGGGGGCCGTGGGGGCTCCCGGGCAGGCCCCGCTGCAGCAAGAGGGGGCGGAGCCCCGACGGTGGCCTCGGGTGGTACCTGGAACTGGGCGGCCCGCGGCGGGGGCTGGGGCGGCGGCTGGGGCTGTGGGTGCTGAGGCGGGTGCTGAGGCGGGTGCTGCAGGGCGTAGAGCTCCTGCTGCCGCAGGAACTGGGACCGCGAATACATGGGGAGCTGGCCCGGGTGCTGCATGTGGGAGGCGGGGCCCCGGCCCCCGTACATGGGGGGCCACAGCGAGGCCTGGTCCATGACGTCAGCTGCGGGCAGGGCAGGGGCAGCTGTCAGCCGCAGGGATGGGCGTCCCCTGCCTCCCGAGTGGCCTTTCCACTGCTCACCCTCAGCCCACCCATTGCACCCCCCCTTCCCCGGGGGCTATTCCCTTCCTCAGACCTGCTCCTCACACCCCACGTGCCAACAGCCTCGCCCAGGATGCCCTTACCAAGCGCGTGGGGGGCGCTGTGGGGTGTGGGCTCCGAGGGCAGGAGGACCAGCTGGGCGGGGGTGTCCTGGGGGAGGGGGAAGACCGAGGGCATGGAGCCGGGCACCGAGGCAGGGAAGCCGGGGGGCAGGTTCTGGTGCAGGGCCGGGTGCCCCAAGCCTGGGGAGACAGGGTGCAGCGGTCAGACGGGGCGGGGCTGGCGGTCGGGCCGCAGTCTGGCCTGGGCCACGCTGCTCACAGGCCTCCCGCACCAGGACCCAGCATGAGCCCAGGGCAGCCTTGCCCCCAAGCCCGCTGCCCTCGGACACTGACCGTAGGAATGGCCCCCCATCCACAAGGAGGGGCTGCGGGTGCGGGGCAGCCATGGCGGGTGGGCGGGGTGGGGGTGGGCGGCCGGGTCCCCGCCCAGCTGGCTGCTCGGCAGGGAGGAGCCGCCGGCCAGCATGAGGTGAGGGGCCAGATCCCGGGGGCAGCCGCTGGACGGGCGCATCCGGCCGAACTCCATGAGGTCCTTGTTGTCCCTGCACAGCAGGAGGCGGGCGAGGGCTCAGGGCGGCTGCGGTCCCGCCCCCACCCACCCACCCACCCCCCCCCCGTGGCCATCAACGTCGGAGGGAGTGGGGAAGGGTCTCGGGGAGCCCGGCTCAGGGCCCAAGGCCTCCATCCCACAAGTCACCATCAGTGGAGGGGGGTTAGCAGAGCGCCCCCCACGTGAACGAGCACCCCCATGGCCACCAAACCTGACCCCCCCGACCATGCTCGCCCAGGGCGTGGCGGGCCGCGGGGGCGTGGCGGGCCGCGGGGGCGGGGCTTACTGCAGCAGCAGCTCGCGGCCGGCCAGCCCCAGGCGGTCCTCGCACAGCCGCCTCTCCTCCTCCGCCTCCAGGTCCAGCGCGTGGGCGGAGCGGGGCCCGGCGCCAGCTGCAGGGGCGGAGAGATGGCAGAAGGGATGAGGGTGGGGAGGCCGGGCTCGTGGGTGGGAGGGGGGCCCATCAGGGTGGCCGAAGGGGTCCCCGGAGCCCTGGGAGGGTGGGGAGGGAGGTCAGCATCGTGCCCCCACCTCCGCGGACGGGCCATACCTTTGAGGGTGGGAGCCGCCCGGCTCTGCCGCCCGGGGTTGCCGCCGTAGGCCGTCTCTGGCCGGCTCCCTGTGTCCTTCTGCCGGGCCAAGGCCACGGCGATGCCCACGGGGGGCTGCCGCACCTCCCCGTCGCCGTGGGGGGCCTCGTGCTCCCGGCTGCGGGCACAGTCCGGCCTCTCCACCTCGCTGGGGGCCTGGCCCGGGCCCTTGGGGGCCGGGAACTTGACGTCCTGCTGGGCACAGCTGGCCTTGAGGCCGCCCAGGCCCACGAAGGGCGCCTTCTGGCCGGCCACCAGCGCCTGGCTGCTGTACTTGAGCAGGTTCTTCATGGCCGAGACCTCGTCGGGCGGGGCGGGCAGGTCCTGGGGCCGGAGGGCTGCCTGCTGGAGGCCCCCAAAGGGGTCCAGGTAGCCGCCGCCCTTGCGCTCCTCGCCGATGGCCATGGGGGCGCCCTGGCCCGACTGGACGCCCCATGGGGACAGCTGGGGTCCCCCGTAGCCCAGAGACGCCAGCTCCAGGGACTTGCGCTTGGCTTCGGCCCCGCTGCCCCCCAGCTCCATCTCGGGGGCCACCAGGTGCTGCTGATGGCGGACCCGGGCCACCTTCTGGGCCGCGGGGGGTCCCGGGGGGGCCTCCTTGCCGGCGGTCTTGTCTAAAGTGCAGCAGGCCTGGGTGACCTTCCCACCCAGAGGGTCCTGGTGAGCCGGCCGGACGCAGTCCTGGGAGGGGGCGGGCAGCTCGAAGTAGCTGCCTTTGTCCAGCGCCCCCGCGGGAAGCCCAGGGAAGGGGACCTCGGGGCCGGCGCTGCGGAGGTACTCCAGGCCCTTACGCCGGGGGTTCAGGGTCGCCTCGAAGCCCCCAGGCCGCCGCTCGCCCTTGGCCTCGGCCTTCAGGTGGGCATAGGAGACCCCGTAGTGCGCAGCGTGGTCGGGCGCCAGGGCCCCATCCAGGTGACGGTCTTTGCCCTCACCCGCCACCGCACAGGCCTCGGCCGCAGGGAAGGCGCGGCTCTTGTCGGCCGGGTGTCCCACGGAAGGCACGAAGGTGGGCCCGCTGGCCTTCAGGTCCCGGGGGACTTGGTCCTGCAGCGGGCAGAGCCCGTCGGGGCCGGCGTGCAGCTGCAGGCAGGGGAAGGAGCCGGCGGCCGTGCTGAGGGGCGGGGGCGGCCCGGCGGGCAGGCCAGAGGGCACCGTGTAGGCCGCGTGGTGCAGTGCCTGCCGCCGCTCCAGGCACTCGCTGAAGGCCTGCCCCGGCTCCACGGGTCCCGCCGCCTCCTTGGGGCAGCGTCCGGAGGCCACGCCGGGCCGCACCAGCACCCCGCCGGGCCCCCCGCCCGCACAGCTGGCCAGCGCCGCCTTGCCCCCCTCGCCATTGAGCACCTTGGTGTTGTGGAGGCAGGAGGCCAGAGGCTTGGGGCGGCCCTCACAGGGGCCCCGGGGCGCGGTGCTCTCCCCGCAGGGGCCGCCGGCCGGCAGGGGCAGCACCAGCCTGTGCCGCTCCGTGCCGCCGTCCTCCTCGGCCCCCCGCTCCTTGGACTCCAGCGCCTTGCCCGCCTTCTCCTTGCCCGGCTCCTTGCCCAGGAGGAAGCGGTCGAACTCCTTGGCGCCCTTCTGGAGGGCGGCGGCCTCGCCCCGGTCGCGGCTGCAGGAGCCGAGGGGGTGGGTGGGGGCGGCCCGGGCCACGGCGGGGAAGTTGTGGTTGGTGGGCAGCAGCGTGGGCTGCGGGGGCAGGTTGCGCAGGTAGAAGTTATCTGCGTGAGAGAGAACCCAGGTCATGGGAAGCCGGGGCTGGGGACCCCCCAGGGGGTGCCCCTGGGGCCCCCCCGTGGCCGGCGGGCAGGGACCCTGGCTTCACACGGGGACCCAGGGGGAACGTAGCATTTATCACCTTAACGGTGTTTCCGTGGGCAGCTCAGGGCATTACCCACGTTCACTCGTTAACCCTCCAAACCAAGGCTCTGTCCCCGTGAAACACCCCTCCCCAAGGTTCTGACCTATGCCCAGGCCCCTGTCCGGCTCAGTGCCCAGGGCATCCGGGGAGGGGGGCAGGAGCAGGTGGGGCCTGGGACAGAGGCATCTCCCCGGAGCCCCTGTGATGCGGCGGGAGGGGGCGGGTAAACCGGTCCAGTCTTGACAAGCCCGTCAGAACCCTATGCTGAGGCCGCGGCCTCGCCTGACGGCTAGTGGATGGCTGTGCCCATGCAGGTGGTGCTCTGTGACCACTGCCCAGTGCCCTGAGCCCGGTGCCCAGCCAGGGAGCGTGAGGCCCAGTAGGCGGGACCGTGTCCTGTGGCCGGTGAGGGCGAAGGCCCGGAGGAAGGGAGGCCCAGAGGAGACCCGCTCGTCGACCTCCTGAGTACCCCTGGAGGCCCCCCCACCTCTCTTCATCACGACTGGGGGTATCTCAGGCTGGGGGGCTGGGGTGACCACTTTTATTACTTCTTAAACATTTTTATACATGATTTTATGGATGTCAGAGAGGAAGGGAGAGGGAGAGAGAGAAACATCCATGATGAGAGAGAATCCTGGGCCAGCTGCCTCCTGCACGCCCCCCACTGGGGATGGAGCCTGCCACCCGGGCCTGTGCCCCGACCGGGAATCGCACCGGGACCTCCTGGTTCTTGGGTCGACGCTCAGCCCCTGCGCCGCGCTGGCTGGACAGGGTGGTCGTTTTTAAAGAAGGGAATGAGGAAAATGGTCCCCGTTGGCTGTCCCCTCCTGGCCCACCCTGGCTTCCAGCCCCCCGCAGCGCTGGGACCATTCATTCTGGGGGCTGGTGGGTGTGCCCTGGGCTCCCCGTGCTGGGCCAGGGCCTGCTGTCCAGCCTGACCCTCCGCCTGGGCAAAGCCTTCCTGCCCGGTGGGGCCCAGCTGGCCCTGGGGACACCCAGTGCCTCCCCACGCTGGGGCCAGGTTCCTGTCTTGGGGACCTGGGGGGGCCGGGCCCCTCCACACCCAGCTGGGGTGGCGGACAGGCAGTGTGGACGGCCTGGAGCCCCGAGCGCGAGCAGGCCGGGGGGCCACAGACACAAGAGGAGCTGGTCAAGCTGTCCTCAGCTGTGTGCGTTCCTTGGCCATGTCCTGCTGGTTTAAAGGAGGGCAGCCACGGCGAGACCGCTGAGCTCAGTTTCCAAAACCAGAGCGTCCCTGGAGGGCTGCACCCAGCACCGGACCGGAGGCTGCGGGCCCACGGCCCAGGGCGCCAGGCCGGGCGACCAGCTGCTTCTCTGTGGCCCTGACAAATGCCATGGACACAGCAGCACAGCCGGTGGGGGCAGGAGGGTGGGGGCCCCAGCTGCCGGCGGTGGGACTGTCGTCTGGGCTGGGGAGAGTCTGCATCTGTCCATCCCCTGGGCGGGGCGGGGCGGGGAGCTTTCTGGCCCCGCCTGCTGGCAGGGCCTTCTCTGCACCAACCCGGCCGGTCAGCCCTGGGCTGGGCAAGGCCAAGGCCAAGGCCTTCTGCTGCCTGGCCAGGTCCTGAGGTGTCAGGATGCCTCTGGGAAGGCCCCGCCCCCCTGCATGGAAGCCGACGCACCCTCCCCTCTGACCTGCTTCTCTGAGGGGTGCCCCTGACAGCCGGCCGTGAATGGGGGTACCTAGGAGCCCCTCTCCCCCACCCCTCCAGGCCCCCCAGGAGGCCCCGTGTCCCTCTTCAAGTCCATCTGTCACTTGTCATCTCACCGGAAACGCAGTGACTAGCCCCATGGCCTCCCTGCCTCTGCCTCCGGGCACTGCCCCAGGGAGATCTTTCTAAATGCAAATGAGATAGCATCCGGCTCCCCGCACCTGTCCCAACTTCAGACGGCCAGGTCTCCTGCAGACTCCTAGAGGGGGTACGGCCCTCGAGGTATTTTCACGTGTGTGCGAGTCCCCCCCGCAGCCCCCTGAGCCCCGACTTCTTACCAGCAAGGCCCTCCCCTCAGCATCCCCTCTCCAGGGACCCCTCCGGGAGGCCCTCCTGCCAACAGGGTGAGAGAGAGTCCTCCTCTGTCTGCTGGGGCAACAATGCACCCCAACACACATGCACACACACTACACATGCAACACATGTATACACACATGCAGGCACACAGCCACACATGCACACATATAGGCACACACGTGTGCGTGTGCACACGCACACACACACCTTTACTGACCGCAGGCCCTGCTGTGGGATGGGGCCTTGTATGGCCCACTGAGGCAGGACGTGCAGGCTTCCCCGCTGTCCCCACCTGAACATCCTCCCTGCTGCCCCTGGCGCCCCTGGGCTGGGCTGCAGGGCAAGCTGGGTGCTGAGGGAGCTGGGCGCCACCCCTCGGCGAGGGAGGTGAGAGGCTCAGGCCGCACAGCTGTGTGCCTTGCCAGGCCAGCAGAACCTGCTACTTGGCTGGGTCCTGGGGCCTCAAGTTTAAATCCTCCGGGGGCCTGAGAAGCAGGCCCACCCCCCATCTCCAGACCCAGGGGGGAGGGTCCACCAGGCTGGCCAGCCCCCCTCCCCCAGGAGGCCTGTGCCCCAGTTCCCACGCAGCCCCCGAGCCCCCGCGCCAGCACTTGCCTTTCTGGGCTCCATAGAAACGGTGTTGTCCATAGAGAACGTTGCTGTTTCCATGGTGATCCAAGTGGCTCATGGGTAGGAAGGTGGATGCCAGGCTCCCCGAAAATCTGGGGTACCCTGGAGCTAGAGAAGCAAGGGGACGGCTGCAGAGGCACCTCCAGGCCTCGGCCCACCCGTCCTGACCCAGGGAGGGGAGAAGCGGTGGGCAGCCCTGACGGACACCCCGTGGAGCCCCGAGAGCAGCCGCCCGAGGGCAATGGACCGTCAATACATCACATTAACTCCGACTCCACTCGACCCCTCCGTGCAGCTCCCCTGCAACTGCTGACGGCGGGGAGTGCGGGAGGATGGCGCAGAGGCTCCTTTCTCTCAGCAGCGCAGACCCGGGCGGTGCGGCCAAAGGGCTCTGGGAGGAGGGGGCGCCGGCCTGCACAGAGGCCCTCCCGGCCCGGGCCACACTCCCAGCCAGGGCACCGCCTGGCCTACACCTTCCACCCGACCTGGGCCTGGGCGGCTCTGTCCCGGCCCACAGCTGGGGCTGGCGCGGGGGCGCTGCCAGGCACCCACCTTGCTGGAGGCGCGAGCACTGGGCCCTCCCCTGCCGGGCCTCCTCTGCATGAGGTCCGCAAAGGGCGCTGGCCCCCAGCAGGGGTGGCATCACCCCTAGGCGTTGCTTCCCGGCCCGAGACACGCCCTGGCACCTTCGAGTCCAGCCAGCAGGCCCGTCTCTGTCCCTCCGATGGTCTGCCCACCCCTCTGTGCCCGGCACGGGAATACCAGCCGCACCCTGGGATCGGCCCCACTCGCTGGCCTTGGGCCTTGGTGGGCTCTGGACACCGGCCCTGCGCCCCGGACGGGACAAGGACAGGCAGAGCCAATGCCAGCCTGGGTGGCCAGGCTGGGGGTGGGGGTGGGAAGGTGACTCCCTGCTGGAGCCCAGAGCCCCCGGCCACCTGGATCTTGGCCCCCCACGGCCGGCCCCTCCCCACCAGGCCCAGAAGGCGGGGTGGCCGACTCACCCACTGGATTGGGGCAGGCAGGACCCTGACGTACTCCAGCGCTCCGGTCTGGAGCTCATGCTCTGAGCATTTCCCCGTGGAAAACGGGCCAGAGGCGTTTCTCTTGGGACCTCATGACTGTCCCAGGACGCCATCTGGTCCCGGCTACTGGGGACGCCTGCTGTCCCACTGCTGGGCCGCCTCTGCTGTGACTGGGAGTAGAAATCCTGGACTTCCCCAGGGGCCAGGAGGGGGGCGGGGAGGGCCACGCCTTGAAAAGAGGGAGCCAGGAGCCTCACGCCTGGGGAGTCAGGGCGCCAGCATGCCCCTTCGTCCTGACACCTTGTGGCTCACCCTCCACGGAGCTCAGTCTGAGAAACACTGTCCCCGCAGACACCGGCCTCCAGGCCCGCACATCCTCCAGGGCCGGGCCCCGCAACGGCCCGAGGCTGCCCTGGGGGGTGGGGTGCTGAGGCTGGACCCTCCCGATGCCAGGGGGCAGCAGGGGCACAGGGGGCAGCCTGGAGTGCACTGAGCCAGCAGCCCGGAGGCCCCTGGGCAGGGCGGGGCGGTGGGCTCAGCTCAGGGGTAAGGAGGGAGGGGGAGCCTCAGGGGCAGAGCTCCCAGCAGGAAATGGTCAGACGTCTAACGGGGCTGCTCCGGGGTCCCACCGTCCACCTGGATCCCAGCCGGCCCTTCAGCAGTGACAGGCGCCGTTCAGCCCGAGGCCGCGGTTGGATGTGCCACCCCCAAGTGTCCCGGGTCCCACGGGCGCGAGGACACCACCCATGAGACTCGCGAGGAGCCACGAGGCCCGTCTGAGGCCCAGGAAGGCGCCGGGTGCCGCCCTGGCCTGTCCCCTCGCAGCCCGTTCCTGCCGGGCACGGGCCGCGTCCGCAGAGCCGGGCCACTGGCCTGGTTAGTGTGCGGAGACACATCTGGAGCAGATGTTTCCTCGATTAAACTCAGCTCCCGGAAGACTTGACAGGAGTGGCTGGGGCGGGGATGGGCGGGGGGGGGGGGGGAGCCTCGGCCTGTGAGCTGCATGGGGAGTGGGCAGACCGTGCAGCTGCCCCTTTAATTGGCGACTGTTAAATGTTTTACGGCCTCGTTTTGGTAAACAGAAGTCTGTAAATTCCTCCTTCCCAGACTCTCTTTCCCAGGCGGGCCCCCTGTGACCCTCGGGAGGTCCGGGCCGCCCACCGCCCTCCGGGGGAGCCGGGGTTCAGCTGGCCCAGGGGGAGGCTCCTTCCTGCCGGATCCTCAGGGGGCAGAGAGGGCGCTGGCCCTGCCTCTGCCTCCACTTCTGACCCCGAGCTGGGACGTCCCCCAGGAGTGGGGAGGACAGCCGAGGGGCCCCCCTCCATCTGCGGCTGCAGGGCCCCACCCCGGGGACCCCAGAGGGGAGTTGGGTGGGGGTGTGGTGGCAGGGGCGGGACTTGGGGGCGGCAGGGAGGAGAGGAGGCCCCCTCCCCCCCGCCTGGCCACAGAAAGGCCCGTTCTTTCCCCAACAAGATGCACCCTCTGAGTCCAGGGAGAAAATAAGAAATGACCTTTACGGATCAGAGTTCGGAGACCAGAAGCCAGAGAGAAGTCAGGGGCTGTTCTGGAGGGAAGTGGGAGAGCACATCTGGGGAGGCTCGGGGAGCAGGGGCCCAGGGCAGGGAGAGGACACCGGGCCGGGAGGCTACAGCCCCGCAGTTCCCCCCATCCCCCCGAGACCCCGCAAGCTCTAAGAGGGGTCCAGGCCCACGTGATGGCCAGGAGGCCCCCATCCTGCCCTCTCCCCTGGCAGATCTGACAGGTCTCGGCGCTCTCAGCGCCCGGTGGGGAGCGGAGAAGTGAGGACCAGCACCCCGAGTTCATGGGCTGGACAAACAGCACGGGCCCCTCCCTGGGGGTGACACCCACACAGATACTAGAAGGTTCTCCCCGCTTGTCAGCCTCACATCCCAGCGCCAGGTCCTGAAGGCGGCTCCCGCACACGCCTGGCTGAGCCGTGGCCGCAGCGGCCGGGCACCTGTTCTTCCCACAGGGCCCGCTGCCCCGGCTCACAGCTCCAGGACGGACCTTCCCAACCGCGCCCAAGACCGGCTGAGGTCCCAGCTTCTCCGGGCTGGCTGGGCCGGCCCCCCTTCCTCCTGCCCTTCCTCCACCCACATGACCCCCGAAGAGACACCGTGGAGACGCCTGGGCAAAGCCGGGGCCCAATGCCGACACTGAGGAGGTGTCTTCACGTCCCACCCCTGCACTGAGGCGCCAGTGGCTGCCCACCGACCACGGTGCACAGCCTGCCAGCCTGCCGGGGACAGCGACGCCCGGACGCGGGGTGGGGAGGGGCCTGAGGCGCACCCACAGCTCAGGAAGCTCGGGGACCGGCCAGGGAGGTCGCCCGGGCGCAGGAGGGGCCGCGCAGGACGCCCATCCCGCTGTCAGGTCTGAAGGGAGCAGCCTTGCCACAGCCCCTCCCGTGTTCTCCCTGCTCTTGGCCAAACACCCCAATTTCAGCCCTCGGTGCTCGGACCCCGGGCCTCCAGCTGTGCCTTCAAAGTGTGGGGGCGCCGAGGGAGGCCCCTTCTCTGGCTCGAGTGGGGGGAGAAGCTCGGCCCCTCAGGGTCCCCAGCTCGGCCTTTCCAAGCTGGGGGCTGGGCTATGACGGCGGGGTGGGGGTCACATGGGCACACACTGACCCCGGGCCCAGGCGCAGGACGTCCCGGCTCCTGGCGCGAACTCTGCAGGGGGAGCACAGCCAGGCGCAGGGCAGACATGCTGCACCCATCAGAGGCCAGGGGCCAGCTGGGGTGCCCCCCCCAAAACCTTCGCCAACACCCCACACGGCAGCCCTGACTGCCAGGGAGCCCCGCCCGCCCTCCTGTGGGCTCCACGCTGTGGTCGAAGCATCCAGGCCACTTGCAGGTCCTGGTGCCTAGGGGGTCCCAGGGCTGCCCACGCACAGCCCCCCCACCCCCCGCAAATGGCAGCCCAGCCAGGCCCAGGGCTCCGGCCCACAGTGGACAGGGACGGTGAGGGCAGTGGGAGTCTCGGGCAGGGTTCGAGGCACCTCCGTGTGGCACGGGCTGGGCCTGCATCACGGAGGGTCTGAACGGCTGTTCTGCTGAGTGCGGTTTGCAGATGGGGAAACTGAGGCTCAGAGGTGCCAGGCATCGCCCAGCGTCCGCACAGGCGCCGTGGGCCTGAGGCCGATGCAGCCCCTGGGGCCTTGTCCAGCAGCCCTGAGCCCCCCGCTGCCCATGTCGCAGGGCGTCGCTGGGAGAAGTAAGTGAGGAGGGGCCGCCCCAGGGCCAGGGATGGGACAACACGGCGTCAGCTGAGTGCACAGGTGGCTGCTGCTGACCTGCACCCGGCGGGGCCTGGCCCTGCCTCTGGGCCGCCTGCAGCTGTAGGACCCAGGCCCGGTGGGCGGGGATGACAGAGCGTCCCCTGCTGGGTGCTGGGGCCACGGTGGTCAGGACGGGACCCCAGCAGTGAAGCAGGGTCAGGGGCCACCAGCTGAAGGGGACCACACGCCAGGCCCTGCACCTGAGGAGGCGGGAGGCAGGCACAGCAGGGGGCACGGGCAGGAGGCACAAGGGCCTGAGGAGGCGCTGGAGGGGTCAGAGGTCAGGCAGGATGGCCCTCCCTCAGCTGTGGTGAAAGGAGCTGGGGGGGGGGGTCTGTCCTCCGTGCAGAGCTCCCTCCCCCCACGCCGCCCGCTGCCCCCACTGGCGCACGGGAGGGGACGGGCGGGCAGGGCTAGGGTGCTGCACCAACAGTGAGGCACCTTCCCGGCTGGAGGGGAGGGACAGGCCGATGGGAAGGGGGCCTGTGGGAGGTCCAGAGGCCACGGAGCACACAGGAGTGGGGGCCGGCGGGGCTGGGGGAGGGCCTGGGCCAGGGTCAGGGCCGCCCAGGGGGGCTTCCGGGGCCATAGAGAAGCGGCATCCGCTGGACGACGTCCACCCCTCCCACGGACGTGGGCCTGCACTGCCTGCTCCCAGCAGCCCCGGGCGGCCCGAGGTCTCAGAGGAGACAGAGAGACAGAGGGGCAGCCGGGGGACTGGGGAAGTTCGGGGGCTGGGAGCAGCAGGGCCCCCCGGAGGCCAGCCCCGATGGACAAGAGGCGGAGGGAGGGCGCGGCTCCCACGGAGCCCGGCAGGCGGAGGGCCAGCGCTGGCACGCGTGCCCATGCCGCCCACGGCTCCCCCTCCAGGTGGCACAAGAGACCGGAGTGGCCGGGCTGTGCAGCTCAGCGGCTGCCCCCCCCCCCAGCTGAGCCCCCAGGAGCAGAGCCCTTTCATCAGCCCCGTGGGTGGCCCAGCCAGGCAGCTGGGGGATGCGGTGCAGCGGGAGGGGCCAGGCTCCTGACAATAGGACCAGCTGTGCTGTGCCCCCCGCCCCCGGACCAACCCATGGGGCAGGCTGGCCGGACACGGGCTCACCTCAACCCCGGCCAGCTCCGCCTGCCCCCTCCCTGAGCCTCTGCAGGACCTTCCCGTGGGGAAGCCTGGGGGCAGGCAGCCAGGGACACCCAGGCTCAGCCAGATGTTCAGGGAGTGCCCCCCAGCTCCGGGCCACGCCCCGCACTCCAGCTGCTCCCCTGCCCCCCTAACCCGCCCAGGGAAGGCAGAGTCTACTCTCAAACAGGGGCGCCGGCCTGGAGTGGGGGACACGGGGCCATCCCCCCACTTGCCCTCACGTGTTGCCCCGTGATCCTGGCCTCCTGGCCCCGAGATAAGAACCCCCTCAGAGGCCCCATCCTGGCCAGGCCGTGTGGGCACCTGCCCCCCTCCCCACCCCTCCCACCTCTGGCTGGGGCGAGGAAAGGAGGCTTGAGGGTGAGCCAGACTCGGCAGCCTCCTGGGCAGCCCCCCACACCTCGGGCCCCACTCTCCAGCCGTGTCGCGTGCCCCCTCCCCCCCCAACACACACACGGCAGAGAAACAGGCCCCGGCAAGCGGGGATCCAGCTGGCACCGTCAAAGGAGCAGCCAGGCACTCCGCCAGGGCAGCCAGCCAGCACCCCGCCACCCGCCGCCCGCCCGGCCTGCACGCTCCACGCTCAGCAGCCGCACCACGTGGCCTGTCAGAGCTGCGGCCGGCGGGCCAGGCGGCGGGGTGCAGGGCGGGGACCCCTGTGGGCAGGAGTCCTGGGCGGGGCAGCTTTACTGAAGGGAGACCCGGAGAGGCCAGGCCAAAGGTGCGTGTGGTCTCGTGGCCCAGGACGGCGAGCGTGCCGGGTGACGGACAGATGACCCCTCGCCCTGGGGCTGGTGTTGGGGGGACTCTTGGGGCCCAGCGGCAGCCCCTTCTGCTCACACTGCCCAGCCTTGAAGGAGCTGCGTTTCCAGGACCTGGGGAAGGGGGAGAGCAGGGCACCGGCCGGGGGGGGGGCACCCCCACACCGGCTTCCCCCACAGCCGGGCGGACTGCCTTCGGGCTGCCGCAGCCGTTGCTCAGGGGAAGTGAGTGGCGGGAGGCGTTGAGGGCGCCGTCTGCAGATGCCCCCCACCCTCCCAGCGCCCGCGAAGGGCAGGACCTCTTCCAGGGCAGGTGGTGCTGCCCACAAACCGCCATCCTTGCCGTGAGGTCCCAGGGGGGACGGAGCTGCTCCCGGGCCCAGGCCCCTGCGGGGAGCACTGCTGCAAGGAGGGGAAACCAAGGCAGCCAGCCCGTGTGCCTGCGCACCTGCGCTGGCCAGCGATGGGCAGTGGCCGTTATTTCGGTTGAGGTGGCCCCCGAGGCTGCCGCAGGCCTCCCTGCAGCTCCCCGACACTCAGCCGCCCTCCGCCCTCCGCGGACGCCTTGGGAGCCAGATGCGCTGCGGGCGGGCGGGCGTGCGGGTGGGCGTGACGCGGGCAGAGGGCAGAAGGGCCGGGAGAAGCAGGGCCCAGACCCAACTCCGGGATCGCCGAATCGCCGGGCTCCCCTTGGGGGTGCAGGCTTGGGCTGTGGGCAGGGGCGGGCAGTGCGGGTGGGTGTGGGCCGGGCCCTGCTGCCCGCCGGGTCCCGGGCCAGGGGCCTCCCCGCAGGAAGTGCTCTCCTTATCGCCTGGCGGCATGCGCGCTCCGCGGCGCGCAGAGCCCGGATTAGTTTAGCGCCCGTCCCTCCCTCCCTCCCTCCCGGCACCTGTCCTGCCTGGGAAACAGCCCTTTCTTGTCGCACAAAGAGAGGCTTCTCTCGCTCCCCAGCGCTGGGCGCTAATCTCCCGCCTGGAACACGGCGGCCACGGCGCACAGGCCCGCGCTCGGCAGTCATTGAGTTACAGAGGTGCCGTGCCAGGAGCGGAGAGCCCTCTGTGCCCGCTGCCAACTGCAATTACCTCTCCGCGTGCCAGCGCCGCCGGGCTTAACCCTTCCCGTGCCACCGGACAGAGCGGCCGGTGGACAGCAGCCACCGCGGGCCCAGGGCCACCACCCACAGCACAGGGCCACGGGGCTGAGCAGGCAGCGGGAGCTGGGGCGCCCCAGAGTCCCGGAATGGCCTCCAGCCACCTGGGCTCATGAGGCACCTACTGTGCGCACAGGCCGTGTCCCACCGGGAGCCTGGGCCGGGGAGGGACTCTGCTCTAGGCGGCCCGGGCGGCAGCCTCTGCAGGCTAACAGCTCTCTCCTCCCGCCTCCCTCCTTTCCTGGCCTCCCTCCCAGCCGCCACATCTGGGGCCCATGCCTCCCTAGGCCTGGGGGACGGAGGGCTGCCCAGGCTGGCCGGCCAGCTGTGCCCCATATGGCCCCACCCCCTCTCCCTCCCTGCACATCTGGCTGGGACCACTGCCTGATGGGCCCACCTCATTTCCCACCAACGACTCCCTCTCCCATGGGGGCTTCCGGGCAGGAGGCAGCCCCTCGCCAGAGCCCTTGGCACAGAAAGGGCGCCTATGGCTCCCCCGGCCTGGGCACCCCGAGGGGGCACTCTGGCTGCCGGGCCTGGCCCAAGCCGGCCCCTGACTTACCTTCGTGGGAGTGGGAGAACCAGATCTGAGAGGTGGCAGGGTGCGAGCCGCGGTAGGCCTGCTCCGAGGGCGAGGGGGCGGGGCCGCTGGGGTGCGTGGAGGCCGCGGAGCCCAGGCTGCCGGTGAGGAAGCTGCCCATGAACGAGGAGGCCGGGGAGGTGCCCATCAGGCGGCTGCTGGCTGTGGACACAGGGGCAAGGGTGAGGCTGGGCAGAGACCGCGTCTCCCAGGAGCCCTCAGCGGTGGCTCCCCAGGCCCCCAGCTCCCGGGGTTTTATCTTCAAATACCCAAGCAGCCGGGGCTGAGAAGCTGCCCCCTCGGACCCCGGACAGTCAGGCGCAGGGTCTGGAGGCCCCCGTGCCCCCGTTACTGCAAAAACCTCCAGAATGGCACCACCCTGTCACCCAGCCCACCCACGCGCACCAACCAGGTGCCAGGCGCTGCTCGGGGCCCAGGGGAGACAGACTGTCCCGGGCAGGTTTCTGGGTGCAGAGCCCCTGACCCCCAGGCCTCCTGCCCGGCACACCTGTCAGAGTGCTTTGCCCACGACTCCCGGAAAGGGCAGGTTAGCAGCCCCCCAGAGGCCCCACCCTGCCCTTCGGGCACCAGGGTCTGGCCTTTCCCCACAGCGGGGCCCTTAGCCTTCTCCACAGCTTCAGTTAATTGACTCATCAGACCGGGGTGCCTGGTTCCAGGTGAGCAGGAGGAGAGAAACTGAGGCAGGGGAAGAGAGAGGCTGGGAGGAGCCTGCAGATGGGAGGAGCCAGTGGTGGGAGGGGCTGGGAGTGGGAGGGGCCGTGGTGGGAGGGGCCGAGGGTGGAGGTGTAGGGATTTGCCTTTACAGCCCCCCAGTCCTGATGAGACTGGCACGGAGCTGCAGACAAGCCCCGGCCCAGTCACTGTTGCTTCCCCAGCAGACAGCCTCCGCGGCCCCCAGCGCTCTACGCCCACCTGCACCCTGCACCAGGGTCCCAGGCCAAGCTGAGCGAGCCTGTCTGGTTTCCATGGAGACAGGCGACATGCACAGAAAGCACACCCACACTACTCCCTCCCCCCACGTCCCCCGCGTGCCCGGGGGGTGGTCCTAGGCTGTGCTGGGCCCTCAGAGGCAGGGTCCCCTGTCACCTCCCCAGGAGAGCGAGCCCGGCTCGGGACCAGCCCAGGGGATGGGGAGCAGGGGCCTGGGGCCTGTGGGGCTGCGGGTGGGGCCTCTCAGGGTGTGTGGGGGCTCGGGGGCCGGGAGGCTGCAGGCCCGGCCCAAGGTGAGCCAGGGCAGCTGTTTCCCAGCCGGGGAGGCAGGGAATCCATGGATTTGTGATGCCTCATCCAGCCTGGCCTGGCCCTGGGAGCTTCCCAGACACGAAGTGACTCAGCAGAGAGGCAGGAGGCCAGAGTCGGGGAGAGGGAGGGGCTGCCCCGCTGGGAGCCCCGCAGCTTCCCTCCCCTCCGTGCCCGGCTCCGAGTCGTGTGAACGGGCCATGTGGACGGCAGGGGCCCCCTCCTGGGCACGCATGGAGGAAGGGGCTGTCAGGCTGCCGGAACGGGGTGTGAGCTGGCCCCTGTGGTGGGTGTCAGGCCGCAGGCAATCCTTGAGGGGACCCTGGGGCAGGGGGCAAAGGGGCCCGGGAGCCAGGGACTTCCCGGACCGCAGGGCTCGGCTGCCCTGGGCCGAGGCCAGGCCACAGGCACGTCCAGCGGGGAGGGGTGCTGGGCTGGGAAGGGAAGTGCTGGCCTCCCAGGCGGTGGGCGGAGTGGGAGGGGAGGAGGCGGCCCATTAGGTTCCGGGGACGCTGGGGGGGCATGCCTGTGGGGTGAGCCAGGCCCTTCCTGCCTCGCCCTGCCCGGCCCTGGTCCCCCAGGCTTCCCGCCCCCTCACCCTCCGAGGAAAGTCCCTCACACTCGGCTCCTCCAGGGACAGTGGGAAGCAACCGGGTCCAACAGCCGGTTCTGGATAAAGGATTTCTCCAGCCGCTCAGCCTGAGAACCCCACACCTTGGGCGCTCCCACACCGCGGGCGGGGGCGGCGGGCGGGCCCGGGGCCCAGGCTGGTCCCACAGGGCCCTCCGGCCCTGGATCCAGGAAAACCGAGGCTGGGAGGCCGCGCCTGCGGAGGGTCCCGCACAGCCAGCCCGGAGGACCCATCACCCAGCTCCCAGGGCCACCCCTGGGGCGAGGGCATTTGGGTGGCAGGCCTGAGGCCGAGTGGGCGGCCTGACCCAACTGGACCCCTAAACTGGAATATGGAGACTGAGCCTGGCCGTGGGCAGGGACTCTCAGGGGTACCCTGTTCGGACACCATCCGGGAAGGGGGTCCCCACTGCATGGGGGCTTTGGGGCCAGGTGGGCAGGAGCCTTAGTCCTGGCTCCATGAAATGGGGGACACACCAATGGCCAGAGACCCCACACTGGCCTGACCCCTTCTTAGGATGCCTCCTTATATAGAGCTTCTCGAAGTCCATAAGGAAGGGATCCCGGCCCGAGTGTGGGGAAGGAGGGGTAGGACAGGGTTCCGGACCGGCCCCTCCCGGCCCCCTAGCCTCCGTCCTGGGCTCCCAGGCCCTGCCCCCTTCCCACCTGACCTGGCCCAGCCCCCACTGCCGCTGGGCTCTCCTGCCCACGTAGGCGACCCGCAGGGGTCCCTAAGACCCGCCTCTGGCTGGGCCATCACTAGGGGGTCCCGGCTCCTCTTTCTACACTGAAACGCTAGACCCTTGTCATGCAAGTGCCCCGTCTCCACGTGCTCATCACAGAACACTCACGCAGCAGCTCCGGAAGCCCCCGTGGGAGGCCGTGCGGTGCCCACGCTGGCCTGGCAGGATGCCAGCACTCGGAGCCCCTCCCCAGCCTAGGCCTGCACAGGGGCCCAACGCCCTTGCTCGGAAGGGTTCTCTGCTTGCCACCGTCCTGGGCTGGGAGTTGGGGAGCAGGGAAGGCCCTGCAGACTTCGCCAGGCAGGCTCTGCTTGGGGGGGTGAGGGGGGGCATGTCAGGGAGGGGACTGCTGGCTCCTGACCCCTGACAGAGCGTCCTGGTTCCCGCTGTCACCTCCGTCTCAGAGGAGTTCGGTGGTGGCGCTGCCCAGCCCGCAGAGCCACGGCAGACCTGGCTGCCACCTCCCCAGCGCCGCCCGCCGACCAGTAGCCAGCCCCAGACAGAGCCTGAGCAGAGGCGGCCTGGGCCGGGGCCAGGGCCGGAGCCGCGTGGCCAAGTCTGGCTGGGAACTGGGCTGCAGGCTGCTTCCTTCTGGCACGGTCCGTGGCTACGGCGCGCTGCGGTCACCATCGGGGGGGCGGTGGGAGCCGCGCAGTGGGTGGGATGGGCTCGCTGGTCGGACCCTGATCCTGGCTCGGTCTGCACCGGGGGTTCACAAACCTCGTGCCAATCTGTGACACCATCATCCCCGGGGGTGGGTGCCATGGGCCGACAGGAATGAGGCATCGTTAGCCGGGGCCCCCCAGGCCCAAGTGCCCGGCTGGGGTTTGAGGGGGGCCCGCCTGCTCCAAGGCCCCCTGGGCAGGCCTAGGCCCCCTCCAGTGTGCACGGCCAGCGTGGCCACACCCCACGGCTGTCCATCTGCCCTCCTCCCAGGGACAGGGCACTCGCTCAGGGTGATCGCCGAAAGGGCCTGAGCGCCGTGGGAGGTGTTGGCCGCCGCGAGGCGGGCCATTCTGTGCTGAGCCTCGGCCCCCCCACCCCCCGCCGCCTGGCCAGCCCAGCCGGGTTTGCAGCCCCAGACGTGGGGCTCAGCCCAGCCCCAGCACCGCCTGCCTCTGCCCAGTGCACCGCGGAGGCCTGGCCCGGGCCCCGGGCTGGCTGAGAAAACCGTTCCGGAAGCCAGCCGGCCCGGGAGGCCTGCCTGTCCCACGCTCCGAGGCCCGGGCAACTGGCAACCCAGACCGGGAGACCGGACCCTGGCCGTGGCAGCCACTTCCCCCCTGGCCACCCCAGCTGGGGGGAGCCGGGCAGGAGTGCCCTGACGCCCCAAGAATCTCAAGTGGCCACGGAGCCCAGCCTCTGCCCACAGGGTCACGGCGAACTGAGTGGGGGCAGGGGTGGCCCTGTGTGGTCAGGCACAACCAAGGGGTGGGCCTTCCTTCACCAACCTGTTGCCACGCCCCAGGCTGGGGGCAGAGGGAGAAGAAGGAGTGGACGGAGGGACGGACAGACGGGGAGAGGCAGCAGAGCGAGCGGTGCCTAGGCTGGAGGGAGCCCTGGCCGGCACCCTCCATTCCTGGAAACTGGGAAGTGGGTTGTCAGAAAAAGCCTCTGGCCACCAGGAGAAGCAGCCCCTTCCCAGCCGCATGCTCCGCCCGCTCACTGCGTCCAGGAGCCCCACCGACGGGCTGCTGGCACCAGCTCCCCCTCGGTGTCTGGCGGCTGCATCCGCCGTGCGGCTCCCACCCTCCCGCTCACACCTGCTCAGGCTCCCCGCTGCCACAGCCCCTGCACAGCCTGCCTGGGCCTGGGGACACCTGCGCCCTCCCCCCCCGGCCCAAGCCATCCCTGGGTCTCCCCCAGAACACGAGGGGCGGCTGAGACGCTGGAGGGGCAGGTGGCCTCTGAGCCAGGCCCCAGGGAGCGGAGGGGGGAGGAGGCAGGACCCACAGCCCAGCGGTGACCTGGCCCGCATCCCCACCTGCACGACAGGGAGCGAGAAAGAGCGTCCGTGCTGATGCCCGGCGTGGACGAAGGCGACAGGCCTCGGTCCAGCCCGCCCGGACGCAGGTGGGCGCCCGGCTGTCTGCCCGCCCAGGAGGGTTCGGGACCAAGCCCGGGAGGGAGCGGCCGCTCTGAGAGCCCCCCACCAGGAGACCCAGAGCCGTAGGCCCCTGGGTCCCCCCTGGTTGGAGCCCACGCGGCGAGGGCATGGGGGGGTGCACGCGATGGCAGGTGCATGGGGGTGCAGGCACTGAGGGGCTGTGGGCGCTCACGGGTGTGCCCGGGGTGCATGCACGGATATGGATGTCCATGGCTTGCACACAGGTCGACACGCACACACGTCTGGGACGCGGGTCTGAGTGCGCCCTCCGATGTGCGTGCACAGCCGGCTCTGAGCCCTGGGAGAGGCTCCGGCTTGGGTTCTGGCTGGTGGCAGGGGAGGGGCTGTCGCGGGGCCTGCCCACCTCCTCTAAGGGTGGGCACATCCAGGCTCACCCATGCGGAAGGGGACCCCCCCTCCAGGGTGCGCTGAGCCCCTGCTGCCCAGACATTGTCCCCGCCCAGCCCCCTAGCACCCAGGTTCCCCCCACGGCAGCCAGACCCCCGGCAGTGGAGACACTGAGGTGGCCCCAAGCCCTCCCCTGCAGAGGATGGGCAGGGGGAGAAGGGGAGGTGGGGGGATCGGAACCTCGATGTGGGGGCAGGAATGGGAGGCGGTGGGTGAGCCCCTCACACCCAGCCCTGGGGGTGGAGTGGGGGGTGTCCGCCCAGAAACATGAGCAAGCCTTACCGGAAGCCCCTCCCGGCCAGCCCGGAGAACTTTCCAGAAGCCCTGGCTGGCCCAGGGCAGCGCCTCTCAGGCCATAATAGGAAAACTCTGTGGTTGCTGAGCCACCGACCCTGGACCGGGGAGGCGATGATGACAGGGCTGGGCCGGGCCGCCAACAGCCCAGAACTAATCAGAGAGACGGGACCTGGACCTGGGTCTGTGCTTGCGAAGAGGGTAAACTTAGCTTTCGGCGGGCGGGCGGGCGGGCGGGCGGCTCCCGGGGGGCCTCCTCGGACTCTGGCTCAGGCCTAAGAGGGAGTGACTCAGAGGCCCTGGGCCGGACGTGGGGGGAGAACACACCGAGGGGGCAGGCGCCCCCAGGCTGCTCCGGTTCTCACACCTCCCCGTGCAGGACACTCCTGAGGGCGGGACGGGGTGTCGGGGGGGACGTAAGCGCCCCAGCTCAGGGAGCACCCTCTCCTACTGCTAAGGGCAGGGGTGCTCTGTGTGGGGCACTTGGGGGCACCCCCACTCGGCCTCGGGGCGTCCAGAGACGGGAAGATGCGCCATGACCCGCTGGCCCCGGGTTCAGGGGCCGGGCCCCGGGCCACGCCCCACAGCCCGCTCCCCGGGGGACCAGGGCCCGCAGGGCTCCCAGGGGCTGCCCGGACCTGCGTGAGCCAGGCGGCCAGGGAAGCCCAGGTGTGCCCGGCACCTGCTGACCTCACCGGACAGGCGGCTGGCGAGGGAACAGAGGAGAGGGCGCTGCCAGCCGGACGACACCGACATCCCTGACACCCAAGCCACAGGCTGGGCCTGAGCGCCATCCAGAGATGGAAACTCTAACCGGCTCCTTCACTAGACACACGGGCGCTGAGCGCCTGCCGTGCACGCCGCCACCCTCGCCTGGCGCAGCCTGAGCCCGAGGGAGCCGCTGCCCCGACCGCGGCCCTCGGGTCTCGGTGGCCAGCGGGCCTCGCGCTGTTGGGGCCCACTCCCTGGCCTGCTGGGGGCCCAGCCCTGAGTGGACATTGTGCAGGTGTGAGGTGACCGCCCTGCCCGGGCGGCCCTGTCCTGGCGGGTGGGGCAGGTCCAATCTGCCTCAAGGCCACCCCCAGCAGAGGGCGGCCAGGCTCTTAGGGGGACAGCCTTTGTCTCCAGCCAGCGAGGGCCTGGGGCCCAGAGGGTGAGCTTGGAGGGGGCCCCCTGCAGCCAGCCTGAGGGGTCGGCAGCCCCAGGGACCCCGTGACCCCGACTCCCGCCCTGGGAAGCGGAGGTCATAAACGCCTTGGGACGCTCTGTCCCGCAGCACGAGCTCACAGCCGCACGCAGAGGCACCTGTGGGGGCGGGGGAGGGGTCTGCAGCACTGACAGGGGAGCCCAGAGCCGGCGAGGAACCTTCCAGAAGGTAAAGGGAGGGCCAGGGGGGAGTCAGCAACGCAGGGAGCAGAGCTGCTTTTGCAGACAAGTCAGGACACCGGGTGCGAGCGTGAAGCCCTCCGCCTGGAGCGGCCGGACACGGACACACAGGTGCACGCCAGCCCCCCACGTCCCGAAACCAGCCTCCCCTGCCAGCCGGGCCCAGGGCCACCTCAGCCGTGACCACTGCAGGGCCAGCAGAGTGCGGTCCCTGCGCTCTGCCCGCGCCCTGTCGGCGGGGTCCTGAGGGCTGACCACTCACCCCAGCTGGGCCCTGGGCCTCACCAGGTGCTTATCGCCGAGCCTGCCCGGCTCTCCCGGCCCCGTGGCCTCACGTGCTCCCCCCTAGCCCTTCTCGATTCCTCCCGCACCCTCACACGTGAGGGCTTTCCGAGGCGGCGTACAGATGCATTCCATTTAATTTAGGTTTAATTTTAATATCAATTTAAAGTAAATTACAGGCTTATTTTTAGGAGACCTGAAGGGAGGCAGACGTCTCCAGAAGGGGCCGGCTTTCGGCAGCCTGCCCCTGGGTGACCTGAGGTCCGGGCGGCTGCGGCCGTGGCACGTGGCGGGCCACGGGACAGGTAAGGTGCCCCCCGGGGCAGACCAGTATGTCCTGGGGGACACTGGAGGCCACAGAGGGCCCTGCCATAGGCCAGAACACTGGGGTCCGCCATCACCCTCCCGCCGAGGCCAGGACCCAACAGGAGCCTTGGTCTTGCCTTTACTGCGTCCACACCCGGGTTCTGGCTCCACCACCTGCCAGGCCCCGTGGGGAGTGATGGAGTCCGTGCCCTCTGAGCACCCACCCCGAGGGGCAGGGCAGGAGCTGTGGGGGGGGGGGGGTGCGGGGGGGGGAGCGAGGAGTGACAGCTGGGAGGCCCGGGCGGGGCCAGGGGCCGGTGGGAAGGCCCTCAATGAGCCACGCAGGCAGGGAGGGCCCGCAGGCAGATGGGGTGTGGAGGCCCAGGAACACCCACAGCTCTGGGGACGGACGTGGTGCGGGCTCCCCGGTGGGGGCGGGGGGGGGGGGGGCGGGTGGCAGGGCCTGAAATCTGAGATGCCTGCAGAGGACACACAGCTGTGGCCGCCACCACCTGGGCCGCCCCCACCCCACGCAGGCCTCCCAGCAGATCGAGGGGCCGAGGTCAGCAGACAGCGCACTCTAGGGCTGTGGGTGGGGGGAGGGGAGGGAAGGCCAGCGCTGGCCTCGCAGTGCCTGCTGCCCCCCGCTCCGTCGGGATCTGCGTGGCAGAGGGCAGAGCCAGCATGGGGGGTGTCGCAGTGACACCCCCACCCCCGCCTTCTCCCCGGATCTCCCCTGCCCGCCGCCCTCTCTGATCCTCACTCTCATTGGCCTGCACCGACCACAGGTCTGGGGGCCCCGGTCCCTGCCTGGGATCAGGGTTTGGGGTATGGAAAAGGGGGAGCAGGGAGGGTTCTGTAGGGCACGCCGTGGGGGCGGGCTGGGCTGAGGAGAGGGGGTGATCCCTGCAGAGAGCGGGAGGGAGAACCCGGGTGCACTGGGCTCAGAGCTGGATGCTCGCACTCGGAGGTGACCTGAGGGTAAAAGGCCCGCTGGCAGAGCCCCCTCTGGGGGGCCGCCCCTGGTCCCTGTGCATTTCAGTGCCCCCCCAGGACTCAGTGGCGCCCGCGTGAGGATCGGGGGGACCAGGAGCCTCCCCACCTCAGGCGGGAGCAGCTGTGCAGCTCTGCGTGCAGGTCCTGCCCAGCCATCTGCCTGGTCCCCTGGTCCTGCCTCTGACGGGGGGGGGGGCTCCCCGAGGTCCCCAGAGCTTCAGGGCAGGGCTGGTCCCACCCATCCCCATGGTGTTAACCCTCCAAAAACCCTAGACACCCCTGCTGAACCCCCACCTCACACCTAAGGCCTTGGAAGCCCAGCCCACACAGGCGGGGGGGGGGGGGGGGAGGGGGGAGAGCCAGGTGAGCCAGGGACAGCTGGCCTCTGTCCCCGGGCAGGAGCCGGCCCTGTCTCCTAATTCTGTGGTCACCCTCGGCCTTAGGACCCCAAGACAGAAAGCAGACAGGGGCCGAGGGACTGTGACCCACAAGGTTCCCCAGGGCCCTCTCTGCCTGTGCCCAGGGAACAGCCCCCCCCACACACACACACACAGGCCCCTGTGCCCAGGTGCAGCCGGGACGTGGTTCCTGGGGGGTGGGGGGCGGCACCGCCCAGAAGGCTGCTCGGGGTCCCTTGGCCCCACTCCAGCGGGCGGCCAGTGGCTGCAGGGGCCTCCAAGGCCGGTGTGAGCGAGCGGACGGCGTGTGCGGGCCGGCCCAGTGTGCACGGCCTCTGCAGGGTGGACCTCTGGCCACCTCGGGGACCACCACCCGGGCTGAGGGGCCAGACACCACCCCCCCCCCCCCAACGCTGCATCCCAGCCTTCCTTCTCCCGCCGGCCCTGCCTGGCCTGGCCTGTGAGGGGGCTGTGCTGCCCCCCCAGGTGCCTGTGGAGGCCCCAGGCGACGGGGCCCCGCAGTGGGAGCCCTGCCTCCAGGGAGGACGGCAGCTGGGAGGTTCCGTTCTCAGTTCACACAACCAAGAAGGCGCTCTTCCCCGTGGGGGGGTGGGGGGGGCTGCCCCCAAGCTCCCCTTTGGGGCCCGAGCCTGCTGTTTGGAGGCCTCTGGGGCAGCACCCCAGCCCTCCGCCGTCCCCTCGCCACCATTTCTGGAAATTTCCGGTGGAAAACCAAGACCTACCCCCAGGAGGGGCCGCCTCCCCGGGGCTCTGGCTCCAGGCGCGCACACAGCACGGGGGGGGGGGGGGGGGGGGCCTTCCCAGCACCCAAGGGCTTTGCATCTGAAGACACTGGACTCTTTGTTGGGGGGACTGGGGGAGGGGGCTGGGGGCAGGGAACCCAACCCACCTGTTTGTCCCTCTCCTCCCCCACAGCCCCCGAGTCAGGATGAAAACAAAACACAGCACAGGGCTCCCCTGCGGGTCCCATCTGCAACCTGAGTGTCTGGGCAGCTGTGGCGGCTTCGAGGCCCCCAGCCAGACTCCGGGCCTGGGCGCTGGGTGCTCCCCACCGGCCCACCCGCCGCACACCCAGCTGACCCCACTGCCGGGCCAGGGCCCCCCCCACCCCCCCACCCCCCCACCCCCCCCACCCCCCCACCCCCACCCGGGCCCACGCCCGGCCGCACCCATCCCCATCCTCAGAGGCAGCTGCTCCGGGCAGGGGGGCGGTACCGATATACATCACCACGAACAGGGCGGCCCACTGACAAATAGGCCTGTGTGATCTAAACGGTATATTATCCCATAAAACCGTCAGCAGGCAGCGCAGCACCAGCGCCGCGGCCCCACGCCGGCTGGCTCCCCAGGCCCGGACCTTCCGCCTGCAGCCCGGCTGCGGGCCTCTGCTGGACATGAGGCTGCTGGGTCTTGCTGTTTACTCGTAATACGGTGCCCGGCAGGAGCACGGCAGCCCCGGGGGCCTGGGGAGACCAGGGAACGGGGGGGGGGGGGGGGGCCACCAGTTTGCCAAACCCACAGGGTGCGCTGGGCACCCAGAAGCCCTGAGGTGACAGCGCGGTGGAGGCAGCACGACCGAGGCCTCCCAGGAGGGCCCTCCATGTGGGCAGCCCCCACGGGCAGGAGGCGGCGGCGGCGGCGGGAGGGGGCAAGACCCTCCTGGGACGCGGGAGGGTGAGCCCGGCTGTCCTGTAGAGGGACCCTGTCCTGAGGTGTCGTGTCTTTTGGGGCCCGAGGCACTCAGGATGGGCACTGCTGGTCACCAAGCATCCATGAAGAGGGAGCCACTGCCCCCTGAGGGTGTGGGGCGGCGCAGGGGGCACCCCGAGGCCGAGCTGGACTTTCTCACGGGACGCCCTGGGCAGGACTGGTGTCTGTCCAGAGTCCCCGCCTCCCCCCGGGCCGGCTCCGTGACAGGGTGGCAGGCCCCTCGGAGGAGGCGCCTCCGAGGAGGGCAGGCATTGCCGTGGGCTGAGGTCAAGGGTCTGACGGGCAACCCCTGGGACTCTGTCCACAGCAACCAAGACAGCTGCCACACAGGCTATGTGTGTTTTGGGCGGGGCGGGGGGGGGGGGGGGCGCTCCCATCTGTTGGGGCCTCTATTCAGATATTTATGGTAGGGAGGAAGCCAGGCGGGGCTCAGGGCCTTCCAGGAGGGACAGGGGGTGCCCCCCCCCACTCCTAAAAAAAGCACTCATTCCCAGTGGCACTGGCTGACCTCTATCTGGGCTTGGGAATTCCCAGGCTCAGACTCTGGAGGAGGACCAGGGGCATTCTGGGAAGTGTAGTCCTTTGGGAGTTGGGAGGGCCTGCGGGGATTTCCCGGGCCTTTGCAGGAGCAGCTAGGGAAGCCCACCCTGCCTCCAATCCCAGGGAGGACGGTGACCATTCCTGGGGAGTGGCTGGACCTGGGCATGTGCTGCCCGAGAGGACCCCAGCCGGCCAGCACCAGGCTGGCAGCCTCCGAGCACGCCAGCGGTTCTTCCCAGCGAGCCATCTGGCACTTCTGTTTTGGTGGGGAGACCTGGGAACTCCCCGGGAGGAAAGACGCAGGCCACCGTGCCCTCAGCCCTGTCCTCCTCTACCTGCTGCCCCCCCCCGACGCCAGGGGAGAGAAGCACCTCCCGGGGACCGAGGTCCCACCTGGGGCCCCGGCGAGGCCGCGCGCACCGGCCCGCACGGCGCGGAGGCTCACAGCCCGCTCCGATGACATATGTAAGTCGACAGGGAACATCCTATCAACTTGCTGGAGTGTATCTTGATGGTTCGAACACACTCTTAAAGGTGTAGCATCATTTATCAAATTAACGTCGCCGCGCCTTGCCTGTCTTTGCCCACCCTCTCTCCTGCTCCTCCTCCTGGGCACCCTGCCCTGGCACCTAGGCCCTGGTGCTCGGGGTGCAGGGGGGGCTGGAGAGACAGGGTCCCTGCTCCTAGGGGCCCACAGCTCAGGTGCCACCTCCCCACCCCGCCCCCCAGGCCAGGGCAAGCCCACTAATTGCCAAATGCCAGAAGCCCCACCAATTAAATTTAAACGCATGCAAAGCTCAGTGGCTAGTAAATTATTATTTTTATTAGCTTGAACCAAGTTCCCGTAAGAGAAAGTCGACGCGCTCCCATGAATGGCTCTTGTATAATTTATTTAACTCGGCGCTCTTTGCCAAAACCTGGAGTATTTTTAGCGCGTTCTGTTGTCGGGTTTGGCTGTTTTATGTGTGTTTCTGAGGGGTATTTTTAGCCTCATCCATGTTATGCTAACAGCCGCCTGTGCGTTGTGTCCTGTCTGTGCGGCTGCTGAACCCTGTCTCGCAGCCGATTTCTAAGAATAACCGGGGAGCCCGTGGGGGTGCGGTGTTTCCAGGGGCGAGGAGCGAGCGCGCGGCACACCGGCCACTCCCTGCCTCGCCGGCGAATGTGCCTGCTTCCTCACGTGACCTGGAGATTCCCGTAGGAACAGCCTTACAGGGATCATCAGCCATGGGGGCAGCACGAGCTGCCCACGGAGGCAAACACACCCCACGTTCCCCAAATGGCTTTGGTGGGGCGGGCGAGCCAGCCGCAGCCTGGCCGGTCCGGGAGCCGCGCTGCATTCCCGGGCTGGGCGCGGGGCGCTCGCAGCCGCTTTGAAGTCTGGTTCTGTCACTTAGGAGCAGGATGGGCAGGGTCTTGGAAAGTCACTCTTTTCACACCTACTTAGTGCGGGTAACTGTTGCAGAAACACTCGGCGGTGTCGCCGAGTTAATGAGGTATTTACGAAAATGTACTTTTTCCTTCACCAAAAATACCGAAGGGGGAGGGGACCCTTTGATGGGGTCTCTTCACACCAGGAAATTCTCTCTTTCCCCCTCCGCTGCGTTTTTCCTTCTGAGCGGGAAGCCTGCAGTCACCCTGGGGGGTGGGGGTGGGGGCCGGCCCCCTGTTTACGCCGACACCCCGGGCCCAGGGCGCCTGGCTTCAGGCCCGGCCATTCACACCCCAAAGGGGGGGCAGGAGGAGAGGCGGGGAGGACCCACCGTCAGCCAGACTACAGCGTCCTGCTGGATGGCCCCCCCACACCTCCCGGCAGACCCGGTGATTCTCAAAGGCTGGCCCCCCTCTGAGCGCCGAGGAGGGTGGAGGATGGGAGCGGACCCCGGGGAGCGGGGGTGCGGCTTCTCCCCAGGCCCGGCTGCTGCTCCCTCCAGGCTGCCGAGCGAGAGGCCTGGTGATCCCCCATCGCTCCAGGGAGCAGCGCTGAGGGAAGCCGGGCTGGGGCCTCGTTGATGCGCCTCTCCCCGCCCCTAGGTTTCGCAGCTTTGCCTCCACACCGTCTGCACTGGATGCAGACGCTAGCACGGCACCGAGAACAGGGCTCCACGCATCTGAATCGCCAGAACAGCTCTTCCCCGCAAAGCCCTGCGTCCGACGGGAGAGCCACGGGCACTTTCATTTTTAGAGACGCGGCAGGAGCGGCCCTGGAGCCCCACGGCCCGCCAGGGTCCCTCAGGCTGACTGGGGGGGGGGGGGCAGGGAGAGCAGACAGGCGGCGGCGGGCAGGGTGGAGACCCTCGGCCCAGCCCAGGCCCTGCGGGAGGAGCGGTCCTCGGAAGCCAGGGCTCTGTCTCCTGGGCTGCATCCCACTCCCCAGCTTCGGCCCAGCAAATGGGAGGAAGCTCAGAGCGATCCCGGGCAGGGAGCGGCCGGCGGAGGGAGGGGCAGCACCACGGCCGCCTGCAGCCCCCGGCCACCCCAGAGGGGCAGGAAGTCCCCCTCACTGGCCATGTGGAAACCCGGACACGAGATGTAAAACATCCCACTTTTAACTTAATGATACTTGCTTCTCTCTACACCAGCTCGCAGATAAATACAGACCCACGCCAAGTGGCCGAGGGTACAATTCTTTTTTTTAAAACAACGATGCCGCTCAATTTCAGAAACCCACACAACATTCGGGCTTTCCCTCGATTCCAAAGGCCTTTTAAGTGGCAGATGCTCCTCGGTGGACACACTGTCCCGTCACAAATGGGCTGAATGTCGCCGAGCACAATAGGCCTCTCCAATCCCCGGGGGGTGGAACCGGCTTCCCAGAGCTGGGGCCACGTGGCCCTCCCCTCCAGGGTGACCTGGGGACCTCCAGCGCCCTCTGGAGCACCCTGCCTACGGGGAAGGCCGTAAGGTCAAGGACACAGACCAGGCCAGCACCCACCCAATCTCTGCCAACCCTCCACGGCCCAGGCTCCAAGAACCACGTGGTCAAACGTGCAATGAGCCAGACAATGGTTTGGACCACACGACCACGTTCCCACCTGACTCAGGGGTGCCTGCACGTGGAGACAGGGGCCCCCAGGAGAAATGGCGGCTCAGCAGGACCGGGCCAGGCGGCAGGGGCTGGGAATAGGGAGGGGGAATCCAGCCACGCCACGCCACGCCACGCCATGCCACCCCACGGGATGGCCCTGGCTTGCCCGTGCACTACCCAGAAAGCCTGCGTGCTGAGGGCTTTTCCGATCCTTGTTTTCAAGGTGCTGGCCCCTGCCAGGCTAGAGGGCAGGGCTAGGGGGGTGAGGGGGTGAGGGGGAGAGGCAGTCATTGCCTCCCCATCCCCCAACCTGCAGGCTCAGCCTCCATGCCTGCCTCCAGCAGAAGGGGCTGAGGGGGAAGCTGGCCACTGTCCCTGCACCCACGTGAGGACCCCCCAACACCGCCCCACCCCACCCCCCCGACCTCCAACCCCAGCGGGGCCTGGGCCAGCAGGGCAGGCAGCATCTCGGGGCAGGGGCAGGAGAGTCTGTCCCCGCCACAGAGGCAGCCGGGCAGAGATTTTAAATCACCAGTGGCCCAGGCCAGCACTTTCTCTCTTTCGAGTTATACATCCAGGGGAGGAAAAGGGAAGGGAGACGGAGGGGGAAGAGCGAGACAGAGAAGAAAGGGCAGCGGGCAGGAGGCTCGCCGGTGGGATCCGGGCCGGCCGCCGCCCGTCCCAGGCTCCCCGAGCCCGGAGGCTGGCCCCCCGCTCCCCGGGAACTGTTTGAGCCTCCTCACGCTGCAGCCGCTGACAGCCCGCTGGTAATTAAGCCATGTTCCGTCTCTTTTTCTTTTTAGGAAATGGACGTTTTTCTCCCTGTTGGCGGTGCCTTCCGACAGGGCCCCTCCTCGCCGACGCTGCGCTCCGTTTTAATCCACACACTAATTGTAATCCCATTAAGGCTGATATAATTTTATTAGTATTCACAGTTCATCAAGCTAGCAAGAAGAACTGTTCCTGCCAAATTAACAGCAACCCAAAGACGCCAACATCACTGATGTTTACAACAAACTGTCACCAAAACCAAGCCAGCCTTCCAGGGTGACCACGGCGTCCCCAGGCGCTGACTGCACACTCCAGGGGCTGCCCAGGGGCCTCCGGGATCCCGGGCCCTGCGCCTCCTCTGACCCAGCTCCACCGGGAAACCCACGTCCCCACCCCCAGAGAGGAACAGCTCTGGCCGGGGCCGACCCTGCGGGAGGGGTTCCCTCCTGAGCGAAGGGCGCCCGCTGCCTCCTCTCTCCTCTTGGAGCAAATCGCCTCTGAACTCGCCTGCACCGAAATCCCGGGCGGCCGCGCCTCCCCCGCCGAGCCGCCGGCTGGAGCGGGAGGACCCGGAGGCACTTGTTAAAGCAAAAGCATCCCTGCCAACCCCTTCTCGCCCCGACACTCCGCGGCCTTATATAGAACCGGGACGCGCTCGGCTCACACCACGGCCCCAGGAGCGCGCGCCCCGCGCCACCGCCTAATCCGAGGCCGCCGCGCGCCCCCCCGCCGCCCCCCCCCAATCACAACAGCCGTTCTGTTCCCGCGGAAAGCGCCTCGTGGTCCGGCCCGGAAGGTCTCGGACTGTGAGGGCAGGTTTCCGCGGGCTTTCGTTCGGCGGAGAGGGTGGGGGAGGCGCAGGAGGGCCAGGCTGCCTCGGGGCTGCCTCTTGGAGAGGACGCCCGGGAAGGCCACGCTGACCCGCAAGGATCCGTCTCCACGGCCGCGGGGGCGGGAGACTTCGCTCCGCGCCCGGGCAGCCACCGTGGCCGGAGCCGGGAAGTGAAAGCAAAGGTTCCTCGGCGAAGGCTCGGGAGAGAGGGTCGGGCGCCCATTCGCCCCCGGCCGTGCCCCCCGCGGGCCCTCTCCGCGCGCTGGGCGGCACTGACCTGTGTGCGAGGCCATGGGCAGCGGCGACGGGAAGTACTTTCCGGGCGGGAAGTGCGCGGCGGGCTGCGCGGCGGGCCCGGCCGGGGCGAGGCGCGCGGCGGCCGCGGCGCTGCGGTGGCCCAGGCTCCCGCGCTCCGACAGCAGATGCGGCGGCGGCGGCGCGAAGTCGCGGCCATCCATGCCGGGCCCCGGCCCCGGCCCGCCGCCGCCTCCCGGGAGCAGCGCGGCCGGGGCCCGGGGGCGACTCGGAGCGCGGGCGGCGCGCGGGCGGCGCGCAGGAGGCGGCGTCCGGGTCACCGGCGGCGGCGGCGGCGGCGGGGCCGGTCAGCAGGCCGGCGGGCTGGGCTCCTCGGCGGGCGGCCGTGCGCCGAGCCGGCGGCCGCCGTGTGGGTCCATAGTCTGCGGAGGGAAGCAGAGGAGACTCGGTCACCGGGGGCTTAACCCGTTCCCCCGACCCTCCAGCCCCCTGCGGCCCCGAGCCATGGCCAGGCCCCACGGCGCGTCTCCCCACTGCACGCACGCGAGCTGGGCCACCCGCCTCCCGGTCCCCGCGCGCACACGCACCGTCCCGGCCACTCTCGGCCCGGAGGAGCCCGGGGGAGCCCGGCGCACCACTCGCCGCTTCCCCTTCGCTTCCCCGCGGGTCCCTGCGGCGAGGGCGCCGCGGCAAAAGGCTGCTGGCTCCGCGGGGTGATAAAACCCCAAATCTGCGAAGCCATCACGCGCGCACACACTCACACACACACCCGCGCGCACTCCCTCTCCCCTCCCCCGCCGCCCAGAGGCGTCTCCGTGGAAGGACTGGGTCCGCTCGCGCGCGCTCGCTCTCCCTCACGGCGAGTCCAGCTTCCCCGGCATCCCCCTCGCGAGTAACCGTGCTAATTAAGCGAGTAATTTTATTGATTGTAACTCAAGAGTTTTTTTTTTTTTATAACCTTCCGTTTCTCCCCTTTCCCATCCCCCCATGCGTTTTCCAGCTCGTGCTTTTGAACTCACCGCCCCCTCCCCCCGCTCCGACCGGCCCCGGCCGCGAGCCAGGACCCCGGGCCAGCTCCCTACAGCCCCGGCTTTGCGTCCTCCGCCCGCGTCTCGGGGGCCCCCACGCCGCAGTGCCCGGCCCGCTGTCCCCGAGCCCGGAGCTTCCTGGCGAGGCCAGAACCATCACCCCGCCCCCCAATCCAATTCGCCCAGGGTCTTCCTCTGCGGGTTGGGGGCTTTGGGTGGAGGGGACGCTTTGAACGTCAGAAATTATTCTCTCTCTCAACGCCCCAAAGCAGCCTCGGGGTTCCTTCCTTCGGCGCCCGCTCTGGGCTTACTGAGCTGGCGCCGGTCTCCCCGAGGCCGGCCGGGCGGCCGGTGGACCTGGGGGTCTGCCGCCCCCAGCTCGGCCCTCGGAGACTCCGTGGGGCTCTGTGCAACGTTCGCCCCCGCCGGGGTCCCAGCAGACCCCGGGCTTCCGTCGTTCACCCCCATCTCCGGGTAGGGCCTCATAAAAATGCCCCCACCTCCCTCCTCTCTCACCCCCTCCCTAAGCGGAGCGTCCACTCCGAGGCTAAAACGGGGGACAATTTCAGACGCCGCCGAGCGCGGAGCAAAACTGGACGGACGGACGGCGCCGCGCCCACGTGGGTTTCTTAAATGGTGCGCAGTCCCCGTGCCCGAAGCCTGCATTGTTCTACATTTCACATCACCTCCAGCCAAAGGGAGGCGGGCAGGGCAGGGCAGGGGTCTTCCCGGGAACTCTGCAGAAAACCTGGAATGTCTGCTGCCGTCCCACCGCCACCACAAAGCCACCAAGAGGTTTCCTGTGGCGCGAAGACCATTTTACACCGCAACACGGGATGCTGCGGGCGCTACCGCGTCTTATTTGCAGGCTGTTTTCGTGTTTGATTTAATGTATAACCGAAAACATAATGTATTAAGTGAATACATATTTGCTCAGCTGATAAGCTTTTTTTAATATTTATTCGGAGAGGTTTTTGCATTGTAAACAAACGAGCCCTACCCAAAGAGTCCTCTTTGTCTCTCAACTTCCCACAAAGGGGTTTGGGGCTGCCTGGCCGCTGCGACCGCCGGCTCCATCCCCCGGTCTAACAAACCACTCAGGCTCGCCGCCTCTCGGGCCTGCACCGCGCGCGCCAGGCCGCCAGGGCCTCGGCGAGGTGGGAGCGGTGGGCGCGGGCGGGACAAAGGGAAAGGAAGAGGGGAGGGAGGTGGGGAACCTACGGCTTCGAAGGCGCCGAGGCCCGGAGGGGCTGCGTGCCGGGGGGGCCGTGTGCGCGCCACGCTTTTGTTTTGTGAGATTTCTTGTTTCCAATAAAAAAATTTTCACAATTGTCCAGAGAGCGGAGCTGCTCCGATTCTCGGGACGCGGGCTCCGCTGGCCAGCAGCAATTTAAACCCCCACCTCCAGCGGGCGGCACGGATCCTGCCTCGCCAGCCCGCGGGCGGTCCCCGCAAACGGGGGGTGAATTGCTGCGGCCCTGCTGCGCGGCTGGCCAGGCTGGAGGGGGCTTTTTCTTTGTGCTCGCGGCTCCCGGAGACAAGGCGCCGCGGCTCCCGAGGCCTGCGGCGCCGGAGCTGGGTGGGGAGCGGGCGGGGGCGCGCGCGGCTGGAGGCCCGGAGTCCTAGAGAGCCACCCACGGGTCCCAGGGTCCGAGTCCCCCAACCCCCACCGCAAGAGCCCGCCGCACAGGACAGAGACTTGGGCCCAGGTAACCGGAGCGCCGCCCGAGAACCGCTGACGAGGACCTTTTGTAAGAACCGAATCTCGGAACCCGGTGGCGGGGCGAGGTCTCCAGAGCCGACCGTCCCTTCTTGTCGTGGCTCGCGCGGCCCAGGGATCCCTGAGGTTTGCTTTCATTTTAACTTGAGCCCTTCAACACCCGCCCTCGCTTCAGCCTCCCGCCGAGGACCAGGACCCCTTTCGGTCTGGCTGCCCCGGCGCCATCGGCGGGTGCGCGGGCGCCGTGGGGCCTGCAGGCTGGGCTGGGGCCAGGCGCACACGGGAGGCCGGGCGCCGCCGAAGAACCCGCTCCCTGCGAAACGGCCGCCCCCCGCCGGTTTTCCGGGAGAGGGTCCGCGCTGTGCCCCCGCGCTCCAGGGCGCACCGGCCGGCAGACCCCGCCTCGCAGACCGTGGCCGGAGACCCTCTCGCTGCCCGGATCGCGCGCGGCGAAAATGACCCCGCTGCGCTGGCCTTGCTCAGCTCCCTCCTCCATTCTCACCGCTCCCCCCGGCCCCCCCCCCCCCAATGAATTAGGATCTGGAAACCGAAACCCGGAAATCTCGCCATTATCCATCCTCGCCCCGCACCAAGCCGTAAAGCCCCTCTGGTCAGCGGCCTTGGCCACCACCAGCTGGCCGGTTCCCTGCGCCACGGAGCGACCGGGAGGGGCCGACCGGGACTTCTCTGGGGAGGGTAACAGGGTGGGGGGGCAAACAATCGGGGTTCGCTTGTGGTGCCACCGGAGCCGGCGCGCGTTGGCGGCGTCCGGGACCTCGGCGACTGTCAGCCCGCGGCCGCCCGCGCGGTTCGCGTGGGACGCAGCCAGCCTGCCGGTCCCTGTCCTGTCGCGATTATTTATTTTTAATGCTGGGTGTCGATCGAGACAACAAGCGCTCAGAGCAAAGCAAGGACGCGTTACGGGGTGGGGGGTGGGGTTAAAACCGATCGATAAAATTTTTCAGAGGAAAAAAATCGCTCTTATAGATTGTCCATCTTAAAAAAAAAAAAAAAACCCTCGACATTCTAACGGATTTTTAAAAAGGGAGGAGATATATATTTCTTAACATCACAACCCTGATTCTCTCTTGCTTAAAAATGTAAATCCCCAAAGCCAAAATAAAAAAAAAAATAAAACAATAAAAACACCAAAAAAATGAAAGCAATTTCAGTTACTTACTGGAGGCTGTTTCCTGGACACAATTGAATGCAATACAATGAACCCAGTAAATGTGACTTTGTTTTGTATTCCTATTGGTATTTTCAATGTGCTGACTTGCGCTGTAAATGCAGCGCTTCCACCACGACTCTAGCGAGCCCATCCAGAGCGGCTCTCAACCCTGCAGCCCGGCGCGGCCAGCCACAGGCCCTGCATACTAATAAGCTCGTGCCACTCAGCCCCGAGCAGCCCGCGCGCTGATTGGCCGCGCGGCCCTCCGCGGCCGGGAGCTCGTGCCACTCATTCCGCGTAAACAGGCCTCCCAATAGGCTGGCGCCAGGCCAGGGAGCTGCCAATCAGGGAGCAGCAGGGCTACTACCGAGCCCGTTGGCGCTTAATTCAAGCCGGGCGACTGCGCAGCTCCCTCTGCGCAGATCGTTGCTGCTGAATGGGAATGTGGTGGCGCGGGCGGGAGGGGGAGCCCAGGGGCGAGTGGGAGCGCGTGTCCGTGCGGGGGGAGGGGGTTGTTTTTTGTGGTGTGTGTGTGTGTGTGTTTTAATGTGATCCAGTAGGTCTAACGTTTGGCTTCTGGTGCACAAAGTCCAGGAGAAGAAAGAGCAACACCCTTTAAAGCAGAAGCTTTTTTTTATACCTGGGATCCGTTTGGCAGGTGGCTGAATCAAAGCACAGGTAGGCCCCAATTCCCAGCACAGAAGATTCCTCGGGATGCCCGGCCCTCCCACCACTCTGAGACCTCCGCCTGCTTGGACAGAGCTCAGACATACCCGCAGCCCTGCGGCCTGGGGAGCACGGACTCCACAGTCGCCTACCCGGTCAACTCTTGCCCCCCCCCCCCGCCCCCGCCCCATGAATCAGACCCCAGGGGGAAGAGTCCTGTCATCTATCTGCGGACTCTCCGTTTTTATCTCTCTCGACTTCCCTTTGCAACTGAACAGCGATCAAAATGTAAATCGAGGATTTATGGCCAAGACAAAGATTGCCCTTTTTTCATCTGCAGCTAGACTTAGAAAAATACGTCCACCTTCATGCGCACGGAGTGAAAATCGAGCATAGTATGCTCAATGCCACTCTCCTGAAATCCCACTAAATTATCGGCCCAGTTAAAAAGAGCCACTGAACAATTATCTTCATCGTAATCACATGCAAACCACTTTTAAAAATATTCTCCAACAACCACCACAAAAAATCCACAAAAAAATAAAAATATTCTCCAAGGAAATGCTATTTATTCTTGGGAGTCAAGGTGATGTCTGCGTTGCGATGGATACATTATTTTTACTCCTCTTTCTACATGTGAATCTCTGCCTCCCCCGCTGGGAGACCAAAAAAAAAAAAAAAAGCATATTTAACCTAGATTCCAGCCAACATAGGCACATGCGTTAGAGATTCTGCACCGACTCACTCCGGTAGGGACACGAAGGGGTTAAGCCAAGGCCCTCTGTTGTCTCCTTCCTATCCCGGCTCCCCCGCCCGCTCCCCCGGGATCGCGGGGATTGGTTGGCACTCCGCCAGCAGGCTGTCAATCAACGAGTGTAAACAAGGCGCTGATTGGCTGTTGTCCAGTCGGCACAAGGCCTCCTGAAAAAAGCAATTACTGGCTCCGCGGTTTCAAGGCGGCCCAAGGCCGCTTGATGAAAGGAGATAAGCTGGGGACCGTTTCCAGGACCCCCGCGGGCCGACCCCGTCAGCCCGGGAGCCTAGGTGCAGCGGAGAGCCCTCGGATCAAAGGAATCCGGAGGAAAAGGGGAAGCGGGCGCTGGGCCCGGGCCGGCCTTCGCCCGCGGGCGTTTCTGACTTGGGGTGGGGGCTTGGCCGCGGGTGGGGGCTCCGGAGGGCCCGGGGCTGGCAGGTAAGCGCCAGGGGAGGCCTGGGCGCAGGACCTGGAGCGCGGACTGGAGTCCCGGCTCGGGCGACGTCCCGACCCGGCGGCGGGGACAATCCCCCGCGTGGCCGGAGACCCGGGCCTGTTCCGAGCACTGCGCCTTCTGGAGCGACCCCGGCGGGGCGCGCGCGGCCGCGGGAGGAGGGGAGACACATAAATCCATAAAGCGCCCGGAGATCCGATTAGCGCGGCTATTCATTAGGCCGGGGGCGATTGAATTAGGTCCCGGTGCGGTGCGGTGCCGGCCGGGCCGGGCCGGGGGGTGGGGTGAGGGGGCTGCGCGGGCTGGGCGCGGCCGCCGGGGCGGGGAGGCTGGCGCGGACTTCCAGAGGCTGAAGTGGCCGCGCGGCCGGGCGGGTGAGTGTTGTGGAGACGGGATCTTCCGGGTCTCGACCCCCCGGCTACGGAGGAGCTGGCCCGCTTCCCGCGCACCCCGAGGGCAGCCAGCCCGGGCCCGGCCCGGCTCCGGAGAAATCGCGCCCGCACGCCGCGGCCTCCCGCGGCCTCCCGGCTCCGGGGCCTGGCACGGCGGAGAGGCTGCCCGGTCCGCGCTCCCCGGGCCCGGCCCTGCAGGGTGCCTCTCGCGGACGGCGCTTCCTGCTCTTCTTCGGAAGCGAGTTCTCCGACGAGCTTGTTTTCCGGCCGAGGAACCTCACGTTTTTGTTCTCAAGTTCCATCTGAAATTTTTCTAAATATAAGAAAAGAGAAACGTTCTCCATCCCAGAGAGAGAAGACCCTAGCGACCTGCGGGGTCCTGCGGGTACTCCCCGCAACCCCAGCGCGTCCCGCAGCGACCTGGCAGGCCCTGCAGCAGGGCTGGGGGCTCCAGACTCGGCCCTCCCGGTGGGGGAGGGGCGGGGTCTTCCAGCCCCCACTCTACACCCGTGTGTGGGGGTGCGGTGCCGATCTGCTAAGCCCCACCGCAGGACCCCAAATCCTGCCCCAACACCCGCCCCCCCTTCGGTAGAAGGTTGCCTGAGGGTCCTGGGGCCTGGCTGATGCCCCACCCCAGCCTCCGGAGATGGGGCAGCAGAGGACATCAGGGGTCAGGGCCGTCCTGCCCCCCACACCAGCTCTGCTGCTTGCACCGTCACCTGATTCCTGATTTAGGGGTGAGAACTGGCTCTCAGAAACCCTGGGCCCTGCCCCTGACCTCCTGCCTGGCAGCAGAGAGAAGCTGCTGCGAGGGGTGGGCCTGGCGGCCTGGGTGCGTGGGCCTGGGCCAGGCCACAGCTCCCTGCCTGCGGCCTCCTCTCCCTTCTCTCCCCAGCGTCACTTACAACAGATCTAGTGGGCTTTTTTTTTTCTTCTAAGTGCTGTTTCAAAACAGTTGTTACAGCAATAGCTGCAGACGGGCCTGCTGGATGCGGCAGGGGCTGGCAGCTGCCCAGGCGGGCGGCGCTCCGCAGCTCCCGTGGCACCAAAATAAGCTCCCGTGTTCCCCTCGAAGACGGGAAGCAGGCGGCCGGCCGGGCGTGTTTGGCTGAGCACACCAGCCGCCCCAGGAAGCCTCCGGGTCTCCTCTTTGACTCTCCCTGCTGTCCTGAGCGGACAGATGTTTTCAATTTCTGAGAAGCACGGCGTGGGATCTGCAGGCTCTCTTCCACGGGGCAGGGAGAGGCAGAGGAGACAGGACAGGGGACAACATGGGGGTCGGGGCCGTCCACGGGGCCTGCCAGCCCGTCGCCTGGAGCTGCACACACGAATGGGCTCCCTGCAGGCCGGCCGGCACGGGGCCAGCCTGGGATGCAGCCAGGGCACTCGTCCACCCCCACAGCCCTGCACACACCACTCCTGGTCTGAGGAGAAGACAACGGACGCCCCGTGCAGCCGACTGTGCCCTGACACCCGGGCACGCACACAGTGCTCATGCACACGCATGACGCTTGTGTGCAGTCTCGTGTGAGCACACATGCATGCATATGCCTAAACACGTGCACAACACATACATGCACACCCTTCCAACCACGCACCAGCTCTCCAGAGAACCTGCCTTTCGGTGCACAGCCTGGGGGCCCTTGTCTCCCCTGGACCTCTCCCCAGCCCTGTGCCCACAGACACCCTGTGCCCTGAGAGTGGCAGCAGATGGAGGTGCCTCTGCTCCTGCCACCTGAAGCCCTGAAATAATCAGTGTTTAACACGAGGGGGGTGTCAGGCGGGTTACACAAAATCGTGAGTTAGTCACCGCTCCGACCACACAGCCGCTCGGGCACCGAGCAGCCCGGAGCTGGGCCCAGGCCCTCACCCCGCTGCGGCCTCGCCATTGTTCCCTGGGCCATTAGTCAACGGGCAAATGAGAAACAATTTCTCGACAAAAAATGGACTCTTCATTCCTCCCACCAGAGCTCGGGGGACGAGACCAGGTGCGGGCTGGCTGAGGCTCTGCACCTTGGGGTGCACTTGCCCAGCGGGAGGGAACGTGTAGGACGGGGAAAGGGCGTCCCGAGGCCCAGGAGGGGCTGGAGGGCTCACAGCACCCCCACCCGCCCTCAACCTACCCCCGCCCCAGGCATGTGGCTGCCCAGTGTCACAGGAGTTAGGAGTTGGCATCCTTCCTCTCAGTAAGAAGGTGCGAAAAAAGAACCAAGTGTCCCAGAAGCACCAGAGAGGCTGGCCTCAGCCCCACTGCAGCCTCCAGGAGGCAGGCGCGCCCCCCCTTCCCCCCCTCACTCTCTGAATGAGGTCTTCTGCCCCAGATGTGGGGGTGTCTTCTTCCATCTGGGCCTTCGCTGGTGCCCCCAGGAGCTGGGTTGGGGAGGGGGAAAGTCAGGATTGCCAAACCCCCCCCCCCCCAGGTGCTGCCTGGGACCCAGCTAGCCTGGCCGGTGGCCTTCTCTGGACCACGCCTCTGTCTTTGGGGCTTCAGCTGTGTAGGGGGGAGGCCAGTTTTGCAGGGGAGAGGACGGTGACGACCTCCCGGACCCCATCCCGAGGGGCAGGGGGCTGCCCCCAGGGAACCAGCCTCCGGTCCCAGCCCCGTCATCATTAGGTCCAGGTGGCCAGGAGGGGCGGGCAGCTCCCAGGCCCGGGACTGGAGGAAGCCGCCCACAGAGGAAGAAGCATGGTGAGGAGCCAGGCCAGGCCACCTCTCCCCAGCATGGCCGGGCCCTGGGCCCCGGGCTGAATCCCTCACGCGGGGCCTGAGGCCGGGGCGCAGCTGCTCCCCTCTGCAGGCCTCGCGGGGCGCGCAGGAGAGGTGGGGATGTGGCCGCACGTTTTAAAAGGCAACCAGATCCGCTGGGGGAGGGACACTTCGAAGTCAGAGGAACAGAGGTCCGTGCCCTCCCTCCGAAGGGGCTTTAATTCCGTTGCTGCTGGTTTGTCCAACCAGGTCAGGAGGCTGCCCCGCCCCCACGGCGTGGCGAAGGTGCCTGTGAAACTAACAGCAGTAATTTGAGGCCAAATGTAAGGCGGCTGCTCACAGGGGAAGGACAATTCAGGTGCGGGCTGGCCGAGGGTATCAAACCAGAGGCCCGTCTGGGTTGGACCGAGGCGATGTTCAGAACCGGGCAGGAGGGTCCCCGTGGCCAGGCTTCTCCCTCATCTTCATTGGCCAGGGAGTACTTGTTATTATCGTTAAAGGGATGTGGTGGGGGGAGATGCCTGGACCCCCAGGGTGAGGGAAGCGTCCAGGCCCTCGTCCAATCTTGGCAAGAGGAAGGCCGGCCCGCCCCCTCCCCCCCCCCCCGCCCCCGGGGGGACGCCTGGGTGGAGGAGGAGGCAGGGAAGCCTGCTCTCTGGGGAGCTATGCCCACCCTCTAGGCAGACCCGGGGGAGGGTGGAGGATGCCCATGGGTTCTCCTTGCCCTGCCCCGGAGGAAGGACCCAGAGCCGGTGCGGGGATGGGGGCAGGTGGCTTCGTGGCTGGAATGGCCCCGCTTGGCGACCACAGCTCTAGTGGGGCCTCACGAGGGCATGGTCGCCGGGTGCTTCCAGGCACCGCCCCCCGCCCCCCCCAGCCTGGCTCCTGTCCTCCCCAAGGGCACCCGCCTCCCCGCAGCCGGGAAAGTGCGGAGTAAGCAGTCGGGGCCGCTCCGGGGCTGTGTTTGGGTGTGTTTACACGTGTCACTGTCAGGGTGCGTCTGGACCAGGCCTCTGGGGGCCCGGCGGCCGGGGCCTGGTCTCACACTGAGGGCTCAGGGGAGAGGGTGAAGGCTGGAAACCCCGCTGGTCCAGGCCGCGCTGCCGCAGGCACCCCAGGCCAGGAGACACGCTGAGGGACAGGGCTGGGGCCTGGCAGAGCCCCTCCACCACCACCACACAGGCCCAACAGGGTCCCCTGAGCACCAGGCACCAAGCTCCGGCAGGGCAGCCGGAGGGGCAGGGGGCTGCACCTGCCCTTGCCCCGCCCCGGGGCAGGAACCTGGCGGCCGGCTTCCGTGGGTTTCCTCGTGTTCCCAGGCTCGGACAAGCCCCAGCTGCCGCTGCCCCTCCCGCCGCGGCCCCAGCAGAGGGCCCCAGAGGGCAGGGCGCTGCCCATTCAGACTCGCTCCTGACACAAAGCAGGAGGCCTGGGGCACACACCTGGCCTCCCCTGCTGCCTGGGGAGTTGCTGGCCCAGCCCACGCCCCCCCCACCCCCCCCCAACCTCCCAGGCCTCTCCCCACCGCCAGCCCCTGCAGCCCCTGCAGCCACAAGCACTGCCCTCCTGTGTCAGCCACCCAGCTGCCTGCGGGAGAACCAGGACCCGCTTGCTCACCTCCCTCCTGTCTGGGGTGGTGGTGGTGGTGGTGAGTCCCTGGCCTGGTTCCCTGCGGCACGTGGAGGCTCCAATGATTCCCATCAAAACACCCACAGAGCAGCAAAGCCCCCCACCCAGGGGCCAGGCAGGGCCGGCGGGCGCCACCAGGGGACCACCCTTGGGCCTGGCCACCGCGTCCTTTGTTAATAGGACAGTCAATGGTCTAATTAAAAATCATTCCGGAGGTCCTTTTCTTTCTGACCTGCAGAAATGCATGTTCCCTCTGCATCCGCCACGCATCAGTAAGGCTGCCGCCATAACCCCCTAAGGAGGAGGAAGGGGGGTCCAGGGAAGTGTCCCAAAGACACTCCCCAGAAAGCTCCCTCTTCCAACGGTCCAGCAGGGCGGCCGAGGGGCCTGTGGGGCCCAGCGCCCAGGACACGTGCCCAGGGCCTTCCGCAGCTCGGTCCACTGGGCCCGGCGGGTCCCTCTCCACATGCAAATGCAGGCCCAGCTTGCCGCCGCCTGCCCCACTCCCCCACCCCATGCCCCAAGAGCAGGAGCCGGGGCACAACCCAGGGGCGCTCCTTCCTCCAGAACCGACTGTGTGGTTGGATTTGTGCTTTTAAAGGCAGGCCTTTGCCAGGCAGACAGCCTCCGAGGGCGGGGAAGGGGGGAATCAAAGGCCCTGCGTCCCAGCCAGAAACAAAAGCCTTGGGGAAACGGACCCGCACGGTGGGCGGCGGGCGCGCCCCCAAACCCGCGTCGGGAGAAGCGCGCGCAGCACCTACCGGGGAGGCTCCGCGGCGGCTCCCTCCGTCCCGGCGGCGGGGTCCCAAGCGGCCGCCCGACCCGCGCCGGGCCCGCCCTGCGCCCTAGAACAGGGAGGCGGCCGGAGGCGCCATAATCGCAAATTTATGGCCTGGGTGACGCGCTTCCCTCTCCACAACGGGGCCCGGTGACATTAAACAGAAAATTGATGGGAGAGGAGCGAACTCTCATCTCCGCTCCACGGCGGCCCTGCGCGTCTGCGGGGCGGCCCGGGACCGGAGAGGCCGGGGACCGAGAGGTGTGGTCGCCGCGAGCTGTGCGCTCCGAGCCCCCTCGCCGGATGCTTCCTCCCGGATTCGGGCTCCGGGCCGCGGGCTGGGGAGGGACCGCGACCCGCCAACTCCCCGCCGCATTTCGGGCAGAAGCGAGGCTGCTCTGCGTGCCCCGGGCGCTCGCTCGACTCCCCAGTTCCGGGGTCTCCATCGGCGCAGAGTCCCCCGTCCCTACGGCGTGGGGAGCGCAGGGGAGGACCTGGCCCAACCCCCACTCCCGGCAAGTGGGAGAGAGCCAGTGAGCACGCGGTGGGCCGGGGTGGCTGCCGGCGCTGCCCCGGCCGCGAGCGCCGCTCTCCCCTACCCGTGCGGGGCTCCCCCGGGGCGCGCTTGGCGCCTCCTGGCACCGACCCCGCCGCGCCGCATCCTTAAAGGCGCCGCCCGCCCTGCCGGCCTTTGTCCGGCCGCTGGAAGGTCATTCCCGGGGGCGCAAGGGCAGCGGCCAGACCCCGGCGCAGAGCGCACTCCCCCGCCCCCTCCCCCACCCCTGGGACTAAAGTCCCCGGCTGCTTCTGCCTAGCCCGCCGCGCTGCCTGCTCCCCGAGCCTCCCCCCGCCCCTCCCACCCCCCGGGCTTGGGCAGGATACATTGTAGCGCTGGGATGCAAGGCCGGGGCCTGGGAGCCGGCTCTCAACAAGTGGGGGTGAGGGGGTGCCTCTGAGAGAACATGAAGGAGGGAGGCCCAGGCGCTCCCGGGAGAACACACCCTCACCGTCCTCCTGGCTCCAGGAGCCTAGACACCCACGGAGGCCTCCGGGCAGCCTGGGGTCGGGAGGGCCGTGCCCATTTTAGTGACGAGCAAACGGACTGAGACAGAGAGGACGCCTGCCTTCTCACCCAGGGGCTGGGGACCTGGGCCCCGATTCCGCTGTGAAACCCGGCCACGGCCACGGGTTGGCTGGCCTCTGGGTCCTGGGCAGCCCAAGGCTCACGGAGGGGGCAGCTGTGGCAGGACTTCCCCAAGGGCCGAAGCGTGTGGGCCTCGGGACTGCAGGTGGGCCCTTCGGGCCACGGCACCCACAGAGGACCCACCAGGGCCTGTTTTCCCCGGGAAGCCGCCCTGGCCCCTGGGCCCTGGGCCCAGCCGGAGGTGGGAGCCCATGAGGAAGGCTGCGCCAGGCAGGCCACCGCCCTGCGGCTGGGAGGGCTGCTTCCGGGCCGCGGGGTCTGAAAGCCAGATCCCACACGGTCCTGTTGGGCTGGAACCAACAAGAGCAGCGTCAGGGGCTGGAGGCGAACCTCCCCTTTTAGGCTCAGAAGTGAGCTGTGGGGATGCAGGCGGCTTCCCGCCACGGCGGCGGCGTGACGAGCTGGCTGACTGCAGCTGTCCGCGCTGCTCAGGCAGAACCGGCTCCGGGAGGCCCCTCGCCAAGCCCTGGCCCCAGCAGCTGAGCCCGCGCCCTCCGGGCCTCCCGGGCGGCAGGCTCCTGGGGGAGGGGACGCAGCTGGGGACGGCGGAGAATGGGGTCCTTGTGCTGCTATCAGCGACCCCAAGGCCGGATGAACACGGCTTTGTCTGCCCCACACTCCCGTGGCGACCACGGGACCAGCCGGCATCAGCGCCTGGGGCTTCCCAACCAGAGTGGCTGCTTGGAGGCCTCGGTTAACCCTTGAGCGGGTGTTGGAGGCCCAGTATTTCCCGGGCTCTGCGCCTGGGCTGCGGGGCGTGAAGAAGAAGGGGGCCATCATTATCAACCCCCAGGTTCGACGCAGTGTTTGTCCAACAGGATTTCTTCGGGTTTCAATGGCTGAGCCATTGGGGGAGGGGGGGAGGGCGGCCGGGGGCGGGGGCGGGGGTCCCGTGGGAGACATCCGGCCACACCAGGCCCAGCTGGGAACGGAAGCCCACGGTGACGAGCCCCATCCCGGTCTGGCTCCGGCATGCGCCTGATTGGTGGGAGTTCTTTGTATTTTATTATTTTTTATTTTATCTTTATTGATGTCAGAGAGGGAGAGAGGGATGCAAACACCAACCGTGAGAAAGGGTCATGGATCCGCTGCCTCCTGCACGCCCCTCCCTGGGGATCCAGCCTGCAACCTGGGCCTGGGCCCCGACTGGGAATCGATGGGACCAGGACCTCCTGGTTCATAGGTGGACACTCAACCACTGAGCCGTGCTGGCTGGACTTTTCGAGGATTTTTCTAAATTATTATTAATGTTTAGAGAGAGAGAGAGAGCGAGCAACATCGAATCAGTTGCCGCTGTACCTGGCCCGTGAGGAGCTGTTGGTCACACACACAGAGAGCAGGCGCCCATCAGCCAGCAGGATCGTGGCGAAAGGGAAGCCCAGGAGGTGCCACTGGCGGAGGAGAGCCTGCAGACCCAGAGCAAGGGGGGCGGGCGGGCGGTCAGGCAGGGCTCCCTGGAGCAGGAGGGCGGGGGGCGGAGGGTGGGCCGGAGGTTTATATGCCGGCCTCATGGCTGGGTTGGGCAGTGGGTCTGGCCTCCAAAGCAGAAGTGGGGCCCTCCCTGCGGTGGGCCGTGCTCCCTCTCAGTGAAGGCGGGGTGATGAGGGGCAGCCAGGAGGACAAGGGGGACCCCCAGCCGCGGCGGCAGGGGCTCTGGTCCGGCCCAGGCCTGTCCGGAAGTGCTCCTGGGTGTTTCCTGGTCTCCAGCCTTTCCTGTTTCTCAGATCCCCCAGGCCCGGCTGGCCGGGTGGCTCCGGGGTGGAGCGTCCGCCCAGGCACCAGGAGGTGGCTGGTGGGATTCTGAGTCGGGGACACGCCCGGGCTGCGCGCACAGAGCAGCCAGGCCCACGGGGAGAGACAGAGGCCGGAGGGACGTGGCCACAAGCCAAGGGGACCAGGAGAGAACCCTAGACCCCAGTCTCCCTCCGAGCCTCCAGGCGGAGCCAGCCCTGCGGGCGGACGGACTGGCGGACGGACGGACGGACGGACAGACGGACCGACCACGATTTCAGCCTCCCGGCCTCAGGCTGAGGGTGTGAGTCCGTGCGGGACACCGAGGAAAGCCGTTATGCACGTTCCGGTGCCTGCCTTTGGTGAGCACACCTGATTTAGGTATGTATACCGTGTGCTGTGTGTTCCGTGGGACAGGGTGAAGAAGCGTGTCACGAGGAAGCGGCTCGCGTGGGTTTGGAGGCTGGAGAGGCGGCCTGACTCTCACTCTGGGAGGCTCCGAGGGGCCTCTCCTCCCCCTCCCCCTGCGGCCCCTCCACCCCAAGCCGCCCCGCGGGGAGTTTGGAGAGGACTCCCTGGGGTGCAGGTGTGGCCATAGGAGCTGACACCAGGGTGGGGGAGTATGTTGGGGAGTGTGTGGAAAGGGGGTGCTGGCCGGGCCCCCCACGCTGAGGCCGGGGCGAGGCGAGGTGGGAAGGGCTCTGCTCAAACCCCGCCCCCCCAGGTGATGGACGTGCAGTTAACCTGCCTGCGGTCTTGCTGGCAGCCAGACGGGAGCAGGAAGTGAGCCTGTAAGCCAGGGCCTTTCAAGTTAAGACAAATTCACCGACCAGCTGAGCCCGCAGCACCCAGAGCAGCGCCCTAGCCGCCCGGGCCCCCAGTTGGGAAATGGCTCCATTCAGGGACCCAGCGCCTTCCAGACCTTTCCAGCCCCTCCCTCCCCGTCCCACAGACCGTGTCGGGCAGAGCCCGGCCCGGGGCCCATCCTGGCAGGGGTGTGATCTCTCTCTGGGCCTCAGTTTCCCCGTCTCCCTGGTGCGAGGCCCCCTCTCTGAGCTGCTCCCCATCCTCTGACGCCCCCTCTGGAGCTCCAGGTGCCAGACTTGGCCCAGAGCCCCTGACACCTGAGCCGGCTCCTGCCGCCTGCCCCTGTGCAGGAGGTGAGAGCAGGTTCTGCTCAGCGGGGCCCCTGGGAGCGCCCGCCTGACCTGCAGACACGCGCGCGCGGCCTCTGGTCCCCGGCGGCCCGACACCTGTGCCCGCAGGGCTGCGCTCTGGGCCCGGTCCGCATTTACGTTTCAGGCCTTTATAAAGGATGAGCTTTTTTAAAACATATTTTTATGGATTTTGGAGAGGAAGGGGGAAAGAGAGAGGGAGAGAAGCATCGGTGATGAGAGAGTCAGGGGTCAGCTGCCTCCTGCATGCCCCCGCTGGGGATCGAACTGTGACCTCCTGGTTCCTGGGTGGACACTCGGCCACGCCGGCCACGCCCTGCTGTTCAGAGAGAAACTAGTGGCTGGTGCACGGGTTCGTGCACACGGGAAGGACATTAATTAGAAGGGATGTTTTCGTGTGGCTCTCCGCCCTTTCTCCACAACAGAAGCGTCAACCAAATTCACCGTCCACGACGACAGACTGAAACACACGCGTGCGGTTGGCGCCAGCGAGGGCGTTCTGTGCACCGCGCATGCGTGAGTCAGCTGAGCCTTTTATCGACGGAGAACAAGCCTGCTTCGTCAGACCTGCTTTCTGAGGCAGGCACGCTCTTTGCAGCCCATGAAGCACCCCAGCTTCTCTTTCCGGGCACCGTCAGCCACACAGCAGCAAGTAAACATCAGCACGAAGCCGACTATGACTGCAGGTCACGCGGGGGGAGCAAAGGGGAAGTAGTTACCGGCAGCAGTGTCTGACTAGATTCTGCGCCGTGGGAAAGCCTGAAGTCATTCTCAAGGTCCACCCCTTGCTTGCTTCTTTTCAGGCGGGCCACGTCCCTGAGTGTTCTCCATCTCTGTTTCCTGGCCAATGACAAGAAAATAGGATTCCACCGCGTCGCCCATCTCACCTTCTCCAGGACGTCTGTGAGGATCCGGTGAGCGGAGGCACGGGGGAACGCCTCGCAGGCATTTGGTTCAAGTGTGCAATGTCTGCACCTGGCGATACAGCCGGATCGTGCTCCTGGGCTGCAGAAACGGGAAGGAGACTAGTGGCCAGGGAGAGGAAGCTGGGTGTCGCTATGTGCCATCATTACCCGGCGCCCACAGCCACCGTGGCTGGGCTGGGCTGGGCTGGGCTGGGGGCCGCATTCTGCGGTCTCGGCAGCGTTGTCTGCGATTTGGTGAGGTGTCGCTCCGGGGTGGTGGCGGGGCCTGTGTCGCACTTGGGGGAAGCCGAGTGTTGCTCTCTGGGTGCCAGGTCCGCGGTGCCGTTTCTCTGTAAATGGCCAGTGCGCGTCACGGCCGCTCCCTGGTGGTCAGTGCGCTCCTAGTGACCAGTCAGACAGTTAGACACTTAGCAGGTTAGATAGACAGAGAGATGTAGGGGTGAGTGTGTGGGTGTGTGTGGGTGCGCCGCTTCTTAGCGTTCCCCGCAGCTGTGAGCACGCCCAGGGCCCAGACCGTGGCTTCGGAACTCTGTTCTCCGCTCAGAGGACCAGGGCCTTCCGGAGGAATGGCTGAGTGCAGGGCTGGGGCGTCAATGGGCCTGGCATGTCTCGGGGTGCCCGAGAGGAAGGCGCTGTTCAAGGATCGAGGGAGGCGTCGGAGGCGGGAAGGGGCTCGCAGGGTGCCCACCGGCCAAACCCGGAAGGATCTGAGCCCCAGGAGATAGTAACGGAGCGCCACCTTCGTCCCTGACGCCAGTGGCTCATGGAACGCATGCAGGATGAGCAGGTGTGTGGAGAGAAGGCCGGCTCCTGAGCGGACGAGGAAGAATGGAGTGCGCAGACCTCCACTTGGCAAACAGCGCCTTCACAAACGATCCAGGGCCCTGGCCGGTGCGGCTCAGGGGAGAGAGCGTCAGCCTGCGGACGGAAGGGTCTCAGGTTTGAGTCCGGTCAAGGGCACGTGCCTGGGCTGCAGGCTTGACCTCCAGTAGGGGGCGTGCAGGAGGCAGCTGATCAATGATGATTCTCACTGATGTTTCTCTCTCTCTTCCTCTCTGAAATCAATAAAAAAACATATTTAAAATAAATAATAATAAATAAATAAAAATGGAAAAATATCCTCAGGTGAGGATTAACAAACAGACAGAATGATCCCGGGAGGGTCAGTGAGGGCTGCTCCCACGTACAGGTGAGAGACTGGGGCGGGGGGGGGGGGGTGGCGCGGGGGGATGGGGACGGTGCGCACCGAGATCCCACGCTCCACCCAGAGCGGCACCCGTCTCCACTCGTGAACCAGTGAGCGCAGAGCGCTGGGTGCAGAGGCTGCCGCTCGGCCTCAGGAGGTGACGCCCGCTGAGGCCAGCAGCCTGGGGACCAGCAGACACTTCCCCGGGGCCTCGGACGGGACGCCCACGGAGGACGACACGTCGCCTCGGGGACACCCCTGCACAAATGCCGGAATGGGGTCGAATCCCGAGGAAACACCGGACAGACCCCATCGGAGGGTGTTGGACAAAGTGCACGTCGGAGCGTCCGTCCCGCCTGGCAGGGCTCGGTGGGCGGAGCGCTGCCTGTGCTCCAAAAGGTTGCGGGTTCGATCCCGGTCAGGGTGGGCACAGGAGGCCACCGATGGGTGTTGCTTCCTCACATCAATGTTTCTCTCTCCCGTCCTCGCTCTCTCAAGTCAATATCCTCAGATGAGGATTTAAAAACAAGTAACGGGCCCAGCCTGTGGGGCTCAGGGGTGGAGCATCGACCTAGGAACCAGGAGGTCATGATTCGATTCCCAGCCAAGGGAACAGGCCCGGGTTGCGGGTTCCATTCCCAGTACGGGTGGGCAGGAGGCAGCCAATCCATGATTCTCTCTCATCACTGATGTGTCTCTCTCTCCCTCTCTGAACCAATAAAATTATATTTTAAAAATTCATGCCCTAACCCCGTGGTCGGCAAACGGCGGCTCGCGAGCCACAGGCGGCTCTTTGCCTTTGGCCCCTTGAGTGTGGCTCTTCCACAAAATACCACGGCCTGGGCGAGTCTATTTGGAAGAAGTGGCGTTAGAAGAAGTTTAAGTTTAAAAAATTTGGCTCTCCAAAGTAATTTCAACCGTTGTGCTGTTGGTATTTGGCTCTGCAGGACTAATGAGTTTGCCGACCACTGACCTAACCGGTGTGGCTCAGTGGATAGAGCATTGGCCTGCGGACTGAAAGGTCCCGGGTTCGATTCCGGTGAAGGCATGTACCTTGGTTGCAGACACATCCCCAGTGGGGTGTGCAGGAGGCAGCTGATCGATGTTTCTCTCTCATCGGTGTTTCTAACTCTCTCTCCCGCTCCCTGCCTCTCTGTGAAAACCAATAACATATATTAAAAAATTCATAGTCATGAAACAGGCAGACAGGCCTACAGATGAAGCGCTGTTCGCCACACGGAGGTGCCTCGAAGTGACCTCTTGCTTTGGGGCCTTCTGGCTGCCTCGTCAGTTGATGGCGACATCCAGAGCCCTAGCTCGGGGTCCGTGGGCCCCGACACCCCTCGGTAGCCAGCTGTGGGACCCCAGCGAGCCCCACCCCCTGGTGCCCCCGCCTCCGGGGCACGGACCCGGCTCCGGACCAGGGCTGGGACTGAGGCTTTCCCAGGCCTGAGCGACAGCCAGATGGACGGAGACAGGGAAGGCCACAGCAGAGCGGGGCGTGGCCGCGGGCGTCCCGGCCAGGCGGCGTGGCCCTTGCCCAGGAGACGCACTCAGCGAAGGGATCTGGGCCCCGTGCCTGCAACGCACACTCACAACTGAGAGCAAGGAGGCACGGTGCCTGTGGGTCCCGGGCATCGGGGCGACCTAGATAGGGACTCTGTTCGAACCGCTGTTCTGTAATTGGGGGTTGTTCAAAAGTGAAAAAAAGAACGAACCAACCACAAAAAAAACAACACACACCCCGACGTGGAGGATGCAAAGACGGTGGCCGGCGGGAGGGTCTGCGCGACCGCAGTCCCACCGAGACCGCCACCTGCGCAGGCGGAGAGCTCTTTTCTGTTGTTAAATACATTTTATGGATTTTTTACGGAGTGGAGGGGAGAGGGAGGGAGCGTCAGACACATCCATCAGCTGCCTCCTGCACGCCTCCCACTGGGGATGTGCCCGCCACCCAGGTCCATGCCCTCGATGGGAATCGAACCCGGGACCCTTCAGTCCGCAGGCCGACGCGCTATCCACTGAGCCACACCGGCCAGGGCAGGCAAAGAGCTCTTTTTTTTTTTTTTTTTTTAAACCTGACTTTTTCTTTGTGTGTTTTTATTGATGTCAGCGAGGAAGGGAGAGGGAGAGAGAGAGACATCCGTGAGGAGAGAGAATCATGGACCGGCCGCCTCCTGCACGCCCCCTCCTAGGCATCGAGCCCGCCACCCGGGCCTGTGCCCTGACCGGGAATTGAACCCTGACCTCCTGGTTCCTGGGTTGACGCTCAGCCGCCGAGCCCCGCCGGCCGGGCTGGTCAGGAGCTCTCGGAGCCCGCGGTGACCAAGGGAGCCTGAGGTTAGAACACGGGCAAAAGACACGCAGACCCAGCGCCCAGCGCCCGCTCTGCCGATCCAACCGCGGAAGGCGCTCCCACCGCGCTCGCCAGGAGAAAGCAAGCCACAGCCAGGTGAGGGCCCGGGCCACCTGCCGAGCGGCAGGGCAATCAGGCAAAGCGACACCCAGGCTGCAGGACGGACTCAGGCGTCGCTGGGGGGACAGGAAGCGGAGCGGCGTCCTGGGAAGGTTGGGCGGTTTCTCTGAGAACGGAACACCCCCTAAACCACCGCGCGGCGTGCGGCTGTTGCCCCTGGCACTCGCCGGAGAAGTGATGACTTAGGGTCACGCAAAGCCCTGGGCCCAGGTGTCCGGAGCAGCTTCAAAAGCGGGAAGCACCGGAGTGGCCTTCCGGGGACGGATGGCCAAGCAAACTGGGGTCCCTCCACGCGGCGACGGGGACGCCCGTCAGTGAGAAAGAGGAATGGCAGCCCTAGCCGGTGGGGCTCGGGGGATAGAGCATTGGCTCTGTCCCGGGTTCGATTCTGGTCCTGGGTTCGATTCTGGTCAGGGGTACGTGCCCCAGGTTGCAGGCTTGACCCCAGTAGGGGGCGTGTAGGAGGCAGCCAATCCATGATTCTCTCTCATCATTGATGTTGCCATCTCCCTGTCCCTGTCCCTGTCCCTGTCCCTCTCCCTTCCTCTCTGAAATCAATAA